>JAOUQT010000039.1:1080876-1090927 GCA_025769995.1 Xyliphius kryptos
ATTTTGAGCAAAACTGTGCTCTTACCCTGCTAAATGAACCTTCACACTCTGCTCTTACTGGTGCAATGTGCAATTAAAGAAGATTGGCCATGAACCCTCCCACACTAAAATGTCAGGTGTTTCAGTTTCATTGTCTAACCCCTGTAGTTGCCAGAAATCTCTGCAGCTCAACAAGTTATAGAATTTTTTACCTGGCACCATTACTTAAAGATTTGCAATTATTTCTAATCCGGAGCATATTTACACGGTCTGCTAGTGTATATACTATGCACTCACTGGCCATTTTATTATGTACATCATGCTAGTAAGAAAATTGGACCTCTTTTGCTTTCAGAATTCTTTGTGGAATACGTTCAAAGATGGTATTCTGCATTCATTGGTTGTAAGGAGTCATTATTTGAGTTACTGTTGCCTTTCTATAATCTCGAACCAGTCTGCCCAATCTATTATGACCTTTCACTTAAACAAGGTTTTTTCGTCCACACAACTTCCATGCATTAGATATTTTCTCTTTTTTGGTCCATTCTCTATAAACCCTAGATGTTTGTGTGTGAAAGTCCCAGTAGATCAGCAGTTTCCGTCTGGCACCAGCAACCATGCCACATTCAATGTCATTTAAATCACATTTCTTCTACATTGTGATGCTGGGTTTGCATCAAACAGGTGAACCTTTAGCGAGACAGGTAGACTACATCTACATGTCTAAATGCATTGCTGCCATATTATTATCTGATTATATAGTTGTGTGAACATGCAAATGAACAGGTGTAGATGAGTAAAGGCGCTTCAATGAAGTTGAATCTGATGGAATAAAGAGCCATAAACACAATTGCTCTCTTCAGTTAGCTATATAGTAAAAGCTAATTTCCTTCGCCAGCAGGTTTGTATTTTGTCAAATAGCTTTAAAAAAGGAAAGGGAACTTAGATGTTCATCATAAATCAGCTTTTAAAAAACACACTAAACTATGTTAATCAAGGTGTATTTGTAGGCAGCCTTTAATGACTGTGTAGTGTGAAATATCAGAATGTTCAAAGCACTTCAGTTCAAATGTTTTCCATAATGTGTTTCTTTCTCCATTACTCATGCACAATGTACTGTATGAGTGCAATGTACGACATGTCGGGTCTCAGAACACAGCATAGGGTTTCATGTCACTCAACAGCCGAGCACAGATGAGTGCGAGCGTTTCACAGGCCCAGGTGTACACAGATCCGCTTTGTTTGGAAATAAAAAGTCTTCTGTGATGGCTGGCAGAGATGCCAAAACGCTGGGGTCAGAAAATTATGAAAATGTTTTTGCAAAGATCTCTCGCTCTCTCAGGGGCTTAGCAAATATGAACAAGGATGCATCATTTTGGGTGATAAAGGGTGAGTCAAAAAGCATCCACATTCCCATTATATTATAATTTGATCCAGAGAGTAAATGGCATAGTATGGAATAAAAACAATGGCCAAGAAAGGGTTCAAAAGTCATTCGTTCATTCATTCATTATCTTCCACTTAATCCACATGAGGTCATGGGCCAACTCTGGTCACAAGGGCAGGAACAACCCTAGACAGCCTGCCACTCCATCATAGGGCGCACACAAATACACACATTCACACACTAAGTTCCACATTAAAGACACCTATTAAACTCATGTTTAATGTCTTTGGAATCTAGGAGGAAACCGGATCACCCGGAGAAAATGCGTGGAGAACATGCAAACTCCACACAGAAATTTCCACGGTCGCCCCTACCCGGAGATCAAACCCAGGTCCCTCTTGCTTTGAGGAAACCCCCCACCCAGATTTCTGCCACACCCCCCATATCCTACAGATTACAATATGAAACAGTCAGTAGCTCATTCTGATAATCATATGAATTTTGAAATTGTTTCCATAGTACCTTCTGATTAGTTAATAAACATATGCCTCCATATTCAGTTTCATTCATTTTCTAATTGAATCCAAACAGGATCTGCAATTCTGGGCGAAAAGGCAGGAACAAGCCAGTACAGGGCGCAATCCATCGTAGGGCACACACACACACATATTCAGACAATAAGGAGTATGTTAGAGATATAAATTTCTTAGGAATGCAGGAGGAAACCATATGACCCATGGACAACCGGCACCAATACAGGGAGAACATGAAAACTCCACAAAGAAATTTCTTCCCATCCAGGAATCGAACCTGGGTCCTTCTTGCTGTGAGGCGACAGCACTACCCATTGCACCACCATTCCGTCCCACAATCAAATATCCAGTGAGTGGCACTTCTGGACAAAAATGTTGATATGAGAGGTCAGAGGAGAATAGGCAGACTGGGTTTAGATGATAGAAAGGCAAAAGAACTCAAATAACCACTAGTTACAACCAAGGAATGCAGAAGGTTCCATGTTGAAAGTTTATGAAGGACCAAACATTTACTAGCAAGGGGGACCTAATTAACTGGCTGGTGATTGTATATTATTCCTACAAAAAGCATCACCATAAATTGTTTTAAATATTTGTATTTACTTTACTTTTCTACAAGGCGTTTATCAAGTTTGAGAGACTTTAAAATACGGGCAGTGACGGTTTTATGAAACGCGCAGTCTGCATGCTGATTTCTCTTCCGTCAGTCTGCATGAAAGGATGCATTATATCCACGGCAGGTGTGGACTCGAGACGTGCTGCAGTAACCTGAACCTTCTTAGCCCGAGTTGCCAGTTTTAAGAGGTGTTCAAGGGTGAGGAGGCCATCGTGGAGAAACAAACAGCCGCGTGTAAGGAGCATGGGTATACCCTGAATTATTTGAAGGTCAAGGACAGATTAGTGTACACAAACGTTTTACTTGCATTAAATCTTTTATATGGAGTTATAACTTATACACGTGTTGGGTATTGTCAACAGTAATTCAATACAAATGATTCACACTGGTTTTTTTACAAAGTTAAATAACTGAATTTAACAAATAACTGAATTAATAACATGCATAGTGATTAATTAATCAAAATTAATCGCATACATTCTTTTTTTTTGGAATGGATGTACTGTATATAAAAATGTTTCGTGCATATCTGTCATGGATAGACTGGCTTAGTTTGTGTTTCAAACCCTATCCCAGTGTGGCTTGAAATAACTGGCTACTAGTTATAGAATCAGGTACAGGGTTGCCAGATTTCAGCATTTCCAAGCTCTATTCAATCTGATTGTTTTTTTTTTTAACCATGTACAGAATCCGGTACAGGGTTGCCATGTTGCAAAACACTGTTTCAAAATCCATAAGAAATGAACAAAATAAAGAAGAATCAGTAACAATAAATATAAAAGCAATATATAGTATGAATAAAGTAGTATTTATGTTTTATTGTGCTTTGGCTTTGCGCTGCCACCTGGGGTTGCCACAGTGAGTCACTAGGTTTGCCAATATGGCACGTTTTATTCCGAAAGCCCTTCCTGATGCATGCATGATCATAACTGATTATAACTCATAATTGATTTTAGGATTGGATTATTTAGCACCTTTAATTCACCTAGAATACATGTCTTTGGATTGTTGGGTAATACCCTGGAGGTTACCGACATGAACATGGGAAGAACATGCAAACTGCACAAAGAAATTTTCTAGGTTTAACCACACAGGGATTAAACCCGAGTCCTTTGTTTTGCACAAATATTGCAGTCTATAAATTGTACAAGGATAAGACTGTTAGACTGTAGGATAGAATGAGAGAATGAAAGAGAATGAAAGAATAAGTAAATGTAATACATATGCGTTATACGGTATACAGGGGGCAGTGCTAGTCTTACAGTCTGACAGCTGCAAGTAGAAAAGACCTGCGATGTCACGTCATAAATCTTGAATAAATTAGCCTATCACTGAAGGAGCTCTCCAGTGATGTCAACGTGCCTCTTAAGGTGTGTGATTTGTTGTCCAGCAGAGATAATCCAGCTAAGACATCATCCTCCTCTCTTTCACCACATCCACAGTGTCCAGAGGACATCCTAATAAAGCACTGGCCTTCTTACTCAGTCTGTCCTGTTCCTTCCTGTCTGCAGCAGAGATGCTGCTGCCCCAGCAGACTACACCCTAAAAAATGACCGATGCCTTCATGCTGTTTAAAGCATGGACTTTTGGGTTTGTGGCTATGGACAGGCTTGATCTTCTCCTGGGTGGTACAAAAAATTATTTTTGCAGTACATACAGTTCACAATGCTCTTACGGGGGGAAGTGCTTACTCATTATTATGAATTTCCTATTAATTACTAATACAAATAAATATAGACTCAACATCCGCTTTATTAGATTTCTCTTGCTAGTAAAAGGTTGGACTGCTTTTGCTTTCAGAACTGCCTTAATTCTTTGTGCCATACTTTGAGCAGAGATTGTATTGGGGGAAGTTGTAAGCTTGTGTTAAAAAACCGGCCTTTGAAACAAAAGGCTCCTGTGATACAACTGAAGTGCCCTTGGTTTGTCTTGACCAAATCTACATACCTAAATGCACTGAGTCGCTGCCATGCATATTAGATATTTTTGTTAACATATAATTGAACCTAGTTCCTAATAAAGTGGCCGGTCAATGTATTGTGTAAATATATCGAATAAGGTGCACTTGTAAAAAACCTTTGGCAGCACAATGGATAGTGCTGTTGCCTTACAGCAAGAAGATCCTGAGTTAGAGCTCTAGGTCTTCTGTGTGGAGTTTGCATGTTCTCCCTATTGTTTGCAGGGGTTTTCTCCGGGTACTCCGGTGTTCCCCCACATTCCAAAGACATGCATCATAGGTTAATTGGTGTCTCTAAATTGCCCGTTAGTGTGTAAATATGTGTGTGTGTGTGCCCTATGATGGACCACTTGAAGGACCACTTTAGTGACACCAATTAACCTAGCATCCATGTTTTTGAAATGTGGGAAGTAACCAGAGCACCAGAAGAAAACCCGCACAAACAATGGGAAAGCATAAAAATTTCACAAATAAGTTCATCCCATCCAGCGATCGAATCCGGTTTCGTCTTGTAAGTCTACCCACTGTGCCATCATGCCGACTTACACTTCGCTGATGACTAATCTTCTTTCTTAAAAATTACAAGCTGGGGCATCCATTGTTTCTTGCCCAAATGAACAGCCGTAACACATTTAAACTTGTCTGTACAGCTTTGACTGTGGGGAACATCAACCTCATACGCAAATGGCAGATTAAACATTATGGCTCACCCTTTTGAATAAGGCAGAAAAATTACATGTGATTTCTTTGCTCCCTAAATGCCCCAGTAAACGGGCACACATTTAATTTTGTTTAGTAATGTATCTATGTATCATTAATGATATTCCACTATAAACTATTCCTGGCTCTGAAAAGGTGATGTTTTACATTTGAATAAAGATTACCCGAGACAAACATCAGCGCCAGTGTTTAAATCTAAGCTTAGCTACATTTTTAAAGCCTGGCCATGACCCGGAAAATGCTTTCTGATGTCTATCACCTAAAGGGATTCTATTGTAAGACAGGCAGAACTTAAAAGAAAGTCTGGTTTGAAACATCCTGGTGGCGAGAGATACTTTGATTTAGCGTAGCAATGCAGACTGTGTAAAATGCAAGCATTCGCCAGCCAAATGTATGACTATGAGAAAAGTTATTATGCCTATGCAGCCAGACATGGGCCTCCTACTCAGATCAGTAATACACACTTCTGTAAACCTACACTCAGCAGACACACCGCGCCTTCCATGTGCACCACTTCTGCGAGTCACAGGTTACAAAGCGGCTGTTTGCTGACAGCTCAGAGGACTGGTGTAGCCCACATCCCCTTCCATTCTGCTGATAAAGTGCTGCGATAAGCATGCTGGCCCCCAGCCCCCAGGGCCTTGACTGAAAGAACAGCCTTTCTGAAACAAGATGAGATGAGAATGAGAAATGGGAAAGAGGAATGGGGAACGGAAGAAAGGAAGGATTTAGTCAAAGTGTGGGTACACCCTTGAATTTGCATTCTGTATGATTGTTTTGCATATCGTCGGTAAATATCAGAAGGAACTTGGTTTAGAGTGTCTAAAGAGTTATGCAGGACATGGTAAAAAAAAGAGGAAATAGAGGAATTAAGGAAAATGTAAAATATCTGTATAGACTAGGAGCCTTCATATCGAACTTCCTGTTCTCCTGTTTTGTTACACGGCTAGAGTCAGTCATTAACGCAATCCACATTGTATCCAACGGCTATGTGACAATAATCATACCTAATCATTTCTCTTTTACAAAGTTACACATGCTGCTCATGATAGATCATTGATTCTGACTCCATCTCTGCCTAATCTACCCTGATGGTTGACTTCTAGTATGAGTCTTGCCACCAAAAATGGTCAGTTTCAACTGAGGATGGACAAGCAAACTTAGATAACCTTTCTTCTGACTGCATTTAATCTGTTATCTCTTGTCTATTAGGGATAAAAACCATAGTCTTCATTATTATATCCTAAATCCTCGATATCCTGATTCTTGTCATGTCATATCACAATCTCCAATGCCCACTGTTTTATGTTGATTGTAGCATTCTGACCCCTAATAAGCAAGTCCACGTTGTGATGTTGGTTATTTAGGTTATTCTTAATCTTCTGACAATATTATGCTAATATTGATACAGTGTTGTTTTTGGAACATATGATCCAGACATGTTTACAGATTATATTTGTATGTTTTTTGTCTTCTTGTCTACAGGTTGTGTAGTTTAGGAGAACGTTCAGGTGGAAGCTTGTAATTGTTGTACTGGTATCCGATGAACAATTTCTAGGAAGTATACTAGCGCTATGTAACTTAAATTCAGGACTACAAGCTCTAGCTATAGCATTACAAATAAATGACTAAGCACTTTTGCAAGGTGATCTGGGTAAGAACATCTGCTAAACGCCATTAATGTACACTCACTGGCCACTGTATTAGGTGCACCTGATAAATTGCTTATTAACGTAACTATCTAATCAGTCTAACACATGGGCACAAATCAAGGCATTTAGTTATGTGGTCAATACAACTTGCTGAAGTGCAAACTGAGCATCAGAATGGGGTAGTGGCATGGTTGCTGGAGCCAGACAGGCTGGTCTGAGTATTTAAGAGACTGCTGATTTACTGGACCTTTTACACACAATTATCTCTAGGGTTTACAGAGAATGGTCAGAAATAGAAAATAATCCAGTAAGGGGCAGTTGTGTGGACGTTGATGTGAGCGGTCAGAGGCGAATTGGCAGACTGTTTCAGGATGATAGAAAGGCAACAGTAACTCAAACACAACCAAGGAATGCAGAATATGATCTCTGTTGAAAATATACGAATATATGAAAATGTTGTGAAGGCTAAGGGTACAACCTTTTACTAGCAAGGCATGTAGTGGCCAGTGAGTGTATATTCAGCATATATTGTAACACTCACGCCACCAGCTGTGAAGAGGATATGTAGGTGTTTTTCCCATTAGCCATCTACTTATAAATAAAATTATAAATAAAATTATTATTTACACCGAGTCCAGTTAATATTGTAGTTGTGCATAGAATAAATATAAAACACAACACTGGACAGCTGGGTTTCAAGGACACACGTCACTTCAATATGTGTCCTAATAATAAAACATAGTGTATTATCTTTATCTCATTACCGCTACAGATATCTCAGCAATCACTTTCTTAGTTACACCTTGCTAGTAAGAGGCTGTCTTAATTCTTCATGACATGCTTTCAACAGAGATGGAATTCTGCAATCCTTGTTTGCAACGAGTGGTTATTTGAGTTGCTGTTGCCTTTCTATCATCTTGCCCCAG
Organism: Xyliphius kryptos; assembly: GCA_025769995.1. Classification (NCBI taxonomy): domain Eukaryota; kingdom Metazoa; phylum Chordata; class Actinopteri; order Siluriformes; family Aspredinidae; genus Xyliphius; species Xyliphius kryptos. The sequence goes on from JAOUQT010000039.1 coordinate 1,088,647, forward strand.
TCTACCATCCACAGTCTCACATCAAGACATTTTTATTTATAAATATTATCCCGGGGGATATAATCTCACCCTTGTTTTTTTCATGCTGAGTAAATGAGTAAAAAACAGCAGATGGTACAAGAGATAGAGCTGATAAAGTACCACTAGTATAGCCAGGTGTGTGTAGCTCCGATGTCCCGTAATCCTCCTCAACCAACAGGAGGTGTTGCAAGAATTTACCGGTTCAATACTCAGAAAGAAAACCTCAAAGAGAAACACTCAGGAGGAAGAAATAATGTAAATGAAAATGTTCAAAAGTCACATGATATTCACATGTGAAGGTTATTATTATTATTATTATTATTATTCCTCCAAATTTTTGGTTCCTATCTCCTCATACAGTTAATGAAGAATCACACAAATAGTCTGGAAATGTTTCTGGAGAAGTGTGTGTGCACGCTGTGTCCATTTTCGTGCTCAAAATTTCCCAGTGACTTAACATTACCAGATTGTCTCACTGCTGAATAACAGATTACAGATTAATTGCACTTTCCATTCATTTTAATATGAATGCAGGTATACGCAGGGATATATACACTATATACCACTGGCGCAACACAAATTGCAGTTTCTACAGAAACAATCTTTATAGTTTTTATTTTTTATTATTATTCCACCCACGTTTCAGTAGGTATCTCCTTCTACAGTTAGTGAGGGATCACACGAGAGACACATTCCAAAATGTTTGGGACTGTGTGCTTGTATACAGTTAAGAGATATCTCAAAATGGGTTCATTTTGCCATTTTAGTGCTTAAAATTTCCTATTGATTTTCGCACCATGTTGAATTGCACACTCAGTTTACTCCATATCAGTCTTGAAAATTCACTGCCTGTGATATACAAGATCAAAGCACACTAGTAAGAAGAGGTGTTTAAACTTTCAATTGTAGAAACACTCTCACACACACAATTACTTTTAATGCAGTCAGTGGTTAATGAACTCCAGAGACTGAAGAAAAAAAGTTATATTATAGAATAAAATATAGATATATTATGGTTATATAATGACAAAAATCTGTTTAGATGAAACTGCAGGCTGTATTTAAAATGACTCACTCGTGCCATTGTGTGCTCTGAAAAGGTACACTCAAGTGCAAGTCTACAGCGTATCTAGTGAACTTAATCAAAAACCCGAAATTTATTTTTGGACACAAGCTCCATCTTTTATTCACAACAGTTTTTATTCTCTCCTTCTTGAATGGTACGGATTTGGCTATAAATGTCATATCTAAAAATGTTAAAAGAAAAATCTTCATTAATTCATAGTAGATGAAATAGATGCATGAAAATTACACACTGGTTTGAGATATTCCCATAATTCCATCATTAAATATTGAACATCAAGGACCTTTGAGAAAGCATTTATACAGCTGACTTTATAAGATGGTCACTCTAGCAGGGATGCGTCAGCGCAACATACGTAGCAATTTCTGCAGCAACTGCACTTTTTAGATATTATTATTATTATTATTTTGGCTACTCCAAGTATCATCTGTTGCTGGGAATCCCTGGTCTAATCTGTAATTTTTTTTTTTCCTGCCAGTTACCCCAGGTCTAATCTGTAATTATTATTATTATTATTATTATTATTCCAGTTTCCCCAGGTCTAATCTGAATTATTATTATTATTATTATTATTATTATTATTATTACCCCATGTGTCTTAAAAATTTGAGTCAAACTGTGAAACAATGATCCACCAAAATCTTTTATTTACATAATTTAATATTTTAATAATTGTATATCTTAACAATAAAATCTGGAAGAATTCCTCACTGGGATTTGAAAAGAATAAAAGGATCTGTGAGGATGAAAGAAGAATGGAAGGAAGAATTTGAAAGCCTTCAGGTTTAGTCACGAGCCAGTGCAAAGCTCTAAACATGCTCCATATCCGAGACCGAGGCGTTCAAACAAGAGATTTCCTCTATGCCCCAGACAGGAGGCACATCGCTGTGTTTGTTTTCTCTCCTGACCCCGGTGTGTTCATGCAGCTCCAGAAAAAAGAAGTACATCTTTTAGAAGCCAATCAGTTCGGGAAACAGGAAGGATTTGGTTGATTTTTTTTAAGAGGAACAATTTCCTTCTTAAATAAAGATGAATGGTTTAGTCTGGTCTGGAAATACAGTAAGTCTGGGACAAGATACGTGCTTTTGAGAAACCTCCCGTCTGAACAAAGTGCAGTATGTGATGCTAGTTGAACTAAACCAGGGGTGTCCAAACTTATATTTTACTAGTGAGAGC
>JAOUQT010000039.1:1144333-1157085 GCA_025769995.1 Xyliphius kryptos
TGTTTATATCTCTTACTTATTTTCTTTCTTTCTTTCTTTCTTTCTTTCTTTCTTAATTATAATGATAATAGAGCAAACGTAAAGAACACTGTGTGTGTATGTGTATGTATGTGTAAGCGTTATATTATTATATATTAATTATAATATTTCCCCTCTCCCTCCTCTCTGCTACAGATTGCACACCTCCACCCTCAGCTCCCTTCAGCCACCGCGTGGTTTCAGCCAAGCCCAACCAGATCAGCAATTTCTACACCATCAATCACCAGGAGATCCTGGGAGGGTAACTTTTATTTCTATTTCCATCTTATCCACTTCCGCCTCCCCACACCTCAGACTCCCCTCCCTAAACTCCAAGCTGTAAGAGAACAGAATGTGAGAAATGGTGTGAAGAGTGCAGAGAGTGGACAGTAAAGTCCTTTTAATCCTGACAGGGAGGAGGTTAGCATAACCCTCCTCTGCTGAGCTCGGCTCTCCTCTCACACAGGTTCATAGCTCCAGAGTCAGGGCCAGTTATTTTTACCTCAGGGTTTTTTTTGCTATGTGAAACGGGAGCCAGCTGGAAAAGAATCAGTAGCTATTCGGCTAGCACTTCAAAGAGATCCCTCACTTTCAACACAGTAGCTAGAAAAAACACCATAAGTACCTGAGTGTTCAAATCCCACAAATGCTACTGTATGGTCCTTAACCTTAAACTGCTCAGTTGTATAAAGCGATAAATGTAAGCTACTTTGGATAAGATCATCTGCCAAATGCCATAAATGGCTTAAACGGGATTAAACGTTCATATCTGAAGTGCCATTGAGCAAGGCACCTAACCCCCAACTGCTCCCCTTGTGACGGAGCTGCACACTGCTCTGGGTATCTGTGTATGCTACTTAAAAGAATTCCCTATGCGGATCAAAAAAGTATCAATTATTATTATTTACATAACACTTCTAATTTTTTGTCTTTTTTTGACTTTATGACTGGACAGTTTAGCATCTACAATTCACCTAGCTTGCATTCGGACGGTGTAGGGAAACCAGAGTATCCAGAGAAAAACTATGAAAACATGGGGAGAACATGAATTCTCCACACTAATAATACGTGATCTGTTCAAATACTTTTGACTATGACTGTATTTTCTATTAATAGAGTTAAACTGGGTACCTTTGTTCAGTCTCAGTGTTCTCAGCCTCCATGACATCGACCATAGTCTTCACTTCCTCTTTGCATTCTTCCTCAAGCACCTCTTTTTTCTCCTCATTGGCCTCATTAACCATCTCTTCTACGTCATCCTGAATATCTTTGGCTGTCTCTTCCGCCACTTTCTCCTGCTCTTCTTGTAACTCTGTGACGCTCTCCGGGCTGTCCAGTAAAAGGTCTTCATGTTCGACCACAGGAAAATTTTCTTCAGCCAAGATGAAATTTAGAAGGTTTTGGCGGGGACGCTCCTCAGACTCTGATCGTGTGGAAGATATGGAGCACTCAGCATTCTCTTGGTTAAGCTTCTGAACTTCCTCTAGCAGCAGGGCCTGCTTCCTCGTGGAGGCAGAGTCTACGGAAAACAATTTTTTTAAATATGATGAAATTTCATCCAATATTTAATTTAATATAGCTTATTATTATCAGTGATTGCATTATGCTGTAACTCTTCATGTGACTTTTTATATATGTGGTTTGGTAGATTTAGATTTTGTGTATAGAGTTTGTGTTTTTTGCTACAGTTTGGCTTGAAGAGGATTGCTTCTAGTTTTAGCATCAAAAGCTGTGCTAGCTTATACCTTTAGTTTATGGGGGTTCAAAAGGTACACCGGTAGTACAAAAATGTCTGATTTCAGTACATATTTATACGGAACCCCTAAAGGGACTCAGGGGAAAAAGATAACACAATTCCCACATAAATTACTATTAATTATATTAATAGTGTTATTTCGCAAAATCTTTGCATTCCCTCACAAATTCTTTGCATTTTAACTTGATTTATGTAATAAATTACTGGACAATACATAATGTTACATTAATGACTACATGCAGCATCATATTGCAATGAGGCAATCAATAACAAGAATAAATGAGCAAAGGTTCTGCTAGCACTAATATATAATCTGACAAAATGACGAGTTTGAATGTTATTAATGTCAGAGATTCTCAAATGTTTTGCAAGAGAATGCAAAGTTGTTGAGAGGAAACGCAAAATCAGTTGTCTTTTTCATTTGTACATGAGTCCCTTTAGGGGCTCTGTATATTTGTATTGGGGACTTGTGACGTTCAGTTTATAGAGCCGTTCAAAATTTGAGAAGTGAGAAGTGACTGTTCCGTAGACCATGCAAGCATTTACATACCATTTATAGTTACAATTAATTTATGAATGCTAGCAAGAATAAAACGAGTATAATAAATCATTAAAAGAGAATAAGTACAGTATATGATTTTAACATACATGTAAACAATGAATGCAGTGCAAATGATGCATAATATAATTATAAATATAAAGCAGCTATGCGTCTGTGTTTTGAGCAGAACGGTCCATGTGCATTAAGTCTTTAATTTCCAATTGACCTAACGGTAAAAATCTTTCCTCAGCCTCTCTGTCCTGGCCCTGATGTAGTGGAGACATTTCCCTGAGGGTAGCCATTCAACAGACTATGATTTGGGTTGTGAATATTCCTAATAAAGGCTCAGTGTTATTTTTTAACAATGCTGTTTATTTTTTGTTTACAACATAGGTATATGGACATCATAAAAGAATGAGATTTAAAATCATTAAACATGATTATTTCCCAGTTCATTTTCCTGAGGGCCCGGGTTCCAGGTGCTCCGGTTTCCTCCCGCATTCCAAAGACATGATAGGTTAATTGGTGTGTGTGTGTGATTGTGTGTGTGCACTCTTTGATGGATTGGCACCCTTTCTAGGGTTCTGATACCAGAGTATCAACCTGAGATATTTCATGTTTTTTCCCCTCATCAACTTAATTTCATTTCTTAATGAAAATCCATTCCTGGATTGGATTCCAAACTTATAACACATTCCAAAAAATGTAAAACTAAACATTAATCATGATGTGCTTTCAAACAAATGACATGAACAGATGATTGTGATCATAATTTGGTACAAAAGTAGCACCCAGGAAAGACTGAGGCTGCATCTGAAATGGCAAACTTCACTATTACCTGCTAGCTTCTAGTGAGTATGTACTGCTATCTATCTGCCATCCATCTTTCCAAGCTTTGACATTACCCCAGATTAAATATATGCTTGGATAGTGTACTAGCGATGCACACTTGCAAATATCTCCCATGCTAGAACGACATCCGTGAGCGTTTTGAATACTATTTGATACGCAATATTTATTTTATTTTTACTAGGTACTAGATTTGCAGGACCTTTAGTGACTAGGGTTTTGAGTCCCTTGGCCTGAAACAGCTGACAAGTGATTGAGATGTTCAGCCATCTTATTGATATCTCACAGAGTGCATCTGTGCAGCCAAACATCACAAAGCGATGACGGCTTATGACATATGATTAGATTTGCATACTTACTAGTATAGAAGTATGCCATTTCTGACCTTTGATGAGGAAAGATGGATAGAGGATTTAGAGTTTTTTGTAACAAATTTGTGAGAAAATTACCTGTTGTATCTGGGGGCTTCTTCTTCTTCTGCGCCTTCAGCCCTTTAAAGCTCAGGCGACTTTGCCATCCTTTCTCCTTCCCATCTTTGAACTTGTGATCCTTCAACTTCAGCGAAGATGGAACAGAATGCCAAGAAAACATGACAGGTGATGGATGAATAAGTAGGAAACGCAGTAAAATTGTTCCACCCTCTTTCTCTTTCTATGGTTATTTAGTCAGCGTAGAATAGTAGTTCAATGTAAATCACTACAAACATTAGTCAAGATTTAAAATATAATAATAAGAAGAAGAATACACACTGAGTGAAGAAATGTGAAGGATTTCCTCGAGGAAAAAAAATGCTTTGGTCCATGAGTACAATCGCAGCTGGGCTTGCATGCCATGGTTAACACTTGTGTCCTATGACTGTGTTTAGTAGAAGTACTTTTCTGTTGCAGACACAAGACAGGTGGTATGGAACAGCACAGGAAGTGATGAGATGATATAAGATAAGACGAGCTTGAGATAATGTTAATGTGTTTAAATAGGACAGGGACACAGGTGAATAAATAAGGATAAATATATAAAATTAGAAAATGATGGACGAAAAAATAAAGTTGTGTGAGTTGATTAAACATGAGCGAATAAGACATACAAGGAAGATTAGTGATTTAAATATGAACAATAATAATTGATACCCATATGGAAATTCTTTCTCTGCATTTAACCCATATGCTATGGCATGCACAGTAGAACTCCTGGAGTAGTGTGTTGCCCCCTACTGAGGCACAAAGGAAAAATTAGGGGTTAGGTGCCTTGCTAAATGACACTTTAGCCACGACTTGCCAAGAGTGGGGTTTGAACCAGCAATCTTTTGGTCCCCAGCCCTCTACCATTAGGCCACGGCTGCATCGGGGGATAATGTGAGGAAATTGATGCACCTCTGTTTAAGCCCTATGGATACTGGAAAAACATTAGGCCATGGAGCAGCCATGTGTGCAATGGTCAGGCAAAAAGTTTAGTTTAATTATTTCTATCCTTAATCTCTTAAAGTGCCATAAGAAAGACCTACCCCACACTTGCTCCCCAGCTACTTTCGTAGGGGTTGCCGCTCTCGTAGCATTTCTGGTAATTCAATTTCATAAGAATTACCCTATAGGTATCAATAACCTATCACTTTAAACATGAAAATTCTGCATAAAAAGAACCTGGCACCATACTCAGGAACTAAACCCAGGGCCTTGTTCTACTGTGATTCTTTGATGTGATGTCTGCTAATGTCTTAGTCATTATCCACAATGTATTGTACCAGTGTATTTCAAAATAGGACCCTTTTTGACAGAATTGTTATATATCCAAATGTCCCAGAGACAGAATTTACAAGTGAAGAATCAAGGAAAGCCCAGTAGAGAACCTTGTGGGAAACTACAGTATGTTTTAAAAAAATCAAATAAACTTTATTAAATACAATGTTGGACCCACTGTTGCCTTCAGAACTTCCTTAATTCTTCATGTAATTCTTTCAACCGTGATGGTATTCTACATTCCTTTGTTGTATTGAGTGGTTATTTGAGTTACTGTTGCCTTTCTATCATATCGAATCAGTCTGTCCATTCTCCTCTGACCTCTCACATCAACAAGACATTTTTATCCACACAACTGCCCCTCACTTCTTTTTTCTTTTTCAGACCATTTTCTGTAAACACTAGAGAAGGTTGTGCATGAAAATCCCAGTAGATCAGCAGTTTCTGAGACCAACCCATCTGGCACCAACAACCATGCCACTTTCAAGTCAGTTGAATTAGATTCCTTCCCCATTCTGATGCTTGGTTTGCACTTAAGATGTTTATCTTGACCACCTCAATATGACTAAATGACAGTTGCAGCCATGTCATTGGCTGATTAGATATTTATGTTAACAAGCAGTTGAACTGATTTCGTTTACAGTTAGATCCATAATTTAGTCCAAAAAGTAATTAAAAATAAAAAACAAATTTATTAAAGGTATAAAAATAATATACCACTAGAAATAATTCAGCATTAAAAACTAACAAATTACTTCCTCCACCTTTAATAATACTATAGTTTATAGATAACATCATATTACTTCAGCTTAATGGAACAAAAGCTTCATGGAACCCAGTTCAAATAAGAACACTTGTTTGATATCTCACTGGACATTTCAATTTGGGGTCAAATTGATCCAGGATCTGTTCTCACCAGGACTAAAGTGTGGCTGAATTCTGGCATTCAAATTCAAAGGCATTCAATGCTGTATTTCCATGACCCATCACTCATGAACTCTCTGGCAGAGTGAGACTACACTAAGAACAACATGCTTTCATAATCACTTGAAACATTTCCACCATTCTCCTTTCATGAGTGTATTGGGAATGCAAAATGCTCCTGTAATCCAACAGTGCTATGTATCCGAATATGTATCGTATGTTGTACAATTTTTTTTTAAATGTAAAAACACAATGGTATAATTAAAGCAACGTAACCCTAGTAACAGTGATTAATATAGAATGCCCTCTCAATTCCTGCATAGTATGCAAGATATATAAAATGTGTTTGATTGACAAGAATGCTGCTATTCATGTCATCACTTGCATGCCGGCTTAATCCTGTTCAAGGTTGGGAGATATCCAGTGTCTAGTCAGAAGCACAGGGCACAAGGCCAAATAGCTTTAGACAAGGTGCCACACTAGGGTGCATACTTAGGGTACTTTAGAGACACCATTTTAGAGTACAAAAAAATAAATCACAGAGAAAGGACCTAGGATGCCCAGGAGGTTTTTAAACCTGGGACCTTCTTGCTGAAAGATTGCGCTAGCATAACTCTCAGTAATATTCATTATTATTAAACCTTTGCTATGCTTATATTCCTTAACATACTGTAGTTTGATAGCTGAAGCAACATTGATTCAAAAAACAGCTGGCTTGAGTGAAGAGTACAAAACTCTCCAAAAATAAGATGCAAAACATTGCTAAAGACATAGTACAGATGTACATCGGGTTCAGGGACATGGTTAGATTGATACACTATGTTCTATCCAGCATATCAAGTGCTCCAGGACATAGTGCTTGTTGGCGACAAATTAAGTCGTGTCATGTTTTCTTGGTTGACGCCATAGCTCTGACTCACCTTGCCTGGTACGGATTCACCAGAAGCCTGTCTTTTAGCACCATGTTTGCTATCCTGGTTCTTGCACCCTGTGGATAACATTGTTTTGCTCTTGCGTACTGCTGGCCCTTTGAACATAAGTTCTGTGATTTTAGAAGTCTTGACAGTTTCCCCGATGAAGCTGACCACCTGCTGGATGCTCATCACAAGCCTCTCCATTCCTTCCAGCTTCTGGCTATGCTGTTCCGAACGTTTGTTTACGGCTGTCATGATGCTGTTCATTTCTTGGCACATTTCTTTCATTTCCCCACCGATGTCTCGGGTTGGTCCCTTATTGCGGCTTGCTAACGGCGACTCCTCCTTGTCTACTTTCAGAGTTTCCATATCTTTTTCAATCCCAAAAAGTTCCTTGGACATGCTGTCCAGGCGGCTGAGGACTTGCTCCTGGATGGTGATGAGAGTGTCCATTTTGCTGCTTAGAGTCTCAATCCTAACCTGAATTAAATCAAATCCAGGACTAGTTTCCACAGAGGTCATGCTGGCAGCAAAGACAGCCGGTGTAATTCAAAAGATATCACTTCAGTCAACGTCCAACAGGCTGATGTAAATGCTTCAATTGAATAATATGTAGAAATGTATCATTTATCCAGATATAATAAATATAAAACCAATACCTTAGAAGATAAATAAACTCTTTAAGTGAAGAATGAAACCAGTTGAAAAGCCACAGGTAACAAGTCTTACAGTGAGAAGTGTGAGCTTCTATCTGTACACTTCCATTTGGCACTGCTGCAACTCTTCCAACTTCAAGAATAGAAGGAGCCTCCCTAAATGTAACCGCACAGGAGGGGGGGTACTGTGTCAACAGAGGCTCAGGGGAGGGTGGCGGATCAGGGGGAATTGTGTGACATCTGAGATATTTCAAATGTTTGACTTAAGCAGATGTGTGAAGGGGACACTGACCGTCAGTGGTCAAGGGGTCCCTGTGTATACACTACACTGTTGCACTACACATGCAAAAAAAAGTTTTTCCACTACAGCACTGAATCTCAACTTACTGATTGGAATTTAGGCTTTACATCATTAGTCAATCATTAGGTTATTCTTTTATCAAAAATGTATTTTGCAGTTTTATTACATATGTATATACACGCTGAAGGCTGCTGGGTTTTGCACAATAAACAAGCAAAGTAAATTACACACTCACAGTCTCACACACTAAGGGCCAATTTAGAGACACCGATTAACCTACCACTTTGGGATAGAAACCGGAGCACGTGGAGAAAACTCATGCAAACTCCAAACAGAAATTTCTCAGATTGTCCAACTCAGGGATCAAACTCTTGCTGCTGCCACCTTGGCACTGTGCCACCTTGCCATCGTATATTCAGCTCAATTCAATACAATTTTATTTATATAGCTTGAAATTTTTTATGAGTTTGAGATTTTGTCTCTAATGTATGCACACATGCACAGGTTCTAAAATTATATTAGGATTATATTTTTTGCAGACTGGCTGTCAGTATTGTATTGTCACCCAATAGCAGATATGCCCTGACTCACTCCACAGGCTGCAGGTGGCACGTTACATCTCTGCATGCCACCATGAGCCGGGCACTTCGCCTTTAACAGGAAAAAAGTGACAGCTGTGATTTATTTGGTGTTGTTTTCCTGGCAAACACATCCACGCAAATCCTCTCTGGAGCTTCCTCATTCACACTCAAGACAGTTATGGATCAGTTTTAACTTAGATGATGAAATATGAATCTGTACCTTGTACACTACAGTGCTTTTTTTTCACATTGCTAAAACTACAAAGCAATTGTTAGCATAGCTAAAAACAAATAGGAATTTCAACCTGGCTATACACTTAGCATCTATCCGCTCTCGGCCACTCACAAATTTCTTGAAACACTTAAAGCGTGCCATGAAATATATCTGTCAAGCAGCGGCACGGTCAGCATGCTGTGCCAGATATACCAAAAATAGCTCGGCTCTTGGACATTTCTGGACACGTGCCCTGATCTGTACTAATAACCCAAGGAGAACAAGTTTCAAATTTTCCATCACCTTATAATAAAAGCAAACTTCATTGCCCAGGAAAAGCCAGATATTTGGATCTATGCTGGCTTTAGAATGTTTGAACTTTATGTTTCTTATTTAGCAGCAAACTTTAAATCGTTGACCCTGTTTTGTTGCTGTTAGTTTCCCTTTTCAGTTCAAACAAGAGGCAGAAGATTTAATTCTCCTTTCGGTGTAGACAAGTGATGCTGATCATGCGAAGATAAATAACTTTATATAGAGCCATAGCTGACGGGGTAGAACTTTTGCACCTGTCCTCGAGTGCCAACAGATGACTGAGTGGAATTGCAGAGTGTGGAGGTTGTTCTGGGTGTTCTGTGACGCATAGGTTATGCATTTTTTTACAGTGGCAGCTCGAATAGTGTTAGTAGACAATAGACAAAGCACATTTATGGATGTCACATTGTTGTTTTTTTTGTTTCTCTTTCAGACTTTGAAGAATATCGCATGATTAAATCCAAGTTATATCAATACTCAAGTTTATACACAGTACACAAGTAATAGACAACTCTGCATCTCTAATTGACCCAACGTGCATGTCTTTGGACTGGGAAGAGAAACTTGTGCCATCACGGTGACAACAGCAAGTTCCAACAGAAATTGGACATGTTCTGATTTCCGTCTATAATTAGTCTGTGTTTAAAGCTGACTCAAAATGGGGTTCGGAGCGGATTCATTTTGAATGTTCGTTTAATCAGATTTGTCTGCATGTCTGCGTTTGTCGCTGCCGATTCGTGCGTTCAGATTTTTTAATCTTTTTTTTAACAGCTGCTGGTTCCTGTGGACATTAACTGGATTAGCAGCCCCATTCTTGTCTCCTCACCTTACCTGATCCCCTCACTTACTGTCTACCTGGACACTTCTGTCCTTTTCTGTCATTTTTGTACAGGATGGCAAACACATCCCATAACAATGAGAGTTGCAAATGATTGCATTTTGTTTTTATTTACATTTTACACAGCATGCCAACTTTTTTGCAACTCGGTGATGTATTTTTGCATAGCATGAAAGATTTAGCTTAGTCGAGTAAATACTATGGCACCACACTTGTATTTCAGATTCAGACTCAATCCAAAGCTGTCAGACGACATGTTGTTTTGTTTTCTCAGCTGCCTAAAAACCTGAAAAGACTATGTATGTGAAAGCTCTCTGACTAAGCTGATGTGGATCGAGTATTCCGCTTGGTATGCTTGAAAGACCTCAGACTTCACACCTGTGATTAGTGTGACGTGAAGGAAAATACATAAGCTGCCGATGCCAGGAAATGAAACAGGATCAGGGGTGCTCAGGATAGTCCAGGACAGTACAGGCCCGTGTCAATTCAGGCCAAAAAAAATCAAGAAGACGCTGTGGAACTGTGTGACTTCTGCATAAACAATTCCATTCCAAATGTACAGTGAAACTGGAACTACATGAGCAAGAGAATAGTAATGTAGCAGCCCATGTTAGCTGCATTGTGGTATTTCAAGTCAGACTGCAGAGACCTGGTACAGTATGGCAGTGTGGAAAGTCAGGGAGGTGAGGAATGCCACTCAGTGCACATGTTTAGCCTGGTCATTAATTACACTGACAGAAACATTACCCATGATACCCTCCCAGCTATCCGTAGTATATGACCCCCTCCAAGGAGATCTGAGACAACTCTCACAAAGGGCGGGGATGAGGACTGCCCATGGTTTCTGGACTCTCTGCTCTTGAACGCCTTGACTTCTGGCTTCAATCTCCGGTGCACAAACTGTTCTTTTGACACTGCTATTAAATTGCAATGGGTAAATGGATATAGTATGACGGTTTATCACTGCTAAAGTAATCACACCCCAGGCTAGACCTCTGACCCATAAGAACATACACACAACCCAGAGGACATTTTCTATCCAGTTATCCAGCAACATGTAGTGATGTCATTATTAACAAGAAAAACAATCAGAGGAACAATGTTTCATGGTGTTAAAAGAAAGAGGGGGACTTGCTCCAAAATGGACTTTTTGGTCTAGTCATAACAAAATATTGAGATAGTATCTATATCAAGAGAACAAGATCACATGATGTGATGCTTTGGTATGAACAAACCAGGATCAAATTAGGATCCGTGCACATCTTGCAGTAAGAAAATGAGAGTGCAATGTCCTGGGACATAAATGCGGGACATAACAGTAATATATGTTAAGTACCTAATACTGGGTGGGACTGTAAAAGCAAAACACAACCTGATGCTGTCTAATGTCTCAGTAACCCAAGAATAACACCGCAGGGAATTTTGACTGAGACACCTCTGAGTATGGAGACGAATATAAAGACTTAGAAATAACAAGCCGCCATAAGGCGATACAGAGATATAAGGTCCATATGGAGTGAGATCACTGTCTTTTATTACAGGAAATTACATAATCAATTCAAGAACAGATAGAAGTGTAGCCAAACAACAAAATTTAAATTTTCGCTATTTGTTCCTCTTGTTCCGGGTAAATATATTCACAAATACAGTATATTGTCATGACATAAGTCAGGTTAATTGGTGAATGTGTGTTTGTGTGTGTATGTGCGCTATGATGAAGAGGTGCCCGCTCTAAGGTTGGCACCAGCTGGCCCGTGACCCCATGTGGATTAAGCAGAAGAAAATTAATTAATGAATATCATAAGCTGTCATTGCTTCAGAAAGTTGGCTGTATAGATGTGTCTGCTTTCTACAATGCCTTCTGTATTATGTTGTTTGTACCAGTCCAACCCCATGATAATCTAGTCCACGTTGGAATGTTGTCCATCCAAGATATACTAGGTCTTCCACATCTGACTCCCTCCACAAGTCCTGTTATTACCCTTCATTTAATGCTGTCATGTGGGAGCCTCATCATGTGGCTTGTGTGATTTGATATGGTTTAGTAACTCCTTTCCTGATCTGGCCATCTTGTAGACTTGCTCAACAATTTTTTCTCAAAAGCGTGAATACGTCATACTTCTTCTTCCTTTATTGTCTAGGCTTCACAATCATTTGTGTCTACTGGCCACAACAAGACTTTCATCAGTTGTAGGATATATTGCATATCATATTATTTATAATAAAAAAGAAGCCATTACCCTAAGTTTCTTTATATTTGGATCCAGGGACCCCTTTAACTGTAAAATAAAATGTATGGTACCAGATTTATTGTATAAACCTAACCCAAGTCATAATAGCCTCATTACTTGGAAGCTTTTTTTATTATAATGCTTATTATAATGCTAATGAACTGCTGCTAAGGCACAGGGCAGCGTGGTGGCACAGTAGGTAGCGCTGCGCCTGACAACCAAAAGAACCTCGGTTTCTGTGTGGAGTTTGCATGTTCACCATATGTATGAGCAGGGTTTCTTAAGGTGCTATGGTTTCCTCCCACATTCCAAAGAAATGTATGCTAGGTTAATTGGTGTCTCTGAAGTGCCTTATATTGTAAGAATGTGTGTGCCCTATGATGGATTGGTGCCCTGTTCGCCCAGAGGCACCATGCGCATACACCCAGAGTTGCCAGGTATACATGTAGATTAAACAGAAGAAAATGAATGTATGAAAAAAAAAAATTAATAAATGAGTTTGCATGTTCTCCTCGTGTCTACTATAAGTGCTCCGATTTTGTCCCGCAATCCAATTAGGGTAATTGGTGTCTCTGAAATGGTCCTTAGTGTGTGAATGTTTGTGTGAATGAGTGTGTGTTTTTCTTCACTACAATAGAGTGGGCACTGGCCGGCCCATCACTAATCACCCCAAGATAATATATGAATGAATAAATGTTGCTGATGGTATAAAATTACATTTCTTGTAAAATACAAAACAAACACTTTTGATTTTATTAATCCATTACTGGCGACACAGTGGATATTGCCGTAGCCTCACAGCAAGAAGTTCCTGGGTTCGAGCCCCAGGCTGCGACTCAGGAAATTTCTGTATAAAGTTTGCATGTTTTTCCAGTGTTTGTGCG
>JAOUQT010000039.1:1285712-1298170 GCA_025769995.1 Xyliphius kryptos
GTTGCTGGGATTGTAATTACAAGATTTTTACCTGTTCTGTCCGTCATTAGCAATTTATTTTCCAGCCACTAGGGGCGGTGTATCCGATGGGTCTTGGTGATCTCTGAATGTGTACGAGGTGTAAACTGTAGCGTTCAAAAGTTTGAATAAAGAAGTCAATAGTTTGATCTTGTCCAGAGAGTTGTGTGTGATCTCCATAACGTCTGGCTTTCTCTCATGAGCACGAGAACCCACCTACTGACCTTCTACAAACATTGGTCCTGGTTCCTGCAGAGAAAAGTTGGAATGGAAGTCTGGAAAAGTTCCACAACCAACGCGATGTCTGGGAAATCCTCCGTGGTGCTGATTGTTACTCTGAGGGAATCTGTTTTTTGGTTTTATTAAACGGGGGGAACGGCTTTTCCTCTTTGGTTTGACTAATTGGGATCAGATGTGACCAAGTGATTGTGGGTTTTTTTTGGGATGTTGAATGAAGCACCAATTAGCGAAATCATAATCCTAATGTTAATTTGTTCCATTAAAAATGCAGGACTTTGTTATTGACTCCGGGGCCCGGAGGACGGGAGCTTGTTTGCCGAAGGCTTTTTTTAATTGCAGTCAAAACAGTCAGGTGAAAATCCTGGCCCTGATCTCCAGCAGGCAGCAGGTTAATCCGAATGCTGGCGTGGTGCGCGGGGGAGTCTTTAATAGCTGATTCCAAGTCGAGCTAAAGCAAATTAAACCTGATGGGCCCCTTGTCTCTTACGGCTGCTCTTAATGTGCTAGTGATGGACCGAAGATCCCGGCTCGGGGACGCACTGGACGATAAATCCGCCGTCGCTCCTGCGGACCTTGCGCGCCCGGTAATTGGCCATTAGTCCAGCGCACAAGATGGAGGAGCCAGATGTCTGGATAGTGGCCGGGAGTCAATGGTGGGTTGTTAAGATGGGGGAGGGTGTAGGCTGTTAAAGGAGAGAATATCGGGGGCTGGCCAACATCCCTCATTAAAACTCTTGGTGCTGGAATGGTGGGGCCATAAAAAGCATCGTAATGATCTTAGCAGAGGAACGTCTTACGCCATGAGCTCAGCACTAAAGGAAAGGGAGGTGAGGGGGAGTAGATGGTGGGGCCGAAATTCCCCTATGATCCCAAGTGTTGCTCACCGCTAAGGCACCTGTCCTTGAGTTTATTAAAGTTCCTCCATTCGCAGCGTTTCCTGTTGCATTCGAGGCTGGAAGGGATTTATACGAGACAGACGACTCCCACCGGTCTTCTTAGGAGCAGCCTGATCCTCCCTGATAAGGACTCCGATTGACCGAGTGCAGCATATGTAGCGACAGTGGCATGTTAAGACTCGGACCCTCGGTCCCGCCCGGATGGCCGCCCCACTGAGCTCGCCAGGTTTATCAGATTACCGCTCAGCCGGCGTTCCATCACGTGAGAACATGAAGCCAACAGGCAGCAAATGGAGCGGGTGGGGTGAGTTAGTGGCTCCCATCGGCTAAGGTGTTGCATATCCAGGATGTGGGCCGCAGTCCATTTCGGTTTGTTTACCCAGCTCTCCTTTCATGAGCCTGACGCAGCTGTTGGTTAGCAGCCAGTCGGAATGGCGACGACTTCTCGGGTCGGGGAGCAACACGTGGGCGACAAGGAAACACAAATGTTTGAGGTCGAGATGCCTCGTGATGTCGCGGGGTCAACACAGCTGTCGCCCACGCGGCTCACTGTACCCACGGCGGTGTGTGTGTGAGACGTTAGGTCAGCTGGATGCAACACGGTCGAGTGGAGAATCATCTGAAAACTGCTAAGACCGACACGTCCACCTTCTGCAGACAAAAACAACGCTTTTGTCACGATTTGATGGAATCAAGTGCCTATCGATGACTGGGTCCTGGTGTCCCAGTTGCCCCAGTGCCCCAGGGCATGGATGGGTACGTTTGCGATGGAGGAACTTGACCGGCCTTTGCTTTTGAGAGAACATGAGCCAGATGTTTTTAAACAACACTGATGCCTGACCTCACAAATGGTTAGGAAGTCCCACAGACACACTTCAGAATCTTAGCAGAAGCGTGGAAGCTGTTATAGAGAAGGGAGCGGGCACTTAGAACGGGATATCATAAAAGCTCCACTGGTCTTTTTTTTCTTCTCCTGCATGCCATTAGATGTTGGAGGGACACGGTCCATTTAACCCAAAGCAGTTCAGGTAACTGATGTGTAAGAGGGGCTGGTTTTAATCCTCTATAGATGGTCAGTGGGTCAGGTCGCTGGAGTTTCTCTTCAGAAAGATCACTGAACCATATGTTTATGGGCTGTGCTTTATGCAGAACCATTAAGGAACCCTGGTTTAACTGCGACCTCAGAGATGGAAGCTGAACCCTGATGTGACTCCAAGCAGTATCATGAGATTCCTCATCATCGCCGTGGTATCGTTGGCTGATTGTGTCCAGCGGAGCAGCACACAGATTTAATGCTACGGCAAAACATGCTATTATTTACAGTGTGCAAAGAGAGGGGGGTGAGAGAGGGAGGGAACTGGAGCGAATGCAAGGTAGACAAAGAACAAGACAAAGACCGAGAGGAAGAGAACGGGGAGGGGCCGAGAGACCAAGAGATAGACAGAGCAAGACAAAGAGGTACAGACACAAAGAAGGAGAGAGAGAGAGAATGCAGTGAGGGTCACATGGATATTTGACCTCAACAGGTGCTGCTTCAGCAACATCTTCCTAAAGGATCCTGTTTAGAACCCAGGCAGCCTGCAGAGTTCCTCCTACCATTTGCGTTTGAAACACCTCCGCTGTGAACGTGAGATTCGTCTGGATGTTTCTTCCTTCAGTCTGTCACCTCTCTCTCTCTCTCTCTCTCTCTCTCTCTCCTCTCACCGAGTCTCGTTCTAGTTGGCGTTCTCCGTCTGAAGCTTTGTTCAGGCTCTGAATCCGATCCTCTTCTGGGACGAAGGGTTTCGGTTACGATACAGATCATCTTCCAAATGATATCCAGCTCCGTTTCCACTGACGCTCCGGTATCTCTACAGCCACAAGTATATAGACACCTGTACATGCGGATGGTCAGTCTTGGCTCCTGTGACCATCAGAATGGCTTTCCGTCACATTTTAAAATGGTTGAAAATTCAGACATAAACATTCGGGAGCTGAGTGAATGATGTTGCAAACCAAAGGTCTGGTTCATGTCTGCCGGTTCTGTCCACATACTTGTGCATAGAACTATTTGCAAAACGAAACCGTAGAAAGGTCCTGGACAGGAACAAACAGTAAATTAAATCAGAAAAGGGGGTCTGGGTACTCTGAGCTTGTAATCTGAGAACTCTGATGGGTGTGACGGAACGCTGTTGTCATGGAAACCATAGGATCTGCGCTTCTTTAAACATGTTAAATGGTGTATTGTTGATGATAATGAGTCTGATGTGGAACAGAAGGTGTCACCATTGATTTCTTTAAGCCTCAGCCAATCAGAAACCTGAGATCCCCCCGGCGAATTACAGACCGTGTGAAGTGTGAGACACCACATCAAAGCAACAAGGTCTAACTGCAGGACCGAATACGGGGGGGAAGGGGGGGGGGTGTAACGATGTGTAACGAAATGTGAGCCTCTTTGTAGGCTCATATATAATGATACATGAAAACGACAAATAATGAAGTTAATAGATAGACAGGACTGAGAGTGGGCGTGGCTTATGGATATGTCAAAATACAGCCAATCACAGTTGGCCACTGGGGTTTCATGTCCTCCCCGTGTCCGCGTGGGTTTCCTCCCACAGTCTAAAAACAGAGATTCAAGATAAATTGGCCGCTCTAAATTGCCCCTATAGTCTGTGTGTGTGTGGGAATGAGTGCCCAGTGATGGATTGGCGCCCTGTCCTGGGTGAATCTGCCCAGCGCCCGAGACGTTCTCCCCTGGACGGGCATGGGGAACCCCACCGCGACCCCCGTAGAGGAATTAGCAGAAGATAATGGATGAATAAATGTTTCTGATTTCAACAGCCAATCACTGATTAGGACTGTGTCCAGTAGCCAATCACTGTTAGCCGATGCTTTAATTGGGATCTTACTGGTCACATCTGGTTCCATCAGGACGTTGTCCAATAACCCATAGCCACTGGTTGTCTTGCCTTACTTTACCATTTGTTTTTTTTATCTGTACGGTCGCTGCTCCCGCTGGAACGTGTGGTTCTATGTTCTTTGTAGTTCTTTACTGTTTTCATCCACAGACCTGAAAACCTTTATAAAATTCCCCGAGTTTCTGCACTAATGTCTTAATCCTGCAGCGAACGTGCAGTTGAGTGCTGCCCGGCGCCCCCTGTGTAAATACTTTAGCCGGACGTTATTGTGATGCAGATGATCAGGGTGCTTGTATTTGTGAGAGCTCTTGCTCTTGCAGCTTCCATTTCAGCTTCTATTGTGTGGAGATTAAAAGGCCAGGTAGTGTGACTCAGCCGCTCGCGCGGTAATTGAACCAGCCGGCGTGTTTGTTGCCGGTCATTGGAGTAACCGGAGAAAGCCATGCCCCCCCCCCCGCTGAACGTTGTCATTGTGCAGAGCTGAATGATGGATCTGTTCACCATGACCTGGAGGAGAGAGCGAGGATGCCCATTAAGATGATGCAGGTTTCCATGGAGCACGCACAAGTCCATGCAGGAGGCCACTTGTTTTTTCTCCACTTGTGCAGGTCGACCTGCCGGGCTTTAAATATGTGAGCACCCCTTGTTTTAGCTTTAGTGATGCTAATTCTCCAGCATGCTGAGACACTCAGCTTTGTTCCGTTTGAGAATGTCCTCTTCATCGTCCAGCAGGACTGTAATCCCTTTGTCCTGAAACATCAGAACCAAACTGCAGAAATTCTCACGGACGTGTCGCTGACAAACGCACTGAGACCTTCGATGTCAGAGCAGGTTGCCGTGGTAACCACAAAAACACACCATGGGATACTCATGATGGAGCCCCACCCTCCATATTCCCTTCTGAACCTTCTCTACACTCTGACTGCAGGAACACTTGTGGAGTTCATGGCGGCGAGGAAGAACCAGGACGCAACGTCATACTGGTTATACGTTATACGCAATAATGCAGCGTATGCTACGCTACGGCTAGGTAAATGATATTGTTTAAAACCTCCAGCAGCACCGCCGCGTCTGATCCACTGGAATTTCCCGAGTCACCTGTGACGGAACACACGCAAAGTTCTTTGAGGTTCCGAGGACGCTGCTGGCTGCTGCTGGCGGATCGGAGGTGTGCGACAGCAGAACAGCTGGACGAGGCCACTGCTCAGTCTTTGTAATGTGCTTAGTGTCTCTCTCTCATCCTGTCTCGCTCTCTTGGCTCTGTGTGCGTCTCTCTCTCTTCTGTTTGCGGCGGCATTGTTACCTTTAAATCACAGAAAAACATTTACATACAACAGGTTTTAAATGATTCCAGATTCAGGGACAATACAACTGTGTGTGTGTGTGTGTGTGTGTGTGTGTTCTTATAAATTCTAGCTAAAGCAGCAGAACCGTCCTGTAAGCAGAGGACGCCGTGTTAATATTCTCCTCTCATACAGCTTTTACACTCATACCAGTACCAGAAACCTGGTAGAACCAGAACCATAAATACACCACACCATGTGAAAACAGAACCACAGACACACCGTATGGAACCAGAACCATCAATACACCACACCATGTAGAACCAGAACCATCAATACACCACATCATGTAGAACCAGAACCATCAATACACCACATCATGTAGAACCAGAACCATCAATATACCACACCATGTAGAACCAGAACCTTCAATACATCACATCATGTAGAACCAGAACCATCAATACACCACACCATGTAGAATCAGAACCATCAATACACCACACCATGTAGAACCAGAACCTTCAATACATCACACCATGTAGAACCAGAACCATCAATACATCACACCATGTAGAACCAGAACCATCAATACACCATGCCATGTAGAACCAGAACCATCAATACACCATGCCATGTAGAACCAGAACCATCAATATACCACACCATGTAGAACCAGAACCGTTAATACACCACACCATGTAGAACCATAAATGAATGGTTGTGTCTCTCTCTCCGTTGATGGTGAGGTTCTAAGCGTGTTCTCCGTATCCAGCAGTCAGTCGTGATGTCTTCTGGTCCACAGAGCAGCGGTGTTCCGTTTGATCTTTATGTGCGAGGCTTAAAAAATCCTAATTTAATCACAATCAGTAATCATGTTTGTTTCCTTTGATGGAAACAAGTTCTAACAGGTGTGCAACGCGCTCACAACAACCGACTGCTTGCTTTGTTGCTCCAGCTTGAATTAATAAATAATCGCACAAAGTGTGAAACATAATCAAACACATGCCACGTAATTGCAAATCGCTATTAGCATATCAAATGCCAACGAGCTTTATCAGGGGTGTGCTGCTCTCCACAGTGTGTGTGTGTGTGTGTGTGTGTGTGTGTGTGTGTGTGTGTGTGTGCACAGAGTCCTGCGTGTGCTCTCCAACCAAAACACAGCATCTCATAGATTTGAATACTCCGTTCTTTTAATCAATATATTTTACAGCGCTGAGGTTTTGAAGATGTTTATTGGGGGAATGGAACTCAGACTTGGAGACAAACATCATTCTGACACAGTTTTAGAAAGTTCCTTTAGGGAGAACATGTTAACACCTGGAGAACATGAGGTCATTCAATGTCTGGGTGTTGAAAGGATTTAGCAGATATATCCAGAACAGGATGCCAATCCATCGCTGGGCACACACTCACACAGACACACACAATATAGAGACAATGTAAAGTTTTTGGACTGTGGGAGGAAACCGGAAAATCGGAGAAGCTCACACAGTCATGGGGAGAACATTAGAACTTCACCCAGACTGGAATTTGAATCTGGATCCCCAGTGTTGAGAGGTGAATGTGCTAAACACTACGCCACTGTGCTGCCACCCATCGCTCAGGCCGTCGTTCCAAACTTCCAAACCTGGGTCACTACTCTCCACCTCCCCCTGTCCTGATGATTTTTTTGTGTGTTCTGTGTTTGTGTTAAAGAGGAATCACACAACCTGTAGGATCCCAGAATTAGATGCAATCTAATTAGAATCGATGGTTGTGATGGTGATGGTGGTGGTGATGGTGGTGATGATGGTGGTGGTGATGGTGGTGGTGATGGTGATGATGGTGGTGGTGATAATGGGGGTGGTGTTGGTGGTGGTGGTGATGGTGGTGATGATGGTGGTGGTGATGGTTGTGATGGTGATGGTGGTGGTGGTGATGGTGGTGATGGTTGTGATGGTGGTGATGGTTGTGATGGTGGTGATGGTGTTGGTTATGGTGGTGATGATGGGGGTGGTGATGGTGGTGATGGTGGTGGTTTGCCTCCATACCCTTTACATGACAGCCTGAATATATACAATGAATGAGCAGCACCTCCTCCTTAAGCGAGAGGCTGATCCAGGGTGAGGACATTTAGGATTCTGCTCCTGGATCAAAGGGAATGACTTGTTCCCCCCCCCCCCCCACCAACACTGCTGCATTTATTCAGTCAGCATGTACAGATGCTACTCCTACAACCGAATCGGAGCAGCATGACCTCCCAGAACTGCATTACACAGCTCACTTTCCGTCGCGCTCGGCCTTTTTTCTGTTATCAAGGCCAACAGCGCCGGGCGTCGCACATCAGCGTGTGGAAATATACTGCACATTTCTTCCTCCCTGGTGTTACTGATCTCCCAGCTGCCAAAATGACCACCGGTGGGGAGCCGAGGGGAGTTTGGAGTCGAGAGCAGTGGAAAGAGTGAATGGTGAGACAGCTTTATGACTCTCCTGTGGCCTCCTCGCTCTCAGGAAGGAGCTCCGGCCAGCAGAAGGAAGGATGAAGGAAGGGAGACCACATCCTACCACTTGACAGGCTATAGAGGGACTCTTCAGTTTTCACTGGGCTGCAATGTAGGTGGTGGAGAAAGCTGGTGGTGAAGATGAGGTGTTGGATACCGCCGTGGTGATAGATGAATGTTTTGGGCTCTAGATGATCTTCTGTAAGACAAAAAACACCAAAAATCACAGATAGAGCATCATTAGAATATCATTTATCTCACATTTGGACAAAAGTGTTGGGACACCCATGCCTTACACCTACCGGTCCTGGTCCCTGCTCTGCAACTAATATAGTGATCAGTCGTTTGGGCTTTCTACTGGAATTTGTAGTGGGATAATAATCCAGTAGACCATTTGTGGCGTCAGTCACTGGTGTTGGATGACGTTGCTGGATTTGAGGTCTCTGGGTGGAGATGTTAGTACAGGAAGTTGTGGAGGTGCGATGAAGGTGGTTTGGACTTGTACGGAGGAGGAAGGAGGTTTATATCAGCAGAAGGATGCTAAGGATGGAGCCACCAGACAGCAGAAGGAGAAAACAGACAAAGAGGAGGAGGTTGTGTGATGGAGGTCATGCGGGTGGATGGAGGGAGAGGAGGAGAATAATCAGGACAGGGTGAGGGTTCCACACCCAGTTCCAATCCTGATGTTGAATGGAGGTGCTTACATACTTTTGGGCTCCGTACATGTGGCTTTTAAGAGCCTCCTTCCTGAAAGCAGCTTTGTGAAGTTTAGGGGTGAGAGAAAGGCACTTTGAGGAGAATCTCTCTCTCTCTCTCTCTTTCTTTCCTCTCTTTCATCTTAAGATGATCTCAGCACTATGAGGCTTCTGGGAAAGAAGGACGAGGTCTTAGCAGGGGTTTAAGGGGGTGGTGTAGCGTAATGACTCAGCACTTTACAGATCAATTAAACGTCTTGATGAAGCAGTAATTCAGGTTCTCTAACCGGCTCTCGGTCTGGACGCCCTGCAGCTTTAGGATTATCAATAAAGGCCGTTACCTTCAACTATAAAATTTTTAGAATTAAACTATGGAATTTTAAAGGTTCTCGGTTTCAACCAACTGCTGTGATGTAGAAGGTCTCATTATTAGTATCTCATTATCTTAAACTTAATCGTATACTGGACTCGCGGGGTAATACCCCATGCCCATCCAGGGGAGAATATTTTGTTCGCTGAGCAGTTACAGGACAGAATGCCAATCTAGAGCCAATTTAGAGCAACCAATTCATCTTGAATCCTTGGAGAGAACTCCCAGACATGGGAAGAACATGAAAACCACCTAGATTGTCATTCAAACCTAGCTCTCTAGCGCTGAGAGCCAGACGTGCTAACCGCTACGTGACCGATCCACCACCTGTCCTCGATTGGACCACCTTTGCAAATTTCCAAACATGGCTCACTAGACCCTGACCTGATTTTCCTCTGTCACCCCAACTGCCTGCACCCTGACCACATCCATAAACCTCCTCCTCCTCCTCCTCGTCCTCTCTGGTGGCGTCATCATCCTTCTGCCGATATGAACCTTATCGCTCATTGCACCCAGAGATAAACCAGTTCCTACACCGCGACCAGACTAACGGGGTTCTTTCTCCACCGGTTCTAGCAACGATGATGAAGTTCCTCCAGTGCCAAAGCCTCCATCGTGTGTCTGTGCTTTTATATTTGTTGTTCCCAACCAGTAGAGGTTTTGTTAATGTTTGTAAGTGAATTGTCATTCATCTTCTGTAATGGAGGATAAAGCAACCTGAGGGAACGAGGGCTCCAGTCATTCAAAGCCAGAGCAGCTTAACCTGTCTGCCAGATAAAGCTCACGCCTCAGGATGGCCAGGGGTCATCAGCACTCCGCCGCACACTGTTGATGCCCTCGGCGCTCTCCCGTTCTCTCTACTTCTCTCTCTCTCGCTCTCTCTCTCTGTTTTCCTTCGCTTTCCTTCCGTTACTCTCTTTCTCATAACACAGTTTGTTTAAAGGCTAGTCTTCTGTTTTCCGCTGGACTCTGGAGAGCGGCCTAATGCTACAGATGTCCAGTGCACTGGAAAGAAGAATCACGCCAGCCTTGATTCGCCGCCTCGGGCTTCGGAGGGTACATGGGGTAGCTTGTTGAACAGGTAGAGCACAGTTTGAGACTCTGGAACAGGAGAACCGGTGCTTACTTAAACATGCAGACGGCATCGTGAGCGATCAGCACATCCAGGGTTCAGGGGGGGTGCAGAAGCAGGAGTTATTTTCTCCAACTTCCTGAAGTCTTTATCTCTGCACCGTGTCCGTATCGACTGTCTCCCGGAATAAAAGGAGATGAGGGCACCGGAGCGCTCGAGGACATCGCTCTGGCAGCCTGCCTGCCATTGTGCTTTGTTTATTAAAGCACTGGAAGGTCTTCAAGTGAAGATCATTAGACTGAGCTGCTTGATGCATCCTCCACCTGCTTGGCTCACAAACATCTACAGTGAAAAAAAAATTCTTTGCTACCCAACAGGCATTTAAATCAGACCTCCCACAGCACAGGTGATAGAGTGCCTGTAAGAGAAGATAGAGATGAAGATATAGATGGCTTTAAACATACAAGAATTTAAAGCCATATAAATTGAAACATACACAAACATATACTGTATACGGGGGGGGGGGGGGGCACGGTGGATTACTGGTTAGTACATGATCCCGTGTCTGCGTGGGTTTCCTCCAGGTTCTCCGGTTTCCTCCCACAGTCCAAAAAACATGGTTTCAAGGTAAAGAGAATGCTCTAAATTGCTCTGGATAGATACCCAGCGATGGATTGGCCCGAGACTTTCTCCCCTGGATGGGCATGGGGAACCACACCGAGACCCTAGAATGACTGTAATGACAACATCATCTTCTTCATGAGTGTATAAAGCTGCCGAATGTACATGACCATCGTACTACCTTCATGAACATTGCCACATGGGTTAGGGAGTACTTTAGAAAGTCATAGTCGAGGTCAGATACTGATGTTCTCAATTATGGATCATCCTAAATGTACAGGATAAGATCTTAAGGGGTAAGATCAAGGCTTTACGTTTGCCAGTTTGGTTATCCACAGTGTGATGTCACAAAGCAGCTTCACAGAGTTCAAAGCCTGAACTCCCAAAGAGCAAACCGAAGCGACAGTGGCAAGAAAAAACTCGGTGATGTTATATATTTTAGGAAGAAACCTTGGGAGGACCAAGGCTCAGTGGAGGACTCCTCCTCGTTGAGCGGCCAGGCAGCATCACGGCGTAGGACAGTGTGTTTATGTGAATAGCGGATGCATTCTGTAGGATTGTACTTGACCATGCTGGTGGTTTAATGGTGTAAATCAACCTGTGAAAGTAATCTGAGAAACGTTAAAGTTAAATCTGAGAGAATCTTTAATAATTTGCAGCCTTGTTTCTTTACTTTTCGGGAAAAAACTTGAGAAGAAGACGTGTGGATGTTGCGTTAATAGTTTATTAGATCTCACAGAAACAAACAAACACAAATGTTCTCAGTAGATTTGGCGTTGGGCGTTTGGCTAATCACAGGTTTTGTTGCTCAGAGTCGGGAGGTGCCGAGTTCAGTCAGCTGCCATGGTGATGGATTCCTGCATCTCCTGTCTCTCACTGACGTCGTTTTGTTTGTCGAAGCCTGAAGCGTACTGAAGGTTCATGTCCAAAACAAAAAAAATACCCCTCACTGTAGGGCGGCACGTGGCTTAGTGGTTAGCACGTTCGCCTCTCATTGCTGAGGATTCCCGGTTCGAATCGGGTTTGGGTGGAGTTTCCATGTCCTCCCCGTGTCCGCGTGGGTTTCTCCCACAGTCCAAAAACATGGATTCAAGGTAAATTGCATATAGTGTGTGTTTGTGTGAGTGTGTGTGTTCCCAGTGATGGATTGGCGCCCTGTCCTGGGTGCGTCTGCCCAGCGCCTGAGATGTTCTCCCCTGGATGGGCATGGGGAACCCCACCATGAGCCTCGTAGAGGAATAAGCGGAAGATAATGAATGGATGGACCCTTCACTGTATTTGAAGTAAAGGCATTAGCTCAGGGGGTTAACCCCCCTCCTGACCCCTGGGTTTGGTTCCTATAGGTGCACTATATGTGCACTGATACGTTCAGTGGGAGACCCTGGAAAAACACACACACACACAAGGGGTACAACAGAGTAAACCTAGAAAGAACCTGTGTTCACCACACCTTCTTGCTAAACCATGTGGAGTGGTAGCTCAGTGGTCAGGGTGTTGGACGATCAATCTGAAGGTTGTGGGTTCAAATCCCAGGTCCACTGAAGTTACAAATGTGGGTCGTTGAGCAAGACCCTTAACCCTCACTGCTCCAGGGGTGCGGGATCAACCCTGTGTTCTGACCCCAACCAAGTTGGGATATTTGTAAGTCGCTTTGGATAAAAGTGACCAAATTTTTAAACAACGTCCATTAGTCAGAACCACATTTTCCCAGCATCCTTACACTTCTGTCACATGTAGTTTATGGGCAATGTACGTTTTGATTATGTCCTTTGGGACGATAATTCAAGTTCAAGTAATTTATTGATATAGCGCTTTTTTACGACAGTGTGTCACAAAGCAGCTTTACAGAGTCCAAAGCCTAAACACCCAAAGAGCAAGCC
>JAOUQT010000039.1:1316062-1331742 GCA_025769995.1 Xyliphius kryptos
TGGCCAAGACACTTAACCTCTGACTGCTTCCCAGGATCTGTGGAGGCTGCTCCGGGTACGTATGCTCACTTCACGTGTGTATATATTTGTATATTTTAAACACGGATGGGGTAAATGTGGAAAATCATTTCTGCTGTATGCAAGCATAGTGGCAAATAGATCACTTTCACATTCAAAGTTGCTCAAGTCGCTCGGTTTATTCATAGTTGGTATATTATGCCTTGTGCTGTGCATCAACCCGATCATCACTCTATATGGAAGCCAGCCGATTGTGACTTAACGACTAACATTAAAAGTGATCATATGCCACCTGCCAAGTGTTTATAATCCAGTGATTGATCAGACACGCTAGATATAAATAATACAAACTGTTGGCATGGCTTTCTGTAAGGAGACGCACATGTATGATTTATTAAAGGAGTCTCCAGTGTCAGCACTATGGAAACCACAGTCGGCACGGTGGTGTACTGGGTAGTGCTGTGTGTTGACCTGGGTCATTTCTCTGTGGAGTTTGCATGTTCTCCCCTTGTCTGCATGGGGCTCCTCTGAGTGCTCCGGTTTTCTACAAAGACATGTATGCAAGGTTAATTTGTGTCTATAAAGTGACCTTTAGTGCTTGAATGTGTTTGCCCTATGATGAAGTGGATGTCTGGGTTTGTTCCTGCCATTGCACCCAGAGATGCCAGGTGGGCACCAGCTGTCCCGTGTGGATTTTTGTGAACTTCAAATAAAGAAAATGAAGAAGAATAATAATTATAAAAAAGAAAGAAAATGCAGCTTGGTTTCAGACTCGTCTATAGTCTCCTTTCTCTGTTGTTCTTCATGTTTGTGGGCAAATCATATACAAGTCGGTCCATATCCTCTGCAGCAGCTCCGCCAGTTCAACATCCACTTCTCAGATTAACTATATATTAAGTGACCTTTGGCTGTATGTTTGTTGGTGGTTCCTTTACTTTTGGTACACTTGCGGTATGGGAACAGCTCGCAAGTGCAGCTTTATCTAACACACTACGACAGTACACACTCCGAGGTCCACCTTTCTTTCCACAGGTCATTCCGTTTAACCATAGCTGTTTCCCTTTTGCTATGCAGTGGAAATATCAACAACTTATGATGAGAAATAATAACCACTAATTGGGGTGCATAAAAATGACCAGGTGTTCCTAATTCACTGATATTTCAGTTAATACTACTCTTATTTAAAGATTAAATAAATAGAAAACCTTCATGTTTTTAATATTTATCACATGTGCAAACCTTTCTGCAAACCCTTTCCTGGGCTCTCGAGCTGCAATGTTAGTAAGTCTTGCAGTTTATTTTCTCACCAAGGGCCTTCCAGTGCTGTCTCACCTCTCCTGGCCTTGTCTAACGGCTCCACGTGGCTCTATAAAGAGCCCCGGAAAGCGGTGCCACACGTCTGCTGTGTAGGCTGAGGTGTATATCTGCAGGCGCTGCTGATCATTTGTCCTGTATAAAGAGGACGCTGGGGACTTTAGTACTGCTCTGGGCATATGTATACCCCTGAATAGAGCATCAGTGTTTAGTTTACTCAGATGCTTATTATTCCAGAATGCATTATTTAAAGCAGCACTGCATACATAATGAATCTATAGAGAATAATATATTGTCTCACATGCTGAAATGAGTAGGAAATTGCTAAAATAAGGTTTGTATTGACTCATTTATCTAGGGAAATGTGCTTCATGCCAATTCTACAGACATCCGGCATGGTAAATGCTACTGAACTAGCTATGTAACAGGAGGACTTTAAAGTAATTTTAATAATTAAGTCATGGTGGTGCAGTGGGTATTGCTGTCACCTCAGAGAAAGAAGAACCCCGGTTCGATCCCTGAATGGGACGACTTATTTGTGTCACTGTGTATGTGTGTGTGTGTATGCCCGTTCTATGGTGGAGTTGCCTGGTGGGAACCTGCTGGCTCAAGACCCATGTATATTAAGCAGAAGATAATGAATGAATGATTGCAGAATGCTTCTTATTTAAAGATAAGGAAAAAAGTTTCTCATCACCAGTTGTTAAAAGACAAAATGTTAGTACAGGGGCATTGGAGAAAGAAAAGTCTTCCGTTCAACCATTCATTGGGTGGCGATGATGGCGTTTGTTTATTGATAAATAACATCATCTATGGAATTGATGGCCATGTTAATGACAGGAACACAAGTTTTATATCTTATACACAAGTCTATGACAATTTAGCTTCTCCAAATACAGGCTCTGGAGTAAACTGACGCAAACATAAAGAAAACATGCAAATTCCATACAGAAATGTTATAGGTTGCCCCACCTAGGGATCGCACCCTGTTCTTTTTGCTGTGTGGTAACAGCACTATCCACTGCGCCACCGTACCACCCGCTAGTGACTTATGACATGACGTGATTTTTATGATGTTGAATAGGAATTAAAAATATTTTTACTAATTGAACAACACTGTCTTTTTGAAATGATGTAATCGGAAACAACTGGCGGCACGGCGGCGCATTAGTAGTGGTGGCACAGTAGTAGTGCCTTACAGTATAAAGGATCCGGGTTTAATCCCTGGGTGGGGCAACCTATAAAATTTCTGTATGGAATTTGCATGTTTTCTTCATGTTTGCGTCAGTTTACTTCAGGGGCTGTATTTCCTCCCACAGTACAAAGACGTACACTCTACATACATTGGAGAAGCTAAATTCTGTTTGGAGTTTGGATGTTCTCCCTGCATTTGTGTGGGTTCTCTGGTTCTTCACTTTTCCCAACAGTCATGCAAAATTATCTATCATAAGCCCGAAAGGGTCAGGAAGGGCATCCTGCATAAAACATGTGCTAGATTGTAATGCGAGTGACTCGCTGTGGCAACCACTGGTGGCAGGAAAAAGCCGAAAGATGAGGGGAAAAAATGTAATCTGAAACAATGATTTTTTTAGTGTATAGGCGAATTGTTATTGTTCAGGAAATGCAATAAAAGTTGGAATATTATTTCTACTGTATTTCATATTGAGCTTGCTCTATATCAAGATAAACTGCAGTTAAATGATGTACATAATGATCATGATGATGTGCTTGATTGGAAAAGATCTCAGGCATTTCTCCTCTCTAGCCCAGCTCTTTACAGAATGCCCACTTGGCCAGTTATTCATAAGAATAATGGTTGTACAGACAGAGAGGAAGTAGTGTGTGTAATTGGAAATGTTCTGTATATCCAGCCACTAGGGCCTGAACTCCAGATGATGAACAGGCTTCTCGGGTTCGCCGGGTTGCCGTATACAGGATGCCAGTTCCTGTAAACAAGTCCCACGCTGCATGAAATTCTCTCATGGAGTATCTGAGTATCTTTATTATGAAGGTGGAGGACAGCCCTATGCATAATTCAGCGTTTTTCCAGCTACAGCAGGTCCTTGCATCGGGTCAGGTAGAGAATTTTTTGGGTGTGTGTCTCTCAAGCATAAACATGCTTAGCACATAGAGTGTTTGCAAATCTGTGTGTGTGGATCCTTAAAGGTCAGTGGGTGCTATAGTTATCGCTGGAGACTGAACGAGGAGGAAGGGGAGCGTAGGCTAATGAAGCGAATGGGCCCGGGGATCAAGCAATTTGTCAGCAATTTAATCACAACCCAATCTACAAGCATGTTCATTCAATCAGAGATTAAATTATCTGAATTATAGAGGAGGATTTGGGAAGGGGAAAATGGCTTTTGTCTTCCTGTAAAGCTCCTTTGTCCTCGGCTGACTTTCTTACGACGTTCAACATGCATTTCCGATGTCAGGGTGTTCAGAGATGTTCAATCTCAGAATTGATTTTAATGACAGATTAGACAGGACGGATTAAATATTTATAGTAAATGATGACAGACTCACCGTTGCACTTCCTGTCCTGACTTCAAATGTTAATCTTATTTCAAGAATTCATTAAAATGGATTTAACCAATATGGAAGTTCCTTTCTCTAACCGCCTGGTCCTTTTTTTCTCACCACGTGACTCAGACTGTGGGTGGTAGTATTTTACTTTCTTTTTTTCCTTTTTCCCTAGAGAGGATGCTTGCTGGATGTTTTGGTGTCAGCATCTTCCCAAATATTTAGTGTAAGCCCCCGTTCTCTTTTTTTCCCTCTCTTACTTTCCCTCTTATGAACACTGCAGGGAATGTCGTGGAGGAATGGGCTGATGCATTCAAATGGAAATGAATGGAATGGGTGGGGGTGTAGGGTGGGGGTGTGTCAAATGTTGAGTTTGGATGAAAAGGCAATTGAGGCACAGACAGAGAGAATGAAGACAGATTGAGTGAAAGAGAGAGAGAGAGAGAGAGAGAGAGAGAGAGAGAGAAAGAGTGAAAGAGAAAGTGAGAAAGCTACTTTTTGAACCCTTTGTCTAGAAAGTGTGCAGGGGGCACCTTTATATTTCAAAACTGCATGTGTTCCTGTGAAATTTAAAGCATGGGGTCTTAAACACACACATACTGTATGTACACACACTCACATACTCTAAAAACCATAAAGATTTCTCATGGGGACCAGCAAAGGTTCTTGCAAGTTCACAAATGTCATATATTCCTATCCTTGTGGGGACATTTGGTTGAACTCAGCCTAGCCACCCCAGATGTTTCTCTTTCTCTCTCTCTCTCTCTCTCTCTCTCTCTAACACCCTCTTGAGGCTGCAATGTTGTCAGCATCTCACAAGAGAAAATGCCTATACTGTATTGGCTTTTTATTTGTGGCGTGCCACCTAATTTATGATAATGCAAGTGCTCAGATTAAGCGCTCAGGGCTTGGGACCGGCACTTGTATCGATCGGGAGCCACACACTGTCAATAGTTAATCTAAACTTATTTGTTTCGACATTTATTTGAATTTACTGCAGTCTGATTAGATTGTATAAGACAGCAGGTCTTGGCGGCGATTTGCTGCTTATCCGGCTCATTTATTTCTAATGAACGTTACAATATTTACATGATGTGTCACAGATAAGACACTGTGGATGTGTAATACATAGAAATATAATACATATTTGTCACATACTGTACATTATTGCAGAGTGAAATTATTTTCTCATGGGGCATGGGACGATGGGGTCCTGTGTTTTGTTTCCTGTGTTCGATTCCCAGGTGGGACAGCCTTGGTACTTTCTCTGTGGAGTTTGCACGATCTTCTCGTGTCAGTGTGAGTTTGAATGTACATATAACAGATCACATTACAGTGTCACCCACTGTTACTGTGCCCTGGCAGGTAAAAAGATACATGGGTCACATCATGGTGCCAGCCATGATACAGTGCCCTTGGAGTTGAGAGAGTATAGGGGTTACATCACAGTGTCTGCCGTGATACAGTACCCCTGGAGCTGAGTTAGCTGCATCCTGGATAGCTTAGTGGGTCCGAACATGCTGCTGGACAATGGAATACCTGAAATAGAATCCTAGGGTGAGGATGCAACATGTATGTTACTTATCGAATAATATGGGCATTGGGCATTGTGCCTATCTGGGATATAAAGCCACTGTGTTGACCCCCTAATCAGGAAAATCCAGAAGACTGATTTATGTTTGATTAGCAAGCTGATCTAGCTTTAGCATAAATACTTCATGGTTTTTAATAATCTTGCATTTACAAAGGAGCGATCTGGCCAGAGAATAACTGAATATGATGTATATGTTGTAATAAAGGGTCATCAATGGCAACTTTGTGGTGCTACTAGTTGAACCCCTGACATTCTTATCTAATTTAGTATGTATTAGTCTCGATGGCATGTTTTTTTCTATGTATTTCCATTCTGAAAGGGCATTAACTACAGTATATTCATCTGGCTATTTCCGAGCATGAAGACATCCAGCAGGAATCTGTAGTGCAGCAGTGCATGTGTTTCATTTGCAGAGTCACGTTCACTCCACTTCTCAGTGTAAGTTATAACCAAGTTCATACCTACATTATTGTGATGGATCTTCTGTCATGTTAGGCTACTCTGGATTCTCTGGGCAGGCTGCATGGACAGAAGTGAGGAAAGGATGGGGTCAGCCTGTGCCACGATATGGAGATCAGCACATATTGAAATGATTAATATTTTAAACACATAAACAAACACCATAATAAAAGTTTGGATTCAATTTGAAGATCTGAGAAGAAATATTCATGGCTGAAGTGTCATTGAGTGAGACACTTTTCACTTTTATTGGCATCTGGGATGGGTTAAATGCAGAGAAGAATTTCCCTACGGGGATTGATTATGTATTAATTATTATACAAATAAAAAGTTGATGGTTAAGGGTCTTGCACAGGCCCAGCAAAGGCGAGCAGCTTGGTAGTGGTGAGTTATGAAATTATGACTTTCAGTAGCAGTAGCCCAGTAGCCCAGCTTAAAAACTGAGCTAGTTAAACACTAAGCTACCAGCAATTTTCTGTGTAGAGTAAACAATTTACTTGATTGTAGTGTTAAAATATAGTGAATGGTAAACAGTGTGGTCACTAGTTTGGAGATCACCTTTTTGTTATAGTCTTGCTTTTTCACACCCATCTATCACTTGTTTTCCTATTGTGTGCACCTGTTTTGTATTTTTATCTTTTCTAGCCATACCCTGGCATTTGCTTTGCAATTTTATATTGTTATTTAGCCAGTATTTTTATTTATTCTGTTTTACATTTTCTTCAAGAATATGATTCCAGGTAGACATAATAAATTTGAAAATGATAAACACATTTATAGGCACCTAACCCTCAGTTGCTTCCCAGGTGCTGTGCTGGCTGCTCACTGCTCCGGTCATGTGTGCTCACTTCACCTGTGTGTGTGTATCTGTGTGTTTCACGGCACGGATGGGTTAAATGCAGAGGACCAATTCCGCTGTGTGCAAAACATAGTGGCAAAATGTATCACTTTCACTTTAAACTAGCTAGCTTTGCGCTCAGCCCTTATGAGTGATCGAGGCGTTAGAGTAACCACGCTGTAGAAAGGCGTTAGTACTTCTCACGCTACGACTATAAGTCGAGCTGTCCGTACTTTCCCCAGAAGATTCAACACAAGGGCCAGATTGTAAGGAAAGTAGTCTTTGCCATTTCGTCTTGTGATCTCAACCCGTTTTAATCCTCTTGTAAAGCCTTACTATCACGCAGCCTCCATCAGTGCGGCTAGAGGTAATTCCCAGCAGCTCCCAGCTGATAAGCCCCACAAGGATGTAGTTTACGTTTGTCAGGTCTCCAAAGCTGCAGTCTGTGATTCCACCACTGGCTAATCCAGACAACTCAACTGCAAGGTGTCTTGGGGCTAGGAATTTATCCCAGACAATGAACTGTTACACAATTCATTTTAATAGCAGGCCTTTTTTATTTCTGTGCCAGACTGCACAAAGAGGTCAATATTGTTTAGCCAGAAATGTTTTACTATGCAATTACTGTTCATATGTTGTGTCAGTGGTAATTACAGGGATGGTTAGTTGTTATTTTCTAAGCCTACAGCTGGTGTGAACACGCTAAGTTCAATATTTATTTTAATAGTTATTTGCTAAGCTGTTCACAGCTCAGTGCAGTGTCTCTGCTAATTTCTAAATCTGACGCTAGTTCAGGTCAGAAATTAACAAAATGTTTATTGAGGCTTCTTTGTACAGATAAAGTTTGTTAGTTTTTTAACTTTCTTCCAAAAAGAAATCCACTCTGCACCCTTTAGGATTAGGAAAAACTACAGGACAGTTTCCTCAAGTAAAGGAACAATGCTAATTGTCATCTTGGCTTTGGTTTTCTCCACTGTATTTCCGGCATGTCTAAGTGCCAAATAATGTGAAACTACTGTAATGATTCTTTCAAAGGTTAAACATTCTCAGTTTTCTAAAAAAAGGATTCTGGATTCTGTTCTGACTTGTAAATAATAGAAAGAACCCGGATATTTGGAACCTGGAAAGTGGGCAGTATGTTTAGTCTTCATTATTTGTTTACTTTCATATTCCATATGCTGTTACAGTGGCTTGCAAAAGTATTCATACCCCTTGAACTTGGAATCGTTGGAATTTAATGTGAAAGACCAACACAGAGTGATATACACTTGTGAAATGGAAAGAAAATTATACATGATTCAAAACATTTTTTGCAAATAGAAAACGGAAAAGTGCAATGTGCAAGAGTATTCCGCCTCCAATTATTTGTCCATTCCTCCTTTCAAAACAGCTCAAGCTCAGTCAGATTAAATAGAGAGCGTTTGTGAACAACAGATTTCAGATCTTGCTACAAATTCTCGATCGGGTTTGAGTCTCTGGTCCATTCTAAACATAAATATGTTTTGTTTTAAACAAATCCATTGTAGTCCTGGTTTTATGTTTAGGGTCGTTGTCCTGCTGCAAGGTAACCCTTCGCCCCAGTCTCAAGTCTTTTGCAGAATCCAGCGTTTTAAATTATGGCCAAACAGTTAAATTCTGGTCTCATCTGACTAAAGCACCTTGTTCCACATGTTTGCTGTGTCCCCAACATGGCTTCTGACAAACTCGAAACGGGGTTGTCCAGTGGACATATTCCCCCACTTGAGCTGTGGATCTCTGCATTTTGTCCAGAGTCACCATGGGCTTCTTGGCTGCATCTCTGATCAGTGCTCTCCTTATTCGGCTGGTAAGTTTAAGTGGACGGCTTTGTCTTGGTTGGTTTACAGTTGTGCCATACTCTTTTTATTTCCGGATAATGGATTGAACAGTGCGCCATGAGATGTTCAAAGCTTGGGAAATCTTTTTATAGCCTAAGCCTGCTTTAAACTTCTCCACAACCTTATTCCTGACCTGCCTGGTTTGTTCTTTGGACTTCATGAGGCAGTTTACTCCACAATATTCTCTTAACCAACAACTGAGGTTGTCACGGAGCAGCTGTATTTATACTGAGATTAGATTACACACAGGTGGACTCTTTTTAGTCATTAGGCATCTTTTTAGGCATCCTGGGTCTTTTCTATGTGGAGTTTGCTTGTTCTCTCCCTGTCTATGTGGGTTTCTTAAGAGTACTCCGGTTTCCTCCCACAATCAAAAAAAAATGTTACAGGTTAATTGGTGTCTTCATATTGCCCTTAATGTATGTGTGTGTGCACCATTTGGTTGAGTGGGGCTCTGTTTAATATTAAGCTACATAGGAAACGAATTAATGAACATATTACTGAATGAATGGTTTTGCTTAACATACACTCACTGGCCACTTTATAAGGTACACATGTTAAATTTCTAGTTAACACATATATCTAATCAGCTAATCACTTGGCAGCAACAAAATTTATTTGCTAAAGCATCAGAATGGGAAAGAAAGGTGATTTAAGTGACTTTGATCGTGGCATAGTTGTTGGTATTTCAGAAACTGCTGACATACTGGGATATTGAGAAAAATTTACAGAGAATGGTCTGAAAAAGGAAAAAAAATGTCCAGTGAGTTGCATTTGTGTGGATGAAAATGCCTTATTGATGTTAAAGGTCTGCCACGAAGTATGCCACAAAGACTTAAGGCAGTTCTGATGGCAAAAGTGGGTCCAACCGTTTACTAGCAAGGTGTACCTGGATAAAGTGGCTGGTCAGAGTACACTTTATACATTTTACATGTCTTTTAGTGTCAGCCTTACTATTGGACAGATTGGCACTGGTACTAGCGATCCATCATTTTTCAGAGAACAGGCAGCTAATACTCAGCATTATCTGACTCTTGAAGCTTACCGGTGCACAATCTGATACTACATGTCTAATTTAATGCAGTGAAGAAATCTCTCAAAAAGGAACAAGCTTGATTGTAGTTCTATCATACAATCAATCTATCTGTCTGCTTGCTTATTTATTATTGTCACAATGGGATTCGGGTTCAAAGCATGAACTTTTCTGTGGAAGATAAACAGCGGGCATGGTTAGAGGAAAAAATGAACCAAGTGCCAGAGTCAATTTTACCTGTTTAATGTTGTTTAATCTCAGGCTGACTGTAGCGGGTCTAATGTTCTTCAAATGTTGGAGTGAAACCTTCCAACCTATTACTAGCAAGCTGAACCTAATAAAGTGGCCAGTGAGTGTATGTTATATCTAGAAGGCCCAGTTCCTGTTGAACATTTAAGAGATTTGATGGCATAAATTCAAAAAGGGTAAAAAAAGGACTGAATTAAAAATAATATTTATTCATTCAATTTGTTCCGCTTACCATATTGATTGTGTGTCCGACCGGCGGCTCGAAGGCAGGTACAACCCTAGACAGGGCGCCAATCCACAATCACAAAATATTGGCCACTTAAAGACACCAATTAACCTAGAATGCATGTTAAATGCAGAAAAAAACTGGAGCACTCGAAGAAAACTCGCATGAACACAGAGCCTGCGGGAGAACATGCAAACTCCACACAGATGTTTCCTGAGATATCCCACCTGGGGATTGAACCCGCTGCTTTTTGCTGAGACGCGATAGCGCTACCCACTACTCCACCATGCTGCCCTAAAGCAAGAAAATGACATTAAATAAACGACATTAACCAAAAAATAAATCATGCCATGAATTTTTTTGTCAGACAAACGGGCGTAGGGGGTGAAAGCATTAACATTATAAATAGACACACTTCTGTTAAACATGTTGTCATTTTAATGTTTGTGTGCTGTCAGTGTCTCAAAAACTGCATGAGGAGATACACACAGAATATCAGTTAAAATGATACTACTACTACTACTACTACTACTACTACTACTACTACTAGGCTCCTTGTTTCAATCCTGATGGCAGTCAATATTTATGTTATCCATGTAGAATATGGGTTTAATTCGGGCTCTCTGTTCTTACCTCCTGCAAAGAACGTCTCTATCAATGGAGAGGCTAACTTTTTCCCAGGTGTATATTTTTGTGTGCAAGATGTCATATAAAGGACCGGAATCCTTACATTTTGTATTTCTACCTTTCTCCCAGTGTTCCCAGGACACGTTCCAGATCCAGAACCAGTATAAAGCATAAATTCATTCATCAATTTTCATTCATTCATTTCTTCTTCCTACAAAGGCTATAAAATCTACAAAGGCTTATGGGTCAGCTAAGGGCCCAACCAACAATCCTGGTGCAAGGGCAGGAATAAGCCTAGACAAGGCACTAATCCATTATAGAATACACAAACACACAGTCACACAGATTCACACATTAAGGACTACTTTAGATCCCCACCCGGGGATTGAACCTGGTAATTCTTGCTGTGAGGTGAGAGCACTACCCTCTGCGCTACCGTGACACCCGGATGAAGCTTAAATAAAATTTTCAATTGAACGAAGAGGGATATCCCATTGGATTAATTTGAACCCATTTATTTAACCATCCAGAACCAGTTACAGTTCAGCTGTAAAACCATTTTGAATGCAAATGGAACAAGCTAAATAGTTTTAAAAACCATTAGGAACACCAAGTAGGAGCCTATAATGTTTTTAAGCAGGAGAGAATGTGTGAGAGCAGACAACTAAACAAATGTGACCGCTAAACAAGACCCTGAGATTAGAGTGATTGCAATATTTCCAGGTACTAATCTTATATATATATATATAATGATCACTGGATTAAGAACAGCCAGCTCATAATGGGTTGATCAAACCTTTTTATTGATTATGTCATTCAGACATTAGGGAACAGACTCTACACGGTGGCGAACATTCTCCATGTAAACATATCTCCAGCCGACCCAGCTAATGTGTGATCTTTAGCTGGAAGTGTGTTGATGATTTCTCCACTCTTGTTACACCAGTTATACTGTTGTATGGGGACAGTGCACCCGTGCAGCTCCGGCAGAAACCCTTCATGCTCCAACTATTTGTCCGCATCAGAGTTGCTCAATTCGCTCCATTATCTACACTGCTACATCTTGCCTTTGTCTGTGCATTGGATAGATTAATACATACGAGAGCCCCTATTAATTGGTGGATTTTTATCTGTGATCATATGGCATCAGCCAAGTGTCCCTAATCTAATGATTGTTCAGTGCAGAAGTAAGCACATTACTGTAGCTGTGGTGGCCTCGTTTTATTTATTTCCCTCATGGCCAATGTAAATATCCTCAAAGTCACAGAGGAATAGATAGTGAATATCCACCTTATCAGCATTTTTTTCTCAATTCTGAAACTCAGCAGAGTCTGTGGCCCAATCAGAGGCATCACAATCTAGCATGTGTTCTGTGACACCCACCAGCTCCTCTTTAGGGCAGAAAGGGTGACTTTCCAGCCAAATCGCTGCACAAGCTAGATTTGGTTATATGTTCTGTTGAATAATGCATCACAGGCAGCAGTGCGTTCCTGGACTTGTCCTCTTTATCCCTGACCTCCTCCACTGTTTGGCCTCCTGATGAGCCTCCACTCCGCGATGATTACGCGCCTGTCGCTTTTTCTTTTCTTTTCTGGGTGACTGGGTTTGTGTATAACAGCATGTGAAGTGGCATACTGGTGATGATTTGTACCCTGGGCATTATGATATGCCAATTAGAACAGATTAGACTGTATCTGATCATTTACAGAAAAATCGTTCACGATCTACTATAGTTCTGTTTTTATAACTCTTGTGATAACAGAACAGCACGGTGGCCAAGTCAGTTAAATCACATCTCTGCTCCATTCTTATGCTCAGTTTGCACCTCAGCAAGGTATCTTGGCCACCTCTTCATGACTAAATGCACTGAGTTGCGGGCATGTGATTGGCTAATTA
Source organism: Xyliphius kryptos (assembly GCA_025769995.1). NCBI lineage: Eukaryota > Metazoa > Chordata > Actinopteri > Siluriformes > Aspredinidae > Xyliphius > Xyliphius kryptos. The sequence goes on from JAOUQT010000039.1 coordinate 1,328,693, forward strand.
GATATTTGCGTTAACAAGCAATCAAACAGGTGTACCTAATAAACTGGTTGGTGAGTGTAGGAATCTATAGTGTCAGTAAGTTTTCCACCATGTTTAAGTTATCTGGATAGATTTCTCTGGATTGTCCTATAATATACAACCCAAAGTGATCTATTTCCTCTCTCTCTTTCTCTCTCTCTCTCTCTCTCTCTCTCTTCATCCATCTTTCCTGTGAGACGTTTATCTGGTATGACGTTAACGGAACAATATGATGGCACAGACCATTGTCTAGAACCTGTTGTTTGATTGTTGTTTGATTGACTGTGTGTGTATTCATGCGTGCATATGTGTTTCTGAAAAGATCCTTTCAGCTAAAACTAATGTGTACCAGGGTGCAGGGCATTAAGCTGGCCCACGCCTCTGTTGACTCAGCACTTTCTCTGTCCGCATTGGCTCTTCTGTCTAAAACTCTATAAAGAACTTCATCTCTAACGGCCATGTCGATGTATCAGCTGCGTATGTGCGTGCGCTCATGTCTGTGTGTTTTGGATCCGAGAGTGCAGTCTGTATTTGTGGAATGGGAGGAGATGCCATTTATTACTAGGCGTCTGTCAAAGATGGATTAAAGCTGACTCAGCAGTGTTATCATTTTGCGTTTAATGTACGACATACGACATAAACATAACTTCGTACTGCTATGGCATAGAACTTCTAATCTGTGTGTATAACCATAATGTTACACACTGAACGATCACTGGATTAGGAATAGCTGGAGGATGACGTGTGATCACCAGTAAAGTGCCTTAATTTAGCGTTTCATATAAAGTGCTACTTTAAACAGCTATGTAAAAAGGAAGTGACTTGAACGGAGTTGTTGTGTCAGTGTTTTAACAACAGTGACACTCGTGGGCTGTTCCTGCACCATAGGTCGATCCGAGATGCTAGTATCGCACTAGCGAGAAGAGCCGGCAGAGCTGCTGCTGGGTCATTTTGTGTATGGGGGATGTTCAGAGTCTCTTACCAATGTATACATGCTCTAATACCTCAAAAAAGGGTGGACTAAGCTGTTAGTAGCCATGTGTACCTAATCAAGTGATCATTCCTTGTGTTAGCATTGCTAGTAATTGCGTGTGTGTGTAAAATAACGGAGCCCTGTGCTATGACCACATATACACTATTTCATTTCTTTTGGAATTTGTGTTGTCAGTGGGGGATTTCTGTTGTGGCGCCTTCAAGTTGACGAGCCAAACTCAGTCAGGCTAAGCATCACACACACACAAACACATGCACACACAAATACACAATCTACTGCCAGACTGTCTTACAGTTTTGCTCTTCATCAGCAGCTCTCCTCCAAAACTTTTTTTTTTTGGCTAATCTGATCAAACACACAGACGGACAGATTCTGTTCAGCGTCCAATTACGTTGAAGGTGAATGTGTAGTGTTTACTGTCAAGGCAACCAAGCATGGAGGAGGTAGCTGGAGCTCTCTTGATGCGAGGAGACTCAGAGAGCGGTGATGAAATTCATTAGTGCGCCCCGAACATATAGTGCTTGTATGGCACTATATTGTTAGTTCTCATAATACTTCTACTTATTATTTGTGACATACACTCACTGCCACTTTAATAGGTACACTTGCTAGTAAAAGCTTAGACCTTTAGTCCTTTAGCTTTCAGAACTGCCTTAAATCTTTCAGGCACTTTTAGCAGAGATGTTGTTCTGCATTCCTTCGTTGTAACAAGTGGTTATTTGAGTTACCGTTGCCTTTCGTTTATCTGGGGTCAGTTATGGCTTAATGTTTAGGACCCCAGGAGATCACTGCTTTGATCCCCACTCATTTTCTCCCTGGGTTAGCATGGGTTTTCTTCGACTGCTCTGGTTTCCTCCTGTATTCCAAAAACAGTTCGGATGTGTATGACCGTGTATTCTCTATGAGGGAGTGATGTCTTGTTTTTTCCTGCCCTTGCTATCAGAATTTTCAGGTGGGCACCTGTGTGTAAGCAGAAGATAATGATTGAATAGTATGATTTGTTTTTTATTGCCTCATGCCTACCCTGAGGTACATACTCAAAATGTGAAGGTTTTATGGGCAGAAGATAGAGACCAGAATACTCTAAACTTCTAATTGCGCAGCACGACAAGCGATGTATGGAACTACGCAGAAACTAATAAGAATTAAAGTAAACGAAGCAGGATTTTGCAGCAATTACGGGTCGAACGTGTGGAATAATAAACAGCCCTTATAAAAGCCAGTCAGCCATTCCAGGAAAATAAGTTCGACCCAAGCTGAGGACGTGTCCTGTTCTGATAAAGTGCTGTGGCACTGCTGAGCTTTCAAGTGCCATTAAACTCTCGATTTAATGGCATTCGATCTAATAGCAGGTTAACAGCTCATCATGGAGCCAAGGTGTTTATTTTTGAATGAAATTAAAAACACTTTTTGAGTGCACACCTGGACTACAGCGCACATACTGTATGATAGGGCAGCTGTGGCCTAATTGATAGGGTAGAGGGCCGGGGACTGAAAGATCACTGGTTAGATCCACACTCTAGGCAAATCATGGTTAACATGCTATTGAGCAAGGCAACCAAGCCCCACCCCTTCCCAGTGCGCCTCAATCGGGGCAGTAGACTGCTCCGGGTGTTCTGAGTGCACCGCTGAATGGGTTAAATGCAGAGAATAAATTTTCCTACAGGGATCAATAAAGTATCAATTATTATTATTATTATTATTAATATAACATTTATGAATAAACTGTGTATATACAGCAGGTCCTGGGTTCTTGGGTACTTTCTAAGAGCAGTTTGTATTTTGCCCTCATGGGTTCCCTTGGGGGTCTTCCTATAACTTCTGTCATTCCAAAAACATTTATTAGGCTCAGTGCAGTCTCTAACTTGCTCCTAGTGTGTGTGAGTGAGTGAGGAGCATTAGTAAGTGGGATTCATATCCCTGGGGCTGCAACAGATGGCAAGAGATTGGGATGCTCATTCACCTTATACGTAGCCCACCGATAAAAATCTGTCGCATGTGATGCACACACACACACACACACACACACACACACACA
>JAOUQT010000039.1:1365374-1379062 GCA_025769995.1 Xyliphius kryptos
ATTAACATTTAAATTCCGTCGTTTCATCTCCGGGAACGACGCGGGGCGGGAGGTCAGGAGGCGACCGGCGGAACCGGTTCTGATCTGATCTGATCCGGTGCCTGAGGAAGAGGTTCGGGTTTATTTAGGAGTTTAAATTTGAGTTACTGGCCGAAGAACCCGCAGTAATCCCATTAAGGCATGGGGAGGACATGCAAACTCCACACCGTAAGGACCTTGTTCACCCAAACAGAGACTCAAACCTGGAATCCGTTGTGGGTCAGAGGGAGCAGATCCAGAGCTCGTCCTGTAGACCAGAGACGGGATGTTGTATAAACGTGGGCAGAGAGAGAGAGAGAGAGAGAGAGAGACGTGTAGAGAGTGAAGGAGGTACGAAGCTCCGGGGTCAATTAAACACCGGATGAGCTGCAGAGTTCTGGATGAGGGACCAGCATGCACTGCACGGCAGTATTCAGACTGGAGATGATGAGTAATATATAATACTCGCTGAATCGCCGCGCTGCGCTTCGGAGGAGAACCTGATAATGACCTGAAAGTTGAAAGGCAGTTTTTTAGATAGCCGTGTGCCGTTCTGCGCCCTGGTGGTGAGCATGTTTTATTGAAGTCACTCACTGATTTGGCGAGTAAACTTTCCTCAGTTGCGTCTTCATTAAAGTTTTCGGGCAGCAGAGCGGCGCTGTGGGTTCACACACATTCAGTCACTTGTCCTCTTTACGTTTGACGTGCGTTTGACTCATAGCCTTCCTTACAGTGTTAGCTTCACGTTAGCCGCCACGCGTCAGCCTCTCCACTCTACCCGTGTGCCAATCGCTATACGCCAAGAACCTCATGTCTTCCCCTTCACTCTATCAGCGTGCCAATCATACAGTATACGCCAAGCGCCTCCAACATCCCCTCCACTCTGCCCATGCGCCAAGCATTATACGCCAAGCATCTCCCCGCCACTCTACCCGTGCGCCAATCGCTATACACCAAGCGCCCTGCGTCTTCCTCTTCACACTACCAGTGTGCCAATCATACAGTATACGCCAAGCACCTCCAACTTCCCCTCCACTCTGCCCATGCGCCAAGCAATATACGGCAAGTGCCTCGTGTGTTCCCTCCCCACTCTACCCCTGCGCCAATGGCTATACACCAAGATCCTCGTGTCTTCAACTCCACTCTATCTGTGGACCAATCCCTATACGCCAAGCACTTTGCGTCTTCCCTTACCACTCTACCCGTGTGCCAGTCGCTATACGCCAAGCACCTTGTATCCTCTACTCCACTCTACCCGTGTGCCAAGCATTATACGGAAAGTGCCTAGTATGTTATCCTACACCCGTGCGCCAATGGCTACATGCAACGTTGTGTCAAAATTTCAAAGCAATTGGTAAAGAGCTTTTGGACCATCAAGATTTAAGATGAGATGTGAGTTGCCAAGACCCCAATTTATAAGAGGTGTTGCTTTGAATGGCTTTGGATGGATCAAACAAACGAATGTTGAAAAGCGAGAACCCATTCGTTTTTCCAAAGATGTGGTAGGAAAGCCTGGCGTTCAGCCATGTAGGTTCTTGGTTCTTGTTCTTGACCCTAATGTGACACTGGGTTCATGGGTTCATTGGCGTTATCTAACCAACCATCGAACATTGGAAGGTGAAAGGTCCTTAAAGGTACCTTGTAATTGTGCAGGTGCACTACACCCCTCCTGAAAATAAGGAAGCACTTCTGCTCGCACAACCAACACGCGTTGCCGTTTGGTTCAGTGTGTTGGTTGTGCGAGCAGAAGCACTTCCTTGTTGTCGGTAGTTGTTTCAGAGTGTTCCGGGTGACTACAGTCTTTCTTATCCGCCCCCTGCGGTGCTTGGATGGGCACGCACGGAATGGAGTTTGAGTGGTGCACCGTACGGTATATTCGATGGATTTGGTCGGAAGGTGGTGCAGCATGGTCGTGCTTGGAAATGAGTGCAGGGAGTGGAGGGAGGGATGAGCCAGCGGCCGAGGGCTGGAGTGCATCTAAGTGAAAACAGAGAAAGTATTTAGTGGGTAAATATTTAACTGATATCTCGCTCTGTGTCTCTCTGATGTCTTACAGAAAGTTCCTCAGTACACACTGATCATCCAGGCCACCGATATGGAGGGAAATCCCATGTACGGTCTCTCCAATACCGCCACCGCCGTCATCAGGATCACCGACGTCAACGACAACCCTCCAGAGTTCACCTCTGATTCCGTAAGTCCTGGACTTCTGATCCGTCTCAGGAGCAACCTAGTGTTTCATGTTGTGATGTTGTATCGTCATTAAAATAATTTTCCTTCTCGCAGTTTCATGGCGAGGTGCCAGAAAACCGCGTTAACGTGATCGTCACCAACCTGACGGTGACGGATAAGGACCAGCCCAACTCTCCCGCCTGGAACGCCGTGTATAAGATCATGGGCGGTGACCCGACTGGCCGCTTCTCTGTCCCCACCGACCCCATCACCAACGAGGGTTTGGTCACCGTGGTGAAGGTACGCTGGAGACCCCATGTGTTCGTTTGACAGTTTGTGATAAACAGAGTGTTGATTATTAAGAGCTCCTTCTCTTTCACAGCCGTTAGACTTTGAGACAAGTCGGAATTATCTGCTCACGGTGGTGGCCATGAATGAGATCCCACTGGAGCGGGGCATCCACCTCCCACGCCAGTCGACGGCCACCGTGTCCGTCCGGGTCATAGACGTCAACGAGAGCCCCTACTTCAGTCCCAATCCCAGACTCATCAAACTGGACGAGGGCATGCCGACCGAGTCGGGGCTCACGACCTTCACAGCTCAGGACCCGGACCGCTTCATGCAGCAGACCATCAGGTACGTCATGGACCACCTGCAGGGGCCGCTGACATTCAGAGCAGCGCTGCTTCATCATGATTATACCAAACTGTATACCAAAAAAATGATGGTTTGAGTCTAAATGATTCTAATTTGTCCGGCTTTAGATACTCCAGGCTCTCTGACCCGGCCGGTTGGCTGAGGATCGACCCGAACAACGGACAGATCAGCACCATTGCCGTGCTGGACCGCGAGTCTCAATTCGTTCTAAACAACCTGTATAACGCTACGTTTCTCGCTACAGACAACGGTGAGTCGGCGTACTGGGTTCCGGTCTCCTTACATTTCCAAACGTATACCTTCGATACGGGACCAACATCAGATTATACGGTCGAGCACGTATGGAGTAGAACAAGCCTTCCCTGAACTGTGACTCACGCTGCAGTGCGGGGAAAGGCGTGGGAGGGCGGTCCGAGCGCTCTGCTCTGACCCACGGTAATTTAGGGCGGTAATTCAGGTCTCGGACAAAAAGACATCCTGACCATGAGGACCGCCTTGACTCTCACCCAGTCGAGTCATTCTCATCTCACTAACCGCCTGCTAATGAGGCAGAGTGACCTCAGAGTCGCCATCTAAAGGACACACGGAAACTCATGCCGTTAATTAACTACAGAGTGAAGTCAATAAAATGCGTTCAGTTTTTGGGTTTGAACAGCGCTCACCGCGGGGCGACGACCTGATCCTGAGGTACAGACATGGTCATTCCACCTTAAACACCCCGAAAGGGCGTAAGGGGAGAGCGAGGGGGGTGTGAGAGGTAAGTACGGGGTCAGTGACGAGTGGGTGAGGGATGAGTGAAGGGGGAGAGAGAGACGAGTGAGGGGCCGTAAGGGGCGTGTCAGGGGAAAGTAAGAGCCTGTGCTCAACAGCATTCTGGGGACCACGGCGGGGTGAAAGCAGGGCAGCCCTGTGGTAACAAACGACTCGCTGTATAAACACGATGTTGTTTTCGCCGCCCGGCGGTAACCTGAGCTCAGCTGCCGCCACTACCCACAAATCATGTGCTAGTGACGGGATCCGTGGTTGGCGACGGGTCACTGCGCTGAACGTAGAACCCGCCAGACGTTCAGAACGCGGGGTGTTAACCTCTGATGACTGAGATACTGACCCCTGCTGGCTGACTGATCCATAGCTCTTCTTTACCTGCAGGCGTTCCTCCCGCCAGCGGAACCGGGACTCTGCAGATCCTGCTGCGCGACATTAATGACAACGCCCCCCTGGTCGTCCCTCAGGAGGCGGAGATGTGTGAGAAACCGGAACCCAACGCCATCAACATCAGCGCTCTGGATGGAGACCTGAACCCTAACGCCGGGCCGTTTGCCTTCGAGCTCCCGATGCGCCCCTCTGACGTCAGGAGGAACTGGACCATCACACGGCTTAACGGTCAGACACACACACACACACACACACACCTCCAGCCAGAAACAGGACTAGGTGAACACATGACCTTTGTCCTTGGTTCCAGATTTCCTGTGTTGTTCTACAACAGGAGGGACCCTTCCCCAAACCCCATACCCCGAGAGCAGCAGGACAGTCCACATACTTGTGGTTGTGTTCTCCGCAGAGGGTCGGGAATGTGGAGCAGTACATGCGTAATAGGATCAGGGGCGCGGGGATTAGACGGGAAGCCGTTTCATCCCTAATCTGTGTTATTGCTGGAGATTCGGTGGATTAATAAGCCGCAAATCTAAACCCTTCAGTTCACCGGCGCCGCCCGGTTCTGCAGACACGTCTCCGTTGGACGAGACGTCGGTGAGACGCGGGTTCTCCGGCTGCTTGGCAGATGCGGTGGATGAACGGAGGCTGTTTGATGAGCTGCTGTATTAATATTAGCTCAGGCTGTTCGGATTCGCCGAGCCGAGCATCTGTGTGTGCGCTCGGACTCGGGTCTGCGCTCCCACCATCTGTCCTCGTTACGCCGGGACGAGCGCCGCCGAAAGACACCGCAGACCTCAGATCATCTCTAATAAAGCCGCCGCTCTGCTAAGCTCCCACCATCTGATCAGCTCCAGACTCACGGCTCCGCTTACAGAACCTCCTTCTTAAATGTTCTGCTTCAGGAGAACAGGCCTCCTTCCTTCTGTTCTCACGTCTCAGTTCTATAAACAGAACTTTTTAATATTAATTAGACTCATCTATAACTATAAACGCCAAATACCCGCCGATTTGCCGACTCATCACTAATTCTGCTGCTTCCCATGTAACTGCAAGGCTGAAACTTGGCATCATGATTCCCTGATTGGTAGATGTAATTGGTGATTATTATGTTCTTCTCACTTTCCTACGTTTGGTTGTTTGTTCGATATCGCCAACGAAAGCAAGACCCCTCCAGTGTCCCATCTTCCCAAGAACCTACGAGGCTGAAACTTGGCATTGTGATTCCCCACCATGTCCTTGGAAAAACTAATGGGTTCTCGCTTTCCATTTTTCGATCGCTATCTTCATCAAACGCAACACATTGGATGGACTGCGCTCTTGGCGAGTACCTACAAAGCTTGGCTCCATCATTCCTTATGGTGTCCTTGGAAGACCTTCTGATGAATCCCCGTAGGAAAGCAAGCGCGTGGACGCTGTAGTCCCAACTCACACTATATTCAGATGTTTAATCGCCCCAAACCTCACTCTATAATAATCCCTTCATTTAAAATATATAACCTCCATTCAAACACAACTTTCACGTTGTTATCAGGTTCTCCACCGTAGGGTCTACGGGTATTCCGCTGGAAAACGTATAAATCAGAGGTTTAGAGTAACTCTTAGACCTTACCATCAGAGGTGTCACTAAACTTTTGTACATACAGTGTATCATTAGAACCTCTTTGATGTCTCTGTTTCAGGTGACCACGCCCAGCTGAGTCTGAAGATTGGCTTCCTGGAGCGAGGCATCTACGAGATTCCCATTCACATCACTGACTCGGGGAACCTGCCCATGTCCAACACGTCCTATCTGCGCCTCAAGGTGTGTCAGTGCGACCACAACGGCGACTGCACCGACCAGGAGGCCATCATGGCGGCCGGTTTGGGTACGGGCGCCATCATCGCCATCCTGCTGTGCATCATCATCCTCCTGAGTGAGTCACGCATACAGCAGATGTGGTTCTGCTTGAAGTGTAAGAGGCAGATGATCACGCTCTCACATCCCTGTCTCTCTCCCCGTCTCTCTCGCCGTCTCCAGTCCTGGTGCTGGTGTTCGTCATGTGGATGAAGAGGAGAGACAAAGAGCGGCAGGCCAAGCAGCTGCTGATCGACCCAGAGGACGACGTCCGGGACAACATCCTCAAATACGACGAAGAGGGAGGAGGAGAGGAGGACCAGGTACGAGACCCGTACCGCCAATCGGGCCGTAGCCCAGAACCTAGAAGGTGCCCCAACGTTGGCAAACGAAGGTTACAGCCATGTTGCCAAGTTCCAGACCAACATTATGGTCATGCGGACTTAGTCCCTTTTATATACAGTATAGATTATAAAACGGGTAGTCCCGCCCCTTAAATCTGATTGGCTGAGCCGTTTGTGACATCATTAACATTAACACACCTCTGAGCAGCTCACATTCGTTTCAATACATCATTTTGCCGATGTTTCTTATACAATGTGTTCTGTACTTTGGCCACTAGACGGCAGGTTTTGTTGTAGAAACCGGAAACCCGTTACTCAGTGATCGGAATTCACTTTAAAAACCGGTTACGTCGCGGAAGAGCAGATTATTAATGATTTTGCTTTTAATAAACGCATTTATGAATCAAACCTTGTGTTTTTAATAAGACCCTCGCGTTTGTGTATTATTGTAAATAAATCATTGTACTCCGCTACGCATCGGGCCTAACAACACCTCTTTCCCGTGATTTATTCACAACAATGCCCCGCCCTCTCGTACTTTATTACTTTATTAAGGTGTTTGATGTGTGTGTGTGTGTGTGTGTTCAGGATTATGACCTGAGTCAGCTGCAGCAGCCGGACACGATGGACCCTGAGTGTGTGAAGCCCGTCGGAATCCGGCGGCTGGACGAGCGACCGCTTCACCCCGAGCCTCAGTACCCGCTGAGATCAGCAGCTCCTCATCCGGGAGACATCGGAGACTTTATCAACGAGGTAACACACACACACACACACAGATGCTGCGTCTCCTGTGTTCAGGTCCTCAGAATGCATCTTTACAGATTGTAGATGCTGCAGCTACTCGTTTCTTTGTCTCTTTCTGTCTCTCTCAGGCTGTGTGTCTCTCTCTCTCATTGTCTATCTGTCTGTCTCCTTTGCATTATTTTAATTTCTTTTGTCTTTCTGAAGTTCTTATTCTTTTAGTTGTTTTTTCTTTCTTTCAGTCTTTTATTCTCTCTCTCTCTCTCTCTCTCTCACTGTTGTTAAAAGTAAAAAAAAGTCTCTTGCTCTCTCTCTTTCTCTTTCATGAGTTAGAAACCAGAGGGGCTCATTTTCGTCTCCGCGGCGTACATCATTTCTCCTTGTCCTCACAATCAGCCTGATATATCCACCTTCCCCGTTTTGTTAAGTGAAGCCCCTCTGCCGGAACCCACCGGGAGGCTTTGTTTCATTTTCTCCATCCCGTCACCCAGCTGGGATGGGCCGCCTCGGCTCGATAGACGCAGCGCATTTATCTTATCCCTCTGCTTTGAAGTGCTGGAGGACCTCTCTCGCTTTCACATGCATCAAGGTGAAGGAGAGATGTCCGCCGGTGGCGATGTCTCACCGGCCATTTTCTCATTACCCGCCCAGCGTGGTGGCGCCGTTCTAATTCTGCTGCTCCGCCTCGATCTCGATCCTCCGCCCGCCTCCCGCGGCTGTGCATGACTTACAGGTTGTTCAGTTCATGTAGACATGAAGTGTCTGTATCGAAACAGGAGGCTGAACCACATTACATACCGGGTCCAAATGAGGAGGACGTCCATACGGGTGGGACCGCGTCGTTCAGCCGAACCGGTCCGCTGGACCCGGGAACCCGAGGCTGGACACTTAAAGCTCCAGCAGAATCAAACTCTGATTCATTGTTGAGATTAATATGGCTGTATGATGTAACCACACAGGGTTGGACTCCCAGGTAGAGGAGAGATGATTCTTGCCATGGAGTTTGCATGTTCTCTCTTTATGTGTGGGTTTTATTAGTCGAGCCGGTTTCCTGCTGCTCTCAAAAACCATGGGACGCACCTTGTTTTATTCCCAGGTGCAGACACAGGGGTTATAAACTCTTAATCATGCAACTTCTCAATTGTATGGGGAACACTTTGGGGAAGGCCCATTTATTTGAAAAATCTACTTTTGAGAACTAGTTGCTTTCCAGAAATTTTCCAGCGCGTGCTCTTCAATAATTATTCAAAAACATGGACTTTTTTATTTTGTCAGGCTGTGTACATAAAACTAATCAATTTATCATTTATTAACAAATCTAAAACTCAAAAACTCTTCCCTCATAATTAATGAATATGAACTTCTGTCTATAGGGGGCGCTATAACATACATACATACAATAAATCCATTTGAACCTTTCAGTCAGGCTGCTTTATGCAAATTAATCCATACATCATAATGCTAATTAACTTATAGTCTCCATGGAGACAGGCAGCATTTAAACATTCCGGAACATCCGAAAATTCCAAAGTAGACAACACCACACACGCACGCACACACACACACACACATGTCAAAAAAAAAGCTTGATTTATCCATTCAGTCCGGCTATATGCTATATGCAAATCAGTGCATATGTCACAATATTATTTAATTAATTTAGTATTTATTACTTCCCTGTGTCTTGTGCAGACCATCCGCAGGCAGCTTGAACCCCGGGATCGCCGCTCATGGCTTTACACACGTGGACAGATGTTGTTGGTACCCCTCATTTTATAAAAGAATAAACCTCAATGGTCACAGAAATAACTTGAATCTGACAAAAGTAATAAAAAATAAATATACTATAAAAACAAACAGATGAAAGTCAGACTGCTGTTCAGCCGCGCTTCAACAGAATTATTTAAAAATAAACTCATTAAACCGACCGGGACAGAAATGACGGTACCCCTGAAAATAATGTGACCGAAGGGACATGTTCAATCACGATGTGTCCACTAATTAGCATCACAGGTGTCTACAGTTTTGTAATCAGTCAGTGGTGGGGTGTATATAGGGCTACAGGGCGGGGGTCCCTGTGCTGTTTGTTATCAACAAGTTCTAGAGGAATCGAAGGAAAGAGCCGTCTCAGGGGACTAGAAATTTGCCAAACTACATGTTGACTGGCCACAACGCTTCTAGAAGAATGTCCTCTGGACAGAAGAGACAAAAATAGAAGAATACTGTTCTATTCTCGGTCTGCCTTGCTGCATCGGGCACAGAAGGCCTTGAATCTGTGCATGGCACAATGAAATCTCAACACTATCAAGGGTTCGAGAGAGAAATGTGCTGCCCGGTGTCAGAAAGCGTGGTCTCAGTCGCAGGTCATGGGTCCTGCAACAGGATAATGACCCAAAACACACCGCTAACGACCCCCAAGAATGTCTAAGAGGAAACCATTGGACTGTTCTGAAGGGGCCTCTGAGCCCTGACCCAAATCCTACTGAGCGGCTCTGGAAGGAGCTGAAACATGACGTCTGGAAAAGGCAGCCTTCAGACCTGAAACATCTGCAGCAGTGTGCTCACGAGGAGTGCGCCTGCTGAGAGGTGCAGACGTCTCACTGACAGGTACAGGAATCGTTTGATTGCAGTGAGATCGCCTCAGAAGGTTGTGCGACAAAAGAAGTTGAGGGAACCGTCATTTCTGTCCCGGCCGGTTTAACAAAGCCGTGTCTGACTTTCATTTGTTCATTTTCATAATATTTTTATTTATTATTACTTTTGTCAGATTCACGTTATTTCTGTGACCATTGTGGAACCAACACAGGAACCAACAATTGTGTCCACGTGTGTGTTTATTATTATTATCATTATTATAGTTATTATACCAGCAGCACGGTGGCTTGGTGCTTAGCACGTTCACCTCTCAGTGCTGGGGATTCCTTGTTCGAATCCCAATCTGGGTGGGGTTTCCATGTCCTCCCCGTGTCCACATGGGTCCCCCTCCGAGTTCCTCCCACAGTCCAAAAACATGGATTCAAGGTAAATGGAATGCTCTAAATTGCCCTGTGTAGTGTGAGTGGATGTGCAAGTGAGTGAGTGTGTGCCCAAGGATGGATTGGCACCCTGTCCTGGGTGTATCTGCCCAGCGTCCAAGATGTTCTTCCCTGGACGGGCATGCGGAACCCCACTGTGACCCTTGTGGAGGAATGAGTGGAAGATAATGAATGAATAAATATTATACTTGAACAGAAATGCCTCCTGCGTTTCTTTCTGGTATGAATTCTATAATTCGAGAACGTGATGCTGCTCCTTTACGCTCTGCGTTCTCTGAAGGTTACTTTCAGTGATAAGAACAAACAGCAGGAGTGTGTATTTATATCAGCCTCGCATTCTCAGGGTCACTCTACACGCCGGAGTAACCGAGTATTTAATCACAGTAGCAAAAAAGTCAGCTTCAGTTCTCAGATGTTACAACAAGCTTCCATACTGATACGTACCCCCTCCTCCACCCGCAGGGTCTGAAAGCGGCGGACGGCGATCCGACGGCCCCTCCCTACGACTCGCTGCTGGTGTTCGACTACGAGGGCAGCGGCTCGACGGCCGGCTCGCTCAGCTCCATCAGCTCGTCCAGCAGCGAGGGCGACCAGGACTACGACTACCTCAACGACTGGGGGCCCCGATTCCGCAAACTGGCCGACATGTACGGAGGATCGGACGAGTGAGGCGCGAGGAGGCGCAGACGAGGGAGGAAACACTCAACACACGCCTGGCTTTTCTTCCCCCTCCCCCTTCCCCCCAACTCTCGATAAGCGAACGAAAATAATTGGACACAAAGCAAAACCCTATGTTGTAGTGTTAGCATTCTCACGCTCGGTGAAGGTGTGCGTCACCGAGACGACCTCTCGAGGGCGAGTCCGACGGGAGATGGGCGAGCTGTCACTTTACGGATTGTACGGTACGATAGGTGAAGCTACGACGCGCGCCGTTCCACTGACTTGAATTTTACAGTACAGAAGCACTGGGATTTAACGTGCCTTTTTGTACATTTTTCAGATTCCAATAAGTAGTTTTACGTTTCGAGGCTTGTAACGCTTCAGATTTGAAGTGAGGAAATGATCATCTGCCTAAACGTCATCACTTCCTTTTCCTGGAAACCATCTGCATCCAATGGGTATCCACTCCGGCTCTCTGATTGGTCCAGAGAGCAACACAAGGGGAAGGACACGGTGGATATAGTGCGGTTCCCGGCGTACGTCCGATACTCTGAGCCTCTTGTGTTGCGGCCCAAACCTCGTCATGCTCTTAAGTCATCACTGCGAGGCGCTATGGAGGCGCTGATGGAATGGAACTGATTCATTCCACTCTTCTGTCACCTGAACGGATGCACTTGGTTCCAGATGCGAGGAAGTCATGAATTTTAAGCAGACGTTAGTTTTTCTTCTGACGTGATGTTCCGTTTTACACAAACAGAGGCCGCCGTTTCTTTTATTTGCGCTCGATCATGTACACTTTTCTTTGCCTTAGCGCCATCTTTCTCTACTGTAAAAACAAAACAAAACGTGTACATAATGTTATTTTTTTTCCCTGGTTCTTTTCTTTTCACGAAACCCATTCGGATCTTGTAAATGTGAAAAACGAAACCCGGACTTGTTTTTTTTTTTTTTTTTTTGCTTTTCTTTTTAATTGTTTGCATGTTTTTATCTTTTCACGAAAATGAAGGACATTTTTCCGAAAATTTCTTTATGGGGTACAAACGAGTCGGCTGACATGAGACATGTAGACGGTACCTTCTTTTTGTAAAAAAAAAAAATAATTATAATAAACACAAAGAAAAACAAAAAAAAATAGTAAGGTTGCTTCACAAAAAAAGAGGATGATTAGCACAAGTGTTGGAATTTGTACCAAAAAGCGGGTGGGGTGGGAGTGGGGTTGGGTTGTGTGGGTTGGTTGGTTTTAGCTTTAGAACGATGATTAAAGAAGTTTCACGACACGCTTTCTGGATTATCGTGTGTACTGGACTCCATCTCTGACCCCAGCATCTGAATAAAGAGGTTAATTTTGCAGCCGACGGGTGTTTGGTTTGTTATGGGGTTCATTTTGGAACTGGTTTGTTGTTTTAGCTTCTGATCTTCTCCATGTTTCCAGTTTATAAACATCTGAGTCATGGTGTCTCCTCAGGTGAACGTCCGTGTGAATGTGGGCTGGATTGTATTTTGGCCTCAGTGCAGAATTATTTATTCCTGGACGTTGTTGAAGATGTTGGAGAAAACCTGGTTATGAGAAAGCTCCAGAGTGAGCTTGACCTATTTACACATCAGACTTCATGCCTCTCTCCACAACCTGGTTTGATGATCAGCTGTTTATCTGCACCTAATGGAGGATTCTCACTTTGTTTGATTTATCCTTACTCTCCTACAGTACTCTACTTACATTAACAGAGTATCTTCCAGTCCTCCTCTCACTTTTATGCAGAAGGTAAGTGGATGGCCATTAGAGCAGAAGATGTAAAAACAGGGCTGGAGGAGAAAGTGAGAAGGCCTTCGTATGTAGATCAGCTGTGGATGGGAAATCTTTTAAAGACATGATTATAAAACATTCCACCGCCGCATGCACGAGGCTTAAAATCCAACGCTGGTGTGCCTCTAAGACATCTTCTCTTTAGCTTAATGAGGATCTTTGATACACAGCTATTGCACGTTCTCTATTTCTTCAAGAGTCACAGTTTCCAAGGTCGGAATGCATGCAAGAAGAATCCCAAGAGCAGCTTCTGTATTACACAGGCACGGATGTTAAATAACGTCCAGGTTCCAGAGGTGTTTAGGTTAAGGTGAAGCGCTCTGTGCAGACCACTGGAGATCATGAACATCATCTATACCTATAAACGCCAAAGCCCTCAATGACGATGACTCATCAATAATTCTCCCACTTACCAAGTACCTGCAAGGCTGAAATTTGGCATTGTGATTCCCTATCATGTCTTTGAAAAAACTTAAGTACGGGCGCGATTGCTAGTGATGGTTAGCTTGTTCGCCTCTCAGCTATGGGGATTCCCGGTTCGAACCCACTGTCTAGGTTTCTTTTTTTCATGTTCTTCCTGTGTATGTGAGAGTTTTCTAGGGGTTCTTCAATTTCCTTCCACAGTCTCAAAACATGGATTCCAGGTAAATTGAGTGCTCTAAATTGCCCTGTATGGTGAGTGGTTGAGTGAGTAAGTGTGATGGATCGGCACCCGGTCCTGGGTGCATCTGCCCAGCGCCCAAGACGTTCTCCCCTGAATGGGCATGGAGAATCCACTGCGACTCTGGTAGAGGAATAAGTGGGAGATGATGGATGAAGTATTTCGTACCTTCCTACGTTCGAAGGGATTGTCCAATATCGCCATCGAATGCAAGACCCCGCCAGCGGTACCTACAAGACTTAAATTTGGCATCATGAGTACCTACCATGTCCTTGGAAAAAATAAGGGGTTCCCGCTTTCCTACGTTCGAGTGTTCATTTACTATCGCCATCAAACACAGCACCTCAGATGGATTGGGGTCTTCACGAGTACCTACAAAGCTAAAACTTGGCTGCTTCATTCCTTGAAAAAATGACTTGCTTCTCACGTTCCCAAATTTGATGGTTTACATTTACATTTAGTTATTTAGCAGACGCTTTTATCCAAAGCGACTTACAACTTGGTTGGGGTGAGAATACCGGGTTGATACAGGACCCTGGAGCAATGAGGGTTAAGGGTCTTGCTTAAGAACCCACATTGGTAACTTCAGTGGACCTGGGATTTG
>JAOUQT010000039.1:1413582-1424650 GCA_025769995.1 Xyliphius kryptos
GTTTGTTTGTTTGTCTGTTTGTTTGTTGGTTGGTTTGTTTGTGTGGTGTGTGGGTGTTTGGATGTAGGTTTTTGGTGGGTGTTAGTTTGTTAGTTGGTTGGTTGGTTTGTTTGTTTGTTTGTTTGTTGGTTTGTTTGTGTGATGTGTGGGTGTTTGTTTGGATGTAGGTTTTTGGTGGGTGTTAGTTTGTTAGTTTGTATGTTTGTTTGTTTGTCTGTTTGTTTGTTGGTTGGTTTGTTTGTGTGGTGTGTGGGTGTTTGGATGTAGGTTTTTGGTGTGTGTTAGTTTGTTAGTTGGTTGGTTTGTTTGTTTGTGTGTGTGTTTGTTTGTTGGTTGGTTTGTTTGTGTGCTGTGTGTGTGTTAGGTTGTTTGTGTATTTGTTTGTTTGTTTTTGAAAAGGTTCTTTGACTTCTGGTTCTGATTGTTTACGTTATCTGTTCACAGATCAGTTTTGGTGGAATGCCCGCGTCAGCAAAGTCCACTTCTGGTGGCCCACAGAACTTCTTTGGTTGCATGGAGGACATTCAGTACAATGGAGACAACATCACCAGTCTCGCACGCAAAAAGAGACTGGACATGTCCACTTTTGTAAGAACCCTTAAGTTTCTGTTTCTGTGGTGTGATTCCACTGGTTAACCATGAGGGTTTGGGTTCGTAGCTCCATGCCTGTCTCTCTCTCTCTCACTCTCTCTTCTCTCTCTGTGTGTGTTTGTGATTCTGAAAGGCGTTTGTTTCTGCTGTGTGTGTGATTGTTTGCAGTGGGACTTTTAGTTTGAAGTGAAAATGTAAGTCACCTCCAGTTTGTTCTCCTCTCAGTTCAGTCAGTGTGCTGTGTGTTCATGTTCCTGAGTAAACCTCACACTCTCAGTCATCAGTCTGAATCAAAGTCCTGCATGAAAAATCCTCCTTCAGTACAAACCCCAAACGGTACTATAGTTCCTGTAACTGATCTGTGATTCTGTATGAAATCATTGGGCTGTTGGATCTGCTGAAGTTTTAGATACCGAGACATCAGATCAATCAGACGGGTCTTGGGGTGATAAATGAGCATGATGATCCATTAAAGAAGAACATACCAAAGTTCTCATTTCAGTGTCTGGACTTTTTCTGTAATCTTGGATTTTAGTGATATATTGGAATAAAAGTTATTAAAAATGAACACATGCACGTGGTGCAGAGATCGGCGTTGAAGAATCACAGACAGAAGTTCCAGAGTAGGACTGACTTTTTGCATGTTCTCCTCTTGTCTAATCTTTAATGTTTAAACTTTTGGATCATGTATTGAAGTTCAGAGGGAAACATAACTATGTGTAGGAGATGTTAGATATTATGAGAGTCAGAGTCGGGAAACAAAAGTTTGTAACGGGATTAAATTTTTAATGCTGAGTTTATTTGTCTGCTGTGTGGAATCTTGAAAGGAAATTAATCTGGTACATAAATAAATAAAGACTTAAGAGTTTGGTCATTTGAGGGACTCTGTGTGGTACCACTAACCGTGTTGATGTGAACGTGAGCTGAAGCGGCGTTAGTTTGGACATCACGCTGCTGATTGGCTGATTTAATAACCACAGCAGGTTCTTCTAGAAGCGCTGAGTAAACAGGAACTTTAGTTCCACTTTATGATCTCATTGATTATTAATTTTTTGTTTCTGTTGCTGCAGCAAAACCTGACCTACGCCTGCGTGCCCTCGCCCAAGTTCCCTGCCTTCTTTAACTCCAGCAGCACTCTGCAGCTGCCGGGTCGCAGTGACGCCGACACCGTGTCCATCAGCCTACAGTTCCGAACCTGGAGCCCCAGCGGCCTGCTGATGTTCACCCCACTGATGCCCGGGGGGGTGGAGCTTAGCCTGGTGGAGGGAAAAGTGGTGGCTCACATTTACATCACCCAGGGAAAAAACTCACGGGTCGATATCTCCTCAGGTAACGCCACCTATAGGACACTTCCTCCACCTTTTTAGTCTCTGTGTAGTATAGTACAGCAGTATGGAACAGAAGTATGGTACAGCAGTATAGTACAGCAGTATGGTACCGCAGTATAGTACAGCAGTATGGTACCGCAATATAGTACAGCAGTATGGTACAGCAGTATGGTACAGCAGTATGGAACAGCAGTATGGTACAGCAGTATAGTCAGGTAGTAGTACAGCAGTATGGTACAGCAGTATGGTACAGTAGTATAGTACAGCAGCATAGTACAGCAGCATAGTACAGCAGCATAGTACAGCAGTATGGTACAGCAGTATAGTACAGCAGTATGGTACAGCAGTATAGTACAGCAGTATGGAACAGCAGTATGGTACAGCAGTATAGTACAGCAGCATAGTGCAGCAGCATAGTACAGCAGCATAGTACAGCAGCATAGTACAGCAGTATGGTACAGCAGTATAGAACAGCAGCATAGTACAGCACTATGGTACAGCAGTATAGTACAGCAGTATGGTACAGCAGTATGGTACAGCAGTATAGTACAGCAGTATGGTACGGCAGTATAGTACAGCAGTATGGTCCTCCCTGATTGTTGCACCGTTGTGTTGCGTGTGGCGAGGCCGCCGTGGCACTGACATCGTTCTCTCTGTAGGATCGGGTCTTAATGACGGTCAGTGGCACACCGTTCACTTTCTGGCTTTGGAGAGCTTCGCCATGCTCACGATCAACGGCGATGAGACGTCCTCCGTCAGGGCCTCGCTCCCCATCCAGATCCGCACCGTGGGCGAGTACTACTTTGGAGGTGATGGTTATGAAACGTCTTCGGTTTCTGACGGCACTCTGAGTGAAGCTTTGTGTTTACTGTATCTATGGTAACGTGCAGGCTATTTCACGCGGACGGACCTCTCACCGTCACAGCGCTCGTTCCACGGCTGCATGCAGATGATCCAGGTGGATGAGCAGCTGGTGGACCTGCAGGCTGTGGAGCAGGGGCAGCTGGGAAGTTTCGACAACGTCAGTCTGGACATGTGTGGCATCATCGACAGGTACGAACAATGGTGCATGATGGTAAAAACAGTGAGGTCAGTGGCTGGCGCTCTGCTTTACTCCTCAACATGATTGTGTGTGTGTGGGGGGGGGGAGGACTCTGTCTGAACACATTAATGTGCCAAGCATCATGAAACAGAGATGTTCTCACTCAGGTCCTGTACAGCACACCCTCATTTACACCTCCCCCCGTGTCAGAGGGTACGCTCTGTGACATCATTCAGTACCAGAACATTTAACTGAGACTGAGACATGGTTCCAGTATCCCACACCAGGAACCTTTCAGTGTCCAGAACTGAACCAGTTAAATATCTCATTAAGTCAGCAACAGGTTCCTGAACCTGAGTATGTTCTCCCCACAGGTGTGTTCCGAACCCGTGTGAACATGGAGGCCGATGTTCTCAGACGGGACACTCATTCAGATGTTCCTGCGATGGAACTGGGTACAGCGGTGCAACCTGCCACTCATGTATGAATGGTTCTATTGTTCTCTGAAGGTTTCCTCACAGCAGGAACCTTTTCATGTTTTGGAACAGTTTTTTTCTGCAGGAACTAGTTTTGTGAAGTGTTTAATCATTTCTGTGTGTTCTTGTTTTAATGTCACTGAGACGTGTATATAAACAGGAACTTCTCCTTTGTTCTGCTGATGTTCTCTGCAGCTGTGTACGAGCAGTCGTGTGAGGAGTACAAACATCTGGGTCGCAGTTCTGAGTCCCACTGGATCGATCCAGATGGAAGTGGTCCACTGGAACCCTTCAGAGTTCTCTGTGAGATAACAGGTGAGTTCTGGAACCCTCACCTACAAGGCTGTGTGAAGGTTTTAGGTGTAAATTAGGGGGAGTACCAGGATACCTGGATGTCCTGGATTGGTTCTGGTGGAGGTTCAGGTTGAGAATTAAACTCCAGCTTTCACTCGAGATTTTTTGGATGATGAATTTCACATTTAGAACCTGTGTGTTTTAATAAATGTCTTAAATCTAAACTCAGTAACAGGGTAACAGTAACAGGGTAACCGTAACAGAGTAACAGGGTAACTCCTCGGTTGTAGCTCCATGGTGTTCCTCTTTACATTTCAGAAGATAAAGTGTGGATGGCGCTGTCTAACGACTTGCCGCCTCAGAGCGCGGTCCACCCCGCCCCCGATCCCCAACAAGGAACCGCGCTGATGCTCAGCTACAACGTCACCACAGACCAGGTGTGTAGCGTCCTTCCTGTGAGTTACGCCCATCTGCACCTCCCAGTTTCACTGCAGTGTACGAGTGTGGATTGGATCTCTGGGGGAGGAGCTTCTCAGTAATGATTAGTGATGCGCTGATTCTACTTCCTGTCAGATTAAGGTTTAATTAACTCCAGTATTACAGTTACAACTAAAACTTCAAAGACTTTATCTGATGCTCCTCCCTTTCTGATTCGCAGACAGACATTATACATTTGTGATTAAAATGTCAGGTAGGTCATGTTCAGACTGACAGACAGACAGGTCAGTGAATGAACTCCATGTTTAAAGCTGTAGAACAGTGAGATTGTCATGTTCTTCAGATCAACACCATCATCAGCAACGCGGAGCACTGTGAGCAGTATGTAGCCTACGCATGCCGTCAGTCTCGCCTACTCAACTCCCCAGGTAACCTGTGTGTGGTTGTGTGTGTGGGTGTGTTCTTAATTTTTTCCTTGCTGTTATCATTCTGATCTTGGTAGATGGTTCTCCGTTCACCTGGTGGGTGGGCCGGGGGAACGAGAGGCACTTCTACTGGGGAGGTTCAGGACCAGGAATCCAGAAATGCGCCTGTGGCATCGAGCGCAACTGCACTGACCCCAAGTTCTACTGCAACTGTGACGCGGACCGGAGACACAGGTGAGGCTCACACACACACACACACACACACACACACACACACACTGTATGGGGCAATTTAGAGCATTTAATCTACCTTGAATCCATGGTTTTGGACTGTGGGAGGAAACTGGACAACCCTGAGCAAACCCACGCGGACACTGGCAGGAATTTTAGTGGCACTAAGAGCCCAGATTGGTTTTCGAAACGAGAATCCCCAGCGTTAAGAGGAGAACATGCTAACCACTTAACCACCGTCCCGCCCAATAATAATAATTTGTTGAAGTAGGTGGGCTACCTGGTGAAACATAACGTGCACACTTGATGGTTTAGTGAATAACACTGATTTATCTCAGAAATGATGAATCAGACCCGAGTCCACATGGACGGTATGAAGCATGGCATTCTGGGTCCTTGTGTCCTCTGAGCGTGAGGTACACCTCCTCGTCTGCCTCTTTGTCCTCAGGCAGGAGGACGCAGGTGTGCTGATGTATAAGGATCATCTTCCCGTAACTCAAGTGGTGGTTGGAGACACGCGCCGCTCCGGATCTGAGGCCAAGCTGACCGTGGGCCCCCTCCGTTGCCATGGAGACCGTACGTTCAAAACATTTCAGAAAAAAGGTCATCTGTGTGGAACCTGCACGTGACCTCAGGTCTGCAGATTTCTGTCATCATCAGTGAACTGTGAGAACTTTACATGTGCATGTTCTCCACTCACTTTTCAGGGAACTACTGGAACGGTGCTGCGTTCAACAGCCCCACCGCGTATCTGCACTTCCCAACCTTTCAGGGGGAATACAGTGCTGATATCTCCTTCTACTTTAAAACCTCCTCTACTCACGGGATCTTTTTGGAGAATCTGGGCAACACAGACTTCATTCGCCTCGAGTTAAAATGTAAGGAACTTCTACAAATTAATGTTTCCAGAGACTGGAACTGGAACTGGTACTAGAACTGCTATCACTTCCATTAAACTATGTTACACAGTTTATTTAAAAATGAACAAATTTACAATTCCACACTGTAGTTCATCCACCACCCTAATGATAACCTGCACTGTCCATGGTCCTGATCATCAGAGAACAGAGGAACGGGAATGAAACAGACTGTGGAAGAACAGATGGACTACAGAATGGAATTTGTAGGACTACAAACCCCACCTGTATGGTGGGTGGAGCTAATACGGGGGGTGGGGGGCAGTAAGAGTGGAGTCAGAGTTTTTTATGATCTGAGTTTGTAGTTTGAACGCAATGCCACATGAATCAGGTGAATGAAACTCTGACCCTCCATGTGATGTGTCCACACAGCTGCCAACGTCGTCTCCTTCTCCTTTGACGTGGGGAACGGTCCAGTGGAGCTGAGCGTGCGCTCGCCGACCGCACTCAACGACAACCAGTGGCACAGGGTGGAGGCCGAGCGCAATGTCAAAGAGGCCGTGCTGCGACTGGACAAGCTGTACAGAGAGGTGCGTCCAGCCCCGCCCCACGGACACACCCGCCTGGAGCTGTACAGCCAGCTGTTTGTGGGTAAGAGAGTAAACACTGACAAGTTCCCCCAAATCCACAAACAGTCGTAGCCTCACAGACTCGGACCTCGGGTAAAGAGGTGTGTTCTTGGAGGACCTCCAGCTTTACTATTTACTCATTTTCTTTAGGTGCCTCCGGAGGGCAAAGAGGATTTCTGGGATGTATCCGCTCACTGAAGATGAATGGCGTGACCCTTGACCTAGAGGACCGTGCCAAAGTGACCCCAGGGGTGAAACCTGGCTGCCTGGGTTACTGCTCCAGTTTTGGATCCCGCTGTAGGAACGGAGGTCGATGTGTAGAGAAGTACAATAGCTACGAGTGCGACTGCAGACTGACGGCGTTCGACGGGCCCTTCTGCACCGACGGTAATGTCTGTTATCTGTTAACTAATATGTGGGGTGGGGGGGGGGGTAAGGCTGGTGTTGGGGGTTTGAGATCAAAGCTGATCTGATTCACTGACGTTACAGATGTGGGAGGTTATTTCGAGAGCAGCACGATGGTTCGCTATGACTTCATGTCGGACAGCGCAGCGCCCCCGGTGGTGAAGGGTGGCTCTCGAGCTGCGAGTGTCGGTGGAAATCTGACGCAGGAAGAGCTCAGCTTCAGCTTCAGCACGTCTCATGCGCCCTCGGTTTTGGTCTACATCAGCTCCAGGACGCAGGACTACATGGCGGTGGTTTTACGCAACAACGGTAAGAACGAGGGGCTTTATCTCAGATTTCCTGATTAAACCTCAAATTAGAATTATTATTAAAATTCCTTCTGGAGTGAGCTTTAATTCTCCCTGAAATTGTCACATTATTTTAGCTTCAAAAATGTAAATCAGGATATAAAGATTAAAAAACAAATTTTCAAGTAAGGAGGGGGAAAGCGCAAGGGGGCTACAGAAGTTCACAGTGAATGACGGCGCTAAAAAATGGATTCAGAAGATATTTTTCAAATAGATGAAGAGGATGAATCTGCTATGACTGTGGGGGGCGCTGTCTTTAATAACAACATTCAGCTGTTTGGATTTTAGTCAGAGGCAGAAGAGACCACCAGAGGGCAGCAGAGCACAACCTGAGCCCGTCATCAGAACTGGGAATTCTGACTGGTAGAAGGCGGCTCTTAAACACCTCTGGTTAACTTCTTTACATCCATATTGTTGGAAAAGCACGCGGTTACGGCGGCATGTCGGCCTTTATATGCCGTGGGAAGAGAGAACACCGTGGGACAGGAGCGGGACTTTTGGTGAGTTCCATCGGCCGAACGGCGGCAGTTTGAGGGTTAATACTGTCTGTAAGAAGTCTCGTTCCTATCCCAGCTGTGAGTCCTGCTTTCCACATCCCATAGTTGTGTTAGTCGTCTGTACACGGGGGCGCCACTGTGCACTGAATAACTGCAGCCCAAAACCACACCCCTTTTTCTCATTTTGCACATTCAGTTCATCTGCTTTGAGTCCTTGGCTTGTTCTCCACCATCTACATCACGTATGACGTATATACGAACGCCGCAGGGCGGGGCTAAATTAAAGCCTTTTAAGCCACAATCCTTGAATAATCACAAGTTAGGAACTTAACTTCTGCTGCATTTATGTATTTTAGGATTTCTCAATTTCCCAGAAGTCTCAGCTGCTGAGCTGCATCCGTCAGTGCAGATAAAAATACGATGTTACGCTGTACAGAACGCTGTTCAGAACGCTGTACGATGTTAAATGGAGGAGGTTTGCGTGCAGAATTCACAGTTGGGTTCAGAATGTGCAGCTTTAATTCACATCCAAAGAAAAAACAAAACACAAAGTCGCTCTTTTGTTCCAGAATCTCGTCTGGAACTTTGACACCCGAGTGTCTGTGTGTGGATCGCAGACTTCACTGTTCCGAGGACATCTGACAAGCAGACACTCAAAGAGAATCGCGAATGACGGCAGAGACGAACGACATCAAACATCTCACAGCGTAGCAGAGATGCTGAGGGGCATCAGAGAACCTACCAAGAACACAGCAGAACGCGGAGCGGGAGAAGAAAACGCCAAGCGCAGCGCAAAAGTACGGGAGGGTGTGAAGCAGGTCGACTGGAATCCAACCAAATGGAACCGAAGTGCTGCAGAGGAGAACATGCTACAGTGGAATAGAACAGAATACAACAGGAACAAAACAGGAACAAAGAAAGAGAATTGATACGGTACGTTGGTGCAGTGATGTATGGCCAACTGGCCAACCGGGGTGACTTCTGTGTGGAGTTTGTATGTTCTCCTCATGTCTGAGTGTATTTTCCTACAGTCCAAAGTCAATGTTGATCAGAAGAAGTTTTGATAATAAAAATGCCTCTA
Organism: Xyliphius kryptos; assembly: GCA_025769995.1. Classification (NCBI taxonomy): domain Eukaryota; kingdom Metazoa; phylum Chordata; class Actinopteri; order Siluriformes; family Aspredinidae; genus Xyliphius; species Xyliphius kryptos. Next base: position 1,422,224 of record JAOUQT010000039.1, read on the forward strand.
GGTGTAAATGTTCTTTGGCGGACTGGAGGGGGCGGCCCCAGTGAATTCAGGGATAGGCCCCAGCATTCCGGGGGCCTGTCCCCCTGGAAGTCTATTCCATCGCTAACAGAGTAACGGTCCATCACGGAACAGAAACACCGGCAAACACATTCAGAGATCTTCTGTTTGGACTATTAAGTAGACAGGAGACACTGGGAGAACATGCAAACTCCACACCCTTGTCCCACCCCCCCTCTGGAATCATACTCTGAATGTTTTCACCATGAGGCTGCAGCACCACGGGGCTGTTTTTAATTAAAAATCAGAATGAATTCAAGACATCATGATACGTTTATCGTATTTCTTGTACAATAAAAAAAAAAACAACAAAGAATCCTTCCTCAACTTTCTCCCGACGTTCCTCTGAAGCTCCCAACCCGGCGCGGCGGCGGCGACACAGAACCCAGTCTGCGAGAATCATTAGCGATTAATATCTGAGACAGCGGTGGAGAACGAGTGCCGTTAAACGTCAGTTTAATAATTCATTCTATAAACAGGAAAGTCTCCGACTTCCTTAATAATTTAGACGTAAGCTAATGTTGATTTATTCAGGAAGGTGGGCGCCGGGGGTGTCGCCCGCGGCCCTCGCGTTTGAATGAAAGTAGGACAGGAGCCGGGTGAGGCTGTAATAACATTTGTATAATTTTATTATGGCTCTGGGCTCAGTTCATTTCCTCCTCCAGTAGCAGCGTGAAATTGTTTGATTCTCCAAAGTGCCCCCGAGTCGCCCACTCTGGGCGCGCCTGATGCTACAGGAACAGGAAGGGAGCGCCGCCTCGTCCCCGTCTCACGTGTCTCGACACTCGACGCCGTCTCGATGCGAAGATGAGCGCCGCTACTCGAGGCTGCATTACATTGGGACCTGGCCGTGTTGATTCGTTCTTTCTCCTGAGAACTCATGACGACTCAAGATCCCTTCGTCCTATCGGAACGGAGCGACAGGCAATCGTAGAGTAGAGGCTGGAGAACATACCAACTAATACCTCGATGAAGAGACACCCATAGTTTGAGGACGGTCCCTTTCTATACCTATAAACGACAAATCCTTCACTGACTGACGCATTCATCACTGATTCTCCCGCTTCCCAGGTACCTACAAGGCTGAAACTTGGCGGCGTGATTCCGTACCATGTGCTGGGTGAAACTAAGTACTTCTCCACTTCCTACGTTTGATGGTTTGTTCCATATCACAATCGAATATAAGACCCCTCCAGTGGCACATCAAGGTCTTCCCAAGTACCTACAAGGCTGAAGCATCGTGATTATCTACCATGTACTTGGAAAAACAAACGGGTTCCAGCTTTCCTACATTTGATTGTTTGTTTGATATCACACTCAAACGCAAGACACCTTTGGTGTCACGTCGGGGTCTTCCCAAAAACCTACAAGGCTGAATCTTGAACGCAACACCTCGGATGAATTTGGGTCTTCTCAAGTGTCTACAAAGCTCAATTATTCCCTACCACGTACTTAAAAAATTTTTAAGTTTACAAAATTCAATGGTTTGTTCGAGATCGCCATCGAATGCAAGTTCGGGGTCTTCCCAAGTACCTACAAGGCTGAAGCTTGGCATTATGATTCCCTACCATGTCTTTGGAACAACTAATGGGCTCTTGTTTTCCTACGTTCAATTTTTCGTTCCCTATCAGCATCGACCGCAACACCTCGGCTGAAACTTGTCTCCGTCATTCCTTATCATGTCCTTGGAAAACCTACTGATTAATTCCCATAAGAAAGCGACTCACACTATAATGATACCTTCTTTTAAAATATAGAAACTCCAAACACCATCACTTTTTCAAAAACAACTGCCTTTAAACTTTCACGTTGTTAGCAAGTTCTCCACCGCAGTACCGATATTCCGCTAGTCCGCTATGTCCTCCACCTGCCTGTCCTCCCTCACCTCCTCTTCGGTCCCTATCCTCCTGTCTGAAGGCTCCATCCTCATCAACTTTCTGCAGATAAACCTCCTCCCTCCTCGGTTCCGGTCCAACCCACCTCAATCTCACCTCCGTAACTTTGTCTCCAAAACATCGTACCTGTTCCGTCCCTTCTCCAGCTTCATCACTCCTGATGAGAACCACAGCATCAGAATGTCCTCCAGCTCCCTCTGAGCGGAACCCGAATAGTTAAAAGTACAACATCTGCGAATGCTAGAACATTGAAACTCCACGGAGACGTTAAGTTCTGGTCCACATTCTTTCGGTGTTCTTTTGTTTGTTCTTTTTTTTGTTCTCCACACGTCGAAGTGAGAACACAATCATAAACAAGTTTAGGGGTTATTAGCACACGCGGGGTGCACCTGAGTCCACCCAGGGCGGTGTGGCAGGATGAGGGTGGAGACCTTGTGATTGGCCTCCTCCTGGGACAAGACACCACCTGACTTCC
>JAOUQT010000039.1:1532022-1548771 GCA_025769995.1 Xyliphius kryptos
CCTAAAATCACTATTGTGATATATTAAGCAGTTCACCTCGATAACAATAAATGGACTATAATTTTAACACATACCCCAAAAATAAAGAATGTATACGGCCAACATTAATACTTCAAATCCATATTGATGGTACAATTCAGTTTTCATTGCTACGTAGTCAAGTGACTACCCTACAGACAGCACGCAGCCTCTTAAAGGAACATGAACGTAGCCAAAAAAAGACAAAACAACTTTTCTTTAAATTTAAGATACCGAAAATACCCATAAGAGCAAAATGACGTCATTTATCGTCATAAATTGTCCCACCAACTCCGTGGTCGGTCTTTCTCTCCGCGATGTGAAATTGTGCAGCTTATATGGTGGCACACAGTCGTCAGGCAAAGCCGCTTCAGGTGTGCTAATCACCGCGTCACACTGAGATGGTGGAACCATCAATTTGGAGAGATCAGAATCACTACTTGGTGAGGGTTAGAAAGATCCCCATCCTAGGACACTTGATAGGTCCTACCTGTTAGACAGGATCAAAACCATTCGAACCGGGAACTGAGAGGTAAACGTGCTAATCGCTAAGTTTGCTAATCAAACATTGACGTCATCAACTACCCTAAAGATTGTACAGAAAGTCTGGGAAAAACATGGAAACTTCACTCAGTTCGGGATTCAAACCTGGATCCCCAGTGCTGACAGGCGAACATGCTAACCCAGGGGATCCAGGTTCGAATCTCGATCTGGGTGGAGTTCCCATGTTCTCCTCGTGTCTGGCTGGGTTTTTTTTTTTCGGGTTCTGGGTTCCTCCCACAGTCCAGAAACATGGATTAGGGTCAAATTGGTTGCCACCAACTAAACTGCCCTTATATAGTGTGTGTGTGTGTGTGTGTGTGTTTGTGTGTGAGTGTGTTTGTGTGTGAGTGTGTTGCTAACGATGGATTAGCACCCTGTCCTGGGATCTGCCCAGGTGTGTTGATATCCTTCCCCACTCCCTCGTTTCCACCTCCTCTCCTGAGTAGCGTCTGTTCTTCTACATCCCGCCACAAAGACGTCAGCCAATCAGATCCCTCCATGTAGACATTATGGATATAGTGTGAGTCGTGAGTCATTTACACCTGCTACTCTGTTTGTCAAGACACGTTCATTACCATAAAAGTCCAATTAAATCGACGATGACATAATAATCTGAACATATAATGGATTTTAAATCTGTATTTGTCTCCAACATCATCTCAGCACAATGTGAGGGATTAGAAAGGCTCCCAAATGAGTCTAGATGATGAATGGTCCTGCACTCTGTGGCAACCAATCTAAAGTCCTCTGATTTTACAAAAGGATTCAGGATTTTATTCTTCATGGACTTGAATGCCGCTTATGTAGCCAAACTTCCGTCATCGTTTAATTGCTTCAGTAGAATATCGCTGTTGACATTGGCATTCTGAAACACCAGGATCGGATTCAGGTCTGGGGAACGGTAGGTCCAGTCCACAGCTTCAACGTCTTCATCTTGCAGGATCTGCTGACACACTCCAGCCTCGTGAGGTCCAGCATTGTCTTGCATTAGAAGGAACCCAGGGCCAACCGCACCAACAGATGGTCTTCCAAGAGGTCTGAGGATCTCACCTCAGGCTACCTACATGGAGGCCTCCAAAGAAATGCCACCCCACATTATTACAGACCTCACTGCCAAACCGGTCATGCTTAAGGATGCTGCAGGCAGATCGCTCTCTATGGCATCTCCAGACTCGTGCTCAATGTGAACCTGCGTTCATCTGTGAAGACCACAGGGTGCCAATGGCGAACTTACTAGTCCTGGTGCTCTCTGGCAAATGCCAAGCGTTCTGCACGGTGTTGGGCTGTGCGCACAACCCCCATCTGTGGTCGTCGGACCCTTATAGCATCCTCATGGAGTTTGTGGAGACACATGCACATTTGTGGCCTGCTGGAGGTCCCCTATGCAGGGCTCATTGAGTTATTTAGCAGACGCTTTTATCCAAAGCGACTTTCAAGTATCCCAACTTGGTTGGGGCCAGAACACAGGGTTGATGCAGGACCCTGGAGCAATGAGGGTTGAGGGTCTTGCTCAAGGACCCACATTGGTAACTTCAGTGGACCTGGGGTTTGAAACCCACAACCCTCAGATTGCTAGCTTAATACCCTGACCACTGAGCCACCACACCCACAGTAATGTCTCACTTTCCAGCAATTGTGAGGCGTCCACATACGTTTGTCCCTCTTGTTGTGTAACTGTATGTGTGTGCTGTGAGAAAACCCACTGGGCTTTGTGTGTAACACTAGAAGTCTTGCAGGGTCATATCTGGCCATTGACCTGCTTTTGTTGTCGTTCTCCATCCACCCCCTGAGAACCGAAGCGTCATGGTGGAGGCATTTCCTCCCAGAATTCACACTGGATTCAGTTATTCCAGCAGAACTGATTGAACAGGTTAGAAGTCATAATGACTCAGTGGTACGACTCGTGTAATCCACCAAAAGTATGTGTACATCACACAATTGGATCATATAAGTAAATATTTGATTGGTTGGATGCAGAAGAGATTACAAAATCTACCTTCCAAAGCTTCTCAGATGTTTGTAACGAGGTTCCTCAGCCGTTCCTGCTGATGCTTGTTTAACTCTAATGTCTAATCAGGAGTTAAAGGGCTTCTGATGAATCTGTATGACGTAAATCAACTCCTGCCCTCCGTTTGCAGCGCATCCCACTGCGATGCCGCGAGGTGATCGGTAAATAACCCACGCCTTTGATTCAAGTGCGCTCGGAATGCCTTTCCTCAAACATTTGCAGCTCCGTAATCATCCATGGTGCGATTACATAACGTATAAACATCACTGTAACTCAATCACAACGTTCATTTGGCAATATATTGTGGGACTTAATTGGAATGCGTGATTGAAATTGCGTGTAGCATCTTAACGAGCTATAATTAACAAGACACGAGGTTATTTTGGGCCCACAAACACAGATGGGACTGTACTGAAGCGGCGCTGGCTCCTCGACACTGCGTCTGCGCTTCGGCTTTTATAATCATAACCCCATGCGCGAGCGTCGACGGCGTACGGCAGCGTGGCGGTTTGCGCTGTAGAGTTCATCTCCGCTACTGTTAATGTCTAATCACTTACGCAGCGGGATAAACCATCACAATATCCAACCGAGAAGGAATTTATGTGCTGTATATGAACGACCATATAAAAGACTTATAAAAGACATATTAGTGGAGTTTCGGCTTTTTTAATGAGAGCGCCATGGTGACAAATGGCTGTTCCGCCGCCGTAACGCAAAAGTTCTGATCGTGTCATTAAAAGAAATTTTCTGCCTGAACTCCTCGGAGTTCTCACCAGCAGGGCTGGTAATCAAAACAGAACTATGAACTCCCCATACTCCTGCCTCCCATTTGACTGTGGGGGATTTATTAAGAACCTCCCCTCCTGCCTGGATTGAAAATGCCCCTGCGTGCGCCCGACTCCACAGCGAGCGAGAAATTCATTTCGGCGCATACGTGATGGCGGCCGTTCGGGGCATGAGGTTTCCTGGGCGCCGTCGAGACGGGATCCAAGAAAAGATGCTGGATTAAATAAATGAGGGGAATTCTGTCCAATTGGATTCACAAGCATCTAAACTCGAAGGTCAATCATGAATCAGCCCAGTGGAGCAGTTTGGGGAAGGTCCTTTCCTGTCCTGTACACAGTGAGGAAATCCAGCTCCTCCTTCTCTCGTCGATTGGAAGGCATCGCTCTCATCTTGCATCTCCACCGCGGATCCAGAACTCTTGCAGCTCGTCTGGAATATACCGAACTTTAGAGCTCATGTAATTTCACCACTCGTTTCCATTGGCTTCCTGTAGTGCCACACTGTGACTACCGCATTAAACACCAGTGTACAAGTGGAAGGCGAGGTGGAGGAGGTGACTGTATTAAGAGATGTCAGGTATCTCCGTAAATATTCAGGGCAACCCGTTCGCTCGTCAAATGCTTGTTCAGAATAGTTGGGATGGTAGAACCACAGGAAGCCAATAGAGATGAGTAGTGGAGTTACATGAGCTCCAGAGTTGGGTATATTCCAGACGAGCTGCAAAGTTCTGGATCAGCGGTGGAGATGCAAGATAGGCGTGAATCCTTGCAATCGACAAGAGAACGAGGAGCTGGATTTCTTCATTGTGTACAGGACAGGAAAGGAGCTTACCCAAACGGCTTCAGACAAACGGTACGAGGAGCCTCACCATGGTGCCATTGTCCCTCCACTAAAAAGTGGCGCCATCCGTCAAACTGTCCACCAGTTCCGCTGGTTCCTCCTAAGGCATCGCTCTCATCTTGCACCTCCACCGCTGATCCAGGACACTGGAGCTCGTCTGGAGTTTACTCAACTCTAGAGTTGCAATTTCACTACTCATCTTTATTGGCTTCCTGTAGAGCCCCACTGTGACTTCCGCATTAAAACCAGCGTGCAAGTGGAAGGCGACGCCTAGGAGGTGGAGAAGGTGAGGTATCTCTGTATATTCTGGGCGTCCCGTTCGCTCGTCATGGGCTTGTTCAGAATCGTTGGAAAGGGTTAAACTACAGGAAGCCGATAGAGATAAGTAGTGGAGTCACATGAGCTCCAGAGTTCTGGATAGGCGGTGAAGATGCCTTGCAATCGACGAGAGAAGGAGGGGCTGGATTTCTTCATTGTGTACAAGGCCGGAATTTACCCTCCCCAAATGGTACGAGGAGGGAGAGCTACTCCTGGTGCTTTAACCTCACTACGGTGCCTTGGTCACTTCACTAAAAAGTGGCGCCATCCGTCAAACTGTCCACCACTTCCGTTGGTTCCCCCTTAACTGACTCCCGACTTGTTTTCTTATTTAGAATTAAAGCGCCCAATAAACCCCTTAATGTAAAGTTGAAGTGTCTAGATACTTTTGGCCTAAAGGTCTATTTTTATCAAGTAGTTCACACCGAACAGGAACATTTCTTAAGCAGAACTCTACCTCTGAGAAAAAGAAAACCCTTTTTATTATTCTTCCCGTACTTTTTTCTCCTTAAGTGACTTTTTGTGACTTTTGAGTGGCGCTGTTCCTAACAATGGCCCTAACATCGGGGAAAAAAGCCCGTAATGATCCAGCCAGTCAGAATTTTGATTGCCCTCCTCAGCAAGCTTTGACTCAAGACCCTGCCGAGCCTTTTTGGACGAGAGCGAGTTTGATGCAGCCGCCTGCCGCTGCCCTGTCGTTTCCCCCCATGCGGCCCACCTACTTCAGCGCCACTAGCCTCCGACTTAATTATGTCAAATGGAGGACTTTTTTTTCAAAACGACTCCGTTCAAGGCGGCCTCCCGCGTGGCCGGTGGCCCCCAGCAGGGTCTTCTTGTCACGGCTCGGGAAATGAAAGGGTAGACGGGAAACGAGGCATAATGGAGGCCGCCTTTTCCGATGGCGGGAGAGGAGGAGTGAGGAGCGCAGGCCTCCTCCCGGAGACTCTCATTTACCGTGGAGCAGGTGGGAGTCTTTTGTTCTCGTCCCGCTGCTAAAATCCATTTAGCTCGCCGCACCTGACATACAGATAAGGAGCCATTCCGGTTCGAACGTCGTCTCGAAAGAAACGGTTTCAGAGCGCACAGCCTCCGTCTGCGAAGTCTGCCCGGCGCCCCGTTCACGCGTCAAAGCCGAGCGATTGGCGTGTAATGAATTTGTCTTTATTTGGCTTCATTTGTGCGCCTTTCAAGCGCTTGTTCAGAATCATTGGGATGAACAGCCAGCGGTCCGCTAATGGAACAAACGCTGCAGATGAAGAAGCTGCTCAAAACACCAAAATTATGTGGACCGCTTGCGTATGGGGTAGAAAGGGTTATATCAGGAGTTCGCGCAACGCCAAGGAGCGACGTCCAAACATTGCTTCTAAATTGGTAGAACAGTCGAGGTAAGAACTTAATTCCAGAAAACAAACTCCCTTTGATTAAAGGTAGAGTCCTGGAGACCAGAGCCTTGTGGGAAACCTATGGACACACTGAACCCTTTTCACCAGAGATGTTTCAAGAACAAGTGGTTAAGTGGTGAAGTCAGAGGCCTATGGACCAGAAGATGGATTCCTCGGGTTCTCATATCGCCGAGGGTCCCTTATCAAGGTCTTTAATCCAAAGTAGCTTGTATTTCAGGATCTAATGACCTCTGTAAGTCATTCTGGATGAGGACATCTGCCAGAACCTCTCATTAATAGTTAGAAAAACACGAGGGAGCACTGAAAAATATTTCACTCTCATAATATGCGCCACACCAAGAAGCAGAACTAAATTAGAATATAAAGGAACTTTATAGAACCATTTAACAGCTTAACTCAAGGTAAACATCAAAGGAATTGGTGTCATATTAAGAAATAAAATCTCTTAAGATACAAAGCACACTAGTAGCCCTGACTTGAGGCTGGACCAGTCCAGGGTTTTAGTTCGAGGCCCCATGACTCTGAGCTGAGGGACCGGGTAAAAACCCGGGTTCACTGGGGTACCACTGGGTGAATCCTCGAGGGTACATAGATCTGAGGTACGATTGTGTACGGTGCATCTCAAAGTCTAACAAAACTCTTTTATGGTGGCGGTTCATCAGTGGTTCCAGTCCGGTTCTCCTCCCCCCTGCAGTTGTGTCCAGATGGATGTTCTATAAAGCTGTACAGTGTTTGTTGTTCTTACGTTTCAGCTATAAGATCCTGGGTTTAATTCCCAACAACTCCTTCTGTGTGGTTGGTATGTGAGTTGGTATGTTCTCCCGGTGTCTATGTGGATTTCTCAAGTTATCTCCAGTTTTCTCCCAAAGCTTCCAAATTACGTTATATTTAAGATACACAACTCCCCCGAGGAAGGCAACACGGTGGCTTGGTGGTTAGCACGTTCTCCTTTGAGTGCTGGGGGTTTCCGGTTCGAATCCCAATCTGGGTGGAGTTTCCATGTCCTCCCCGTGTCTGCATGCGGTTTCCTCCCACATTCCAAAAACATGGATTGAAGGTAAATTGACAGCTCCAAATTGCCCTGTATAGCGTGTGAGTGAGGGAGTGAGGGAGGGAGTGAGGGAGTGAGTGAGGGAGTGAGTGTGCCCAGCAATGGATTGGCGAGATGTTCTCCCCCGGATGGGCATGGGGAACCCAACGCAACCCCCTGGTGGAGGAATAAGTGCAAGATAATGAATGAATGAATGAACTGGAAAAACGAGGTGACGCCCTCCACCTGCTGTAGTAGTAAACATCGTCAATAGAGGTCGCTTTTGCAGCCACAGATTAAAAACTCCTCGTTCTGTGCTTCCAAATGTCAGACCCGGCCGGTTGTAGCCGTAGACCTCGGAGGACCTCTGGTACCACACCGTGTTGCCATTTCCCACCATCTGCGACGGCCGTGTTGTGTATTTCCGGCGAGCTGATGAAGTCGGCGTGATGTCTGCAGGTTATTTACTGAGTGCGTTGTTATTAGTGGGATTGCTGATATTTGTGTCTGCGCCTCACAGGAGACCCGCGTGAATCCCGGCACGCAGATCCGTATCGCGGTTCTGATATGTACAGACACATTTCCCCATCGCTGCGGACCGAGCCGATTTAAATAATGTATTAAAGTGAGTTTGTGTGGCGCGGTGCAGAGGGTTATGATGGGAATCTTAGGGCATTGTTGCGATACGCAGCGATGAGTTATTCATGTAGTTGGACAGCAGGCTGCGAGATCTTTGTTTGGGGGGGAGTTTTATAATTCATTGTGTTATTACTCAACTCAATAAGTGATTTATGTGGGTGGCTGCAGGCCGCGCCGCAAAGAGCCTGCTGCATACAGACGAGCCCAATGCATCTCCAAATCTCAGACAAGTCGCAGGAAAAACACGCTCCCCCTGCATATCAATGCACAACTCAGTGCATCTGTGCTTAACAGATTCCAGCAGATTAGGTGATACTGTTTAGCCAAGGATTTCTGGCCCTCTGTGACGCCGGACTAATTTATTCTTGTTTTTTTCTCTCTCTCTCTCGCTCCATGGCAGTAGAAGACAATGTGACGGAGGACGAGAACACTCCCGGGCAGGCTGCCGTTGCCAACGGTAATATCTTTCTTCATCTCTGCTCGTGTCATTTGCATATGCAGTGTGTAACACAAAATATGTGGACGCCCCCGCTGCTTCAGGAGATGGTTTCTGTTGCACGGTGAATGGAGACACTCTGGTATCTCACACCCGGGTTTTCAGAGCAAGTCACGGTGAATTGGCGGAGGGAAAAATCCTAGATGTTTAGGAAGAACCTTTGTGAGGAGTGGGTGACCCATGCACTGGTGACTCAGCAGTGTTGGTGGGGTTCCTGCATGTGTTTTCTCCAGGATCTCCAGGTTCTTGCTTCATCTAAAGACAATTAAAATACAAAGTCTGGAATCATCCTAACTGTACACCTTACCAGTACCGGATAAATGGGAGGGTTGGGTGAGGAAGGGCATCATGTAATACTTTTCCAAGTCAAATTTAAGATTCTGCTTCCAGATGGCACCTGCTAATAAGGTGATCTGGGGTATTTGTCCATGGACTGATAAGCTGGTCACTCTTGTATCTCGCACTCGGGTTTCCAGAGCAAGTTATGGTGTCTTGGCTGGGGGAGATGTTTAGGAAATTGAATAGGAGGTGAATTGGGGGGGGGGGGATTCCTAGATGTTTAGGAAGAACCTTCGTGAGGAAGGAGTGGGTGACCTATTGGCTGGTGGCTCAGCAGTGTTGGCGGGGTTCCTGCATGTGTTTTCTCCAGGGTCTCCAGGTTCCTTCTTCATTTAAAGACATTTAAAACCAAAGTCTGTAATCATCTTAACTGTGCACCATACCAGTACCGGATAAATGGGAGGGTTGGATCAGGAAAGGCACCCAGTGTAATACATTCCCAAGTCAAATTAGAGATTCTGCTTCCATATGGCGCCCCCTAATAAAGTGATCTAGGAATTTGTTAATGGACTGATAAGCTAGGCACTCCGATATCTCGCACCCGGGTTTTCAGAGTAAGTAAAGGTGACTTGGCCGGGGGAGATGTTTAGGAACAACCTAAGAATGAATGAGTGGATGACCCATGCGCTGGTGACTTAGCAGTGTTGGTGGGGTTTGTTCCTGCATGGGTTTTCTCCCGGGTCTTCGGGTTCCTTCTTCATCTAAAGACATTCTAACTGTGCACTCGTGGTATCGGTACCTGTACCAGATAAATAGGAGGGTTGGATCAGGAAGGGCATCCAGTGTAATACGTTCCCAAGTCAAATTCGAGATTCTGCTTCCAGATGGCGCCCCCTAATAAAGTGATCTAGTGGCCTTCTGTGCTTTCAGAGGAATTTGTCCTCTGTGTGTAATTTGTCCATGGACTGATAAGCTGGGCACTCTGGTTTCTCACACTCAGGTTTCCAGAGCAAGTCACGGTGACTTGGCAGGGGAAAAAATTCCTAGATGTTTAGAAAGAACCTTTGTGAGGAAGGAGTGGGTGACCCATGCACTGGTGACTCAGCAGTGTTGGTGGGGTTCCTGCATGTGTTTTCTCCGGGGTCTCCAGGTTCCATCTTCATCTAAAGACAATTAAAACCAAAGTCCGGAATCATCCTAACTGCACTCGTAGTATGGGTACCAGTACTGGATAAATGGGAGGGTTGGACCAGGAAGGGTATCATGTAATACTTCCCCAAGTCAAATTAGAGATTCTGCTTCCATATGGCGCCCTCTAATGAAGTCCTTCACATTTAACCCAACCGTGCAGGTGACACCGAGAAGTGAAGTGGGTAGAGCCTTGTCTATGGCGCCCGAGGGGCAATTGGGGTTAGAAGCCTCGCTCAAGGGCACGTTAGCCATAGTACTCGATGGGACCTTCGGGTCACAAGGTTGGTCCCTTAAACACGACTCTCGATTCGGCAGAATCAAACCATTGCAGACCAATATGTGAACAAGCCAAACAAAATTTAGAAAGAGAACAAGGCCGCACAGGAGTAGTTTGTTTCTCAAACCCCTACGCCGTCCATGTCCACTAGGTGTAGATCTACCACCTGAACACTGAAAGTCTAAGACAGCTGTAATATCAGTGTCCAACGTTGGAATATCCATGACGCTCACATGCGTTTGGACATCCAGTGAACGATGTTGCATTAATTCCCTGCCGTGTTCGTTAAGCCGCGTTCCTACGGAGGTTCTAAGCGCCGCTGCGTTCCTCGCTGTCTCACCTCCCTCCCCCGTTGCCCTGTCAGCGTTTTACCAGATGAATGCCTCTTGTCACCTCAGGTGACATTCAGCGCTGGCCTTCAGGCGGTGAGCGCTAATCCAGGTCATGCTTGGGGCGGGCTGGTCCATGAACGAGGCCCGCTCCCGACGCGCACCGGGGCCCGGCTCCTCTTTCATTTGTCTCGTCTAAAGGTTAGGTCTCATGTGTGGTTATTTTAAACCCGATATGGATGGCTTCGCCCAGCAGGCACGGGGGACTGTCAGCGCCCCCAAAGCTCGATGGCACCGGCGAGTAAACGCGCGACTCCGTTTCCACGCCGAACGACGGCTAAAAAATGGCCCCGACTTCTAGTGTCGCTGGAAATGAAGAAAAGATTTTTTAAAAAGCTCTTAATGGGAGCCGGAGTGATTATTAACTTACTGATCATATTGTAGCCACGCCCATATTTGGTTGTTTGGTATCTGAGCAGGACTTTCCATCAGGTTCTCCTCCTTCAGGTTCTTTAGAACCTGTCACAGATTCTCCTGTACATTAAATCCCGTTATTTGAGGTTTTCTTGAGTTTAGAAGTTCGTACGTACCGCTGTGTTTCCTGATAAAGACGTACGCATTTTAATGAGCAAGCACGCTGTAACCACGCGACCGCCGTCGTGGATTTCGCTGACTTTCATGCTCGCCGTGTCCCAGCATTGTTTTTTTTAATGACATCCACCAGACGTCGAAGAAATGCTGCCTGTTCATTACGTCCCGCGACCCCGTGGTCCTCCGCCGTCGAACAAACGCACTTAGCAGCGGATCCTGGCTCTCGGCGTGCGCCGTGTTTTACACGTCTTCGGACGCGGCGGCCGAGCCGGATAATTAGACACGTGGCTGGGCCTCGTGGCGGCGAGGAGCGGGTCGTAAATTGGCCTCCAGGTATGTTTTCCGCCTTCGCGTGCGGTTGAGAGAGTTTAGCGCTCACATCATCGCCTGACAGAAGTAAAAAAAAAAAAAAAAAGCCACCAAAGCGGCGTTAGCGCTGCTGGTTCGGGTACAGAGTGCGATCTGATTTAATGAGACTCGGCTTTTTCGTTTCCCGCCCTTTTTCGTTTCCCGCCCTTTTTTGTTCTGTGTTTAAGCTCCTCGGCGCGGCCCGGCCGTAATTACAACCACATGCACCTCGTACGTCTTTCATGTCTTTATTCTCTCGCTCCGGCCGGATCGGGTTTGGGACGCCGTGCAGAATTCGGTCGGACGCAGAAAATCAGGGAGATGGATTGCAAGGTGCAGGGAGAGATAGAGAGAGAGGGAGGTGAAAGAGATCAATGTGTTTGCGGTGGAGGAAGGAAGGAAGGAAGGAGGATTGGAATCGCTTGCTCTGAATCAGCCGCTGTATTATTCGTTTCCTTTTTGTTGTGCGACTGCACACTGCACACGGCGAGACGCTCCGTCCCTCACTATCTCTCTCTTTCCTGCCAGGACGGAGATGTGAGGAGGAGATGTGGGGTCCTGTTCTCATTCTGAAACCTTTGATTCGCTTCAGTCATTTTGCTTTCCTCCTTCGCCGCCCGTTTTCAGGCATCAGGAGGAGGAAGCACGTTAACGTGATCCATATGCAGATCTGTTTCCTTTTCTCAAAACCTCGCCGGGTGAAGTTTGCGTGAGGAACCGTATCCCGGCTGCAGCTTTGTTCGAATGACGGCAGAAACCTGACACTCACTGCTTTCCATGCGATCATTTAATTGGTTGCTGCTGTGAACCTTCATTGGTTCACAATTCCACACAGCAACATGATTGCTGTGTGGTGGGTAGGTGGCGCTATAGAGTAAATCATGTGCTCTTGTGTTCAGAACCCTGGAGCTCTGGGTATCCTTGCCATTCTCACACTCCTAACCCCATCCAAAACATCGGAATGAGCCGGAATGGTGATTCCAATTCAGGCTCTCGCAAACACCCACAGCCTTTCACACAGAATTTCCTCAATCTTTTGGATTTACGTTTTCTTTTATCCAAAGCGACATATATCTGGGATCAGAACACAGGGTTGATTCCGCACCCTGGGTCTTGCTCATGGACCCACGGTGGTACCTTCAGTGGACCCACCACCTTCAGATTGGTAGCCCAACACCCTGACGGATCAGATCTTTCCATTAAGTCGCCATTCATGTTCACCAAGGTCATGAAGCCCTTTACGTGCTGTGAACCCCCACCGCGCTTTGCCGTTGCCAAGTGACGGGAATCTGCGTAGCTCGCCATCCTTCCAGAATCTAATGTGTAACTGCACCAAAGCCCCCGCTGCCGTTGTTCTGCACCCCGGCGAGTGTTTATGTTTATCAGGTGGAAACCAAACCAAGCGACCCACCTACACAGGTAAACAGAAGCACCAGGGTGTAGAACTATGACATCATCACTTTTTATAAATCCACAAACACGCGCCATGAGCTCAGGGTCCTGCTGCTCCCGTGACCGACCTTGGCGATTTGTTGGACTCTGGGATTCAAACTCCGACACGAGGTTTCTCCGTCTGTAATATCAGAATATAGGATTTAATATTTAGTTTACTCTCAGAATTTAAAGAATTAGACCAAGGCCTCTGGTGGGTGACCCACAGGGGTGAGTGAGCGACGGCTGGAAGTTTTGTGACTTTTCCTCCTGCTCTGTTATTTAGTGTTTTATATATATTCCTCTTTTCCCGTTATAATGAGAAGGGGGTGTCGGCGTGAAGGTTATTCAATCTTAATGTCCTCCCGCGTGTGCCGGCGCTCCCCGGCTGCAATAAAAGAAAACGCACGCACCTTTGATCAGGAGACGCCGACACGTGTCGAGTGGAGCCGCTCGCCGGTTTAAATAAATTGTTAATTCCGGGTGGTGGGGAGGAAGGGGGGGGGAGGTTTAGAGACAAAGCGGAGGAGCGAGAGAGGGTTCTCTACATCTGAAATCTGCTTTTATCTGAATTAAAGACGGGGTTTGTGCGAGGAGAGTAGGGGGAGAGTCGGTGTTGGGGAGGCTGTAGTTTCTGGGTCGCCGTGGTTTTCGTTACGGCCTCGGGAAGTCAGAGCGGCGTTCCGGATCAGCATTCCGGAATCATACGAAAGGTTCTACATGATGGAAATAGAACCCGGGTTCCTTTTTAAAGCTCCTGATCAGCGGTGAATGGATTCAGAGTGCAGAGCCCACATTCTGAAGCAGACATGACCAACGTGGCGCTGATTATAAAACACGAGGCGACCTCATTGGTCCGTTGTGAATTTAAATCTGGAGTAAATTACACCTGAGATCTGGAATTGGATTCGAACATCAGTCGCAAATTGAAGCATCCATCCCAATTATCTTCGCCTGTCGATGTCTTTGTGCGCTTTGCTTTGTGTGCAGAGACGCCGTGGCTCAGAGGAGGTGGTCGCACTTCCTGTAGGACAGTCTCATCGTCTGATTAAACATGCGGCGTGCTTTAATGATCCACTTTTTTTAGAATGATGTACTCTGGAACCAAAACCTGCCCCATTGTCCTCGTCCTTTGGTCTGAATGTAACATATGGCTTTAATAAAGTGGCCCGTGCGTCGGGTTTGGGTCTGGACTGCGGCGGATGGTCTGGCGTGAGTATTTGAATCTGGCTCTGGCGATTATTGATCAGCTGCAGGACGAGCGAGATGGAGTAGCGCACACCAGCTCCAATGGCAGATTCCCCCGGGTTTACTCAGGAACTGCAGCTCGAGGGCTCTTAACGCTGGACTCGGCCTCATGGCACAGCCGGTTCAAATTTCTGCAACTAATGGCTGGATGTACTGGCGTGCCATAATACAGTAGAGCCCAGAAGTCTGAGGCCGCTGCCAAGAAGCATTTCTACTCCATCACTTCTCAAAACAAATACCTTAATTTTTTTTTTTAAGTTCTGCTCCACAAACAGGATTAGAACCCATTAAGCAGGCCACGGGTTTCTTACCCTTAATATAAGAATGTTTAAAAGATAGTGGCCCAATTTACCCAAAAAGTCTTCTTGTACCAGCCTATCCCAGCACCTTGAACAACTCGGACACACAACACACAGATGCACCACCACACAGATCCAAGATCCAAGATGGAGACGCTTCTTTAGTGACTGCTGCAGATCCAAATGGTGCTTTTTGTTTATTTAGCATGAACACTTGAAGCTAACGTCGCACTACACCGACTGCCCCCCCCACCCGGTGGTCATTTTGTATAATGCCTCTTGCACATTGTTGAACATCGGTGTACCTGGAGCCTGTAGGACCAACTGGACATACTTCTTTATCCATAAACATCAAAGCCCTCAATGACTCATCGCTAATGCTCCCACCTCCCGAGTACCTACAAGGGTGAAACCCGGCATTGTGATTCCCGACCATCTCCTTGGAAAAACAATGTTCTTCTCACTTTCCAAGGTTTAATGGTTTGTTGGATATCGCCATCAAACGCAAGACCCCTCCAGTGTCACATCAGGGTCTTCTCAAGTACCTACAAGACTGAAACCATCCATCCATTATCTTCTGCTTAATTCTCTACTAGGGTTGCGGTGGAGTTCCCCATGGCAACCAGGGGAGAACGTTTCGGGCACTGGGTAAATGCATCCTAGATAGGGCGCCAATCTATCACTGGGTACACTCACTCACACAGCCACGTACACTCTATGGGGCAATTTAGAGCATTCAATTGACCTTGAATCCATGTTTTTAGACTGTGGGAGGAAACCGGAGAACCCGGAGAAAGCTATCACCTTCAAACTCAACACCGTGGATGGATTGGGGTCTTCATGAGTATTTTAATTGCCACAGATCTCACTCTATAATATACATTTCCATCCGTCCATTATCTTCTGCTTATTCCTCTACAAGGGTCGCTGAGAGGAGAACATGCTAAACACCAAGCCACTGTGCCGCCCCCTATAATAATACATACATTGTAGATGTACACTCTAAAGTCACCACAAAGACGATTGTGTTTCAACTTTTATGTTGTTATCAGGTTCTCCTCTACTATATGTATATGATGTAAATGAAACCTACACAGTCGTTAGGAGAACATGCAAAAGCCAGAGCGTCTCCCTGTAGACTGATGTTAGTGATAAGTGTATTTAAGGCAGTTGTGCGCCTGAATAACAGACATGATATCATGAAAGTGCTGGGATAGGATCCTTAGCTGAAAACTATGACCCCTAAAATGTAGTTCCTGCAGTATGGACCCGGTACGGTTCCCTCAGAACATCACCATTAAATAAAACTCTTGTTTTCTTTTCTCCGTGGCGCTGTTCTCCTCTCATTCCCCCGTCTGGTGAGTTGACAGATTGGCGATTGGCGCTGGGTGGTACGGTCCAGCCACCCCCCCCAGCATTCATCCCAGTGGGAGACTCCGTAGGGGGGATGGAGTGGGCTTGCACAGTCGGGGGTCTGGGGCCCCACAGCAGGAGAGCTTCATAGCTGAGAAGAGAACATCAATTAAAGCAGTGTAAATATTTAAGTGCCGAAACGGATTCGATGATACCGGGTCAGGAGAGCGTCGGCGTCTGACCCGAGATGAAAGTCTCGGCGGCGAGCGCCTTGGCCAGACAGTGACGAACGACCCCGAGCGTTTACGGGATATTGCAGGGATTCGTTTAAAGTGCGGTGTCATGCGTCCGGCGAGGCTGGAATGAAATCAGAGGACGTTGACCCTCGTCCCTCAGTGAAGGGGTTAACGTCTCCAAACGTGCAACGACGTTGCAGTTTATTGTATTTGATTAAATCTCCTCTATTATTAAACCCCCCCAGCAGAAGTACGGCGTGGCTCCGACCGCGGAACCCGATCTGGAACCGTCCGTTCTTTGCGTTTGTAGGGGTTTCTGGGCCGATGCTGGAATGCTGATGGAGAGAAGCTTGACTCCTGGCTGTCAGTTAGACTGCCATTGATCCCCGCCGCTCTCGTGGGATTCAGGTGAGAGATTGTCTGGATCTAATGGATTAATGGCTTTAAACCTGGGCGCAGTGCAACCCACTATTGACATTGAGCTCTAATCCCATGGATCTCCGTGACCTTGCTCCTTGCTTCGTTTCCATACCGTTCCTTCTTACGATATTAAATAAAAACCTTCACCTCAGGAAGCCAGATGCGAGAGACCACAACATTAAGATCTAGCTTAAGGCTTTGATTTAATTCCATATGAATTATTGAACATATTAACATAAATATTTACCTGCACGCAACCTTGCGCCGATCTCCTGCAGCGCTATGGCCTGATTGATCTGGTTACCGCGGGTCAGATTTTACTTTAATCCCCCGGATTATTTATTTATTCATTATGAATCTTATCCTCAAAAAAATCTTTTAGAGTTACCATGGTAACGATATTCATTCATTCATTCACTTCCTTTATGAGGGTCCACCACGCCCATCCAGTGGAGATACACCCAGGACAGGGCGCCAATCCATCGCTGGGCACACACTCACTCACACACACACTCACTCACACACACTCTCACACACACACACTATACGGGGCAATTTAGAGCATTCAATTTTACCTGGAATCCATGTTTTTGGACTGTGGGAGGAAACCAGAGAACCCAGAGGAAACCCACACAGACACGGGGAGGACATGGAAACTCCACCCAG
>JAOUQT010000039.1:1587580-1597947 GCA_025769995.1 Xyliphius kryptos
TTATATACCATAAATACATACGCCGCGATTTAGAGCAGAGGGAAGTGGCTCAGTGGATGGAACTACTTCCTGCATCGCGTGCGTGGGGTCAGTGAACTACAACAGCACGCCGTCCGAACAAACACCCCCTCATCAGAGCCAAAACGACGGCTCCGCCCCTCTGACACACACACACACACACACACACACACACACACACACTATCATTACAGAATGAATGATGTCACTTAAAGTTGTTTTTTTTTTTTGGCAAATGCTAATTTGATTATAATAAATAAAAATATAAATAAAAAAATCTGGAATGATGTAATAATGTGATTTAAACTTTATTATCAGGTCGATTTGGACAGTAAGATTTTATACTTTTACTTCTATAAAAATGTAAGATTAATTAAAACAATATTATTAAAGGGTTTGTCCGTAAATCCGATTGGCTGAGCCGTCGGTCCAGCCGTGACATCACTGATGAGAACACACACCTGAGTGCTTCACATTTATATCAGTGAGCGCTATACATTATTTTCCTAATGTTTTTATGACCTGCATTCTGTAATCTGACCACTAGAAGGCAGTATTGGATTGTTAATGAAATCTGAATCCTGTTGCTCTGCGATCAGCGTTCATTTAAAACAGACTGGATTACGTTGAGGGTATTTATTTTTAATAAACACATTTCTGAATGAAACCTTGTTTTTGATGATGATGTATTTAAACGTTTAATAAACGCAGTCAGTCAGTCGAGGTTCAGCATTATTGTGATTATTTCACAGGAATTTCCTGTGATTTATTCACAATGATGCCCCGCCCTATCTAATTGCTTTATTACATCAGCTCCACCCCCCCGCCCCCATCTGTAGTTACAGTTGTATAAAACTCAATGCACATTACACAGGTTAAATGAAGCAGGTAGCCCCGCCTCCTCATGACCTTAATGAGCCCCGGCAGAGCGTCTCATGAACGCTGCCACGCCCTCCGCTGGCGGGTCAGTAGATATTCCGTGAAGGCTGAGCCTTCAGCTCCACAAACCACGCCCACAACTGGGCAGACCACTCTGATTGGTCAGTCATTACTCCAGTTTGCATCACGGAGTGACTGAAGGGCAGCATGTGTGTGGTTTGGCATGTTCACAGCACCAACTGGTCCGACAGATGATCGGTTAAAGTGTTTATTTATTCATCACTGTAAATCATTATGTATGTTGAAGTAAAATACGGTACGTACAATTAAATTTATTATTGTTTTAACAGCTTTACAACGTTCTAAACCAAAAACAGTCTGGTACTCATTTGGTTCTGAGGAACCGGAACCCAAACCTCATAAGAACCCGGAGGAACTCCTAACTGAATAACTTTTTATATGTTGGTTAGCATGTTCGCCTCTCTTGCTAAGTGCCGCTCATTTCTACCTGTTGTCTGTTCCATTCGCACAACAGCAAGTGAAACTGATACACAATCAGTGTTGGACACTAACTGGTCAGCTTCAGTTACGTTGTGGTGCTGAAGGATTCCCGCTAGTTTTTGGAGCAGTGTATTTGTTTTTGTGTGTATCACACATGTATTTATTATTATGATTAGGAATTGGGTGGTACGGTGTTGTAGTGGTTGGCAGGTTTGTCTCTAGGTCTGAATCTATCTGGGTGTGGTTTCCATGTCCTCCTCGTGCTTCCTCAGGGGTCTCCGGTTCATTCCCACAATCTAAAAACATGGATTTTTTATAGCGTGTGTGTGTGTCTGTGTGAGTAAGTGTGTGCCCAGCAATAGATGGGTCTTGTCCTGAGTGTATCCGCCCAGCGCTCAAAACGTTCTCCCCTGGATGGGCATGGGCATTCCCCCCCCCCCACCCCCGACACTTAGAATTAAGCAAAACAATTGATGGATGTATTACTATTATTATTATTATTTTTTTTTTTTTTTTTTTGGAACATCTCGGACGTGTCCACGTCAGCTCGGGCGTCTTCTGAGAATGTAAATAAAAAGGAATGGATGCCAGTGTGGGGTGAAGTGGGTGGGGGGTGGCGATTGGGCACTATGTGTGTTTTGGAGAGCCTTGTTGTCTTGTCAATACAGACTTGTTTGCTTTGGTTTTGGTCGAGGCTAATTATTAATGAATGCAGTTTTTTGTTCAACCTTGGCAGAGTGTCAACACTTCCTCCCACTCAGGGTGGAAATCTTGACATTTTAGACAGGCGTGCGTGAAAAGACACGGTCTTGCTCGGCCTGACAATAGTATTTGTTTTTTCTCTCTGCGCTTTTTCCATCCTGCCTCGGTTCCTCAGCTCTGGTTCGTCCCCTGATGCCGCTTGTTTTGCTCTCGCCCTCCCGCTCGGACCATCTCGTGCCATACTCGCGGTGACGTGGCGCGGTGAGATGGACGAGAAACCAAAGCGTTTTAATCAGCCGTGAGGTGAAGGGGTCACCCTCCTTCAGTGAATTCTAATTCTCTCTCTGTGTCTTGCCGTCACGCAGAAGGACGTGGTCGAGATACGGCCGTCGCTGCGTGCGTTCCTCTGCTCCTCAGATGCTCCTGCATCTCCGGCTTATCCCGCTCTATTAATATTTAATCCCGCCAACGGCATCCCGGTTTCCTGAAACGTCTAATCAGGTGCTGTTACGCTCCGCTCAACATTTTAATCTGCGTCTTGACCTTGCGCCGGTGAACAACACTGAATTCCTTTTGGTTTTTAAACGGGTGCTGTGGTTCTCCATCAGTGGGTTTTAGATGAGATGAGCGTGATTTATTTTTAAGGAAAAGATGGCTGCCGGGTTCGGAACACCGACAACAATTAAGTTACACAGACAGCGTTTCTAAAATCGACGTTCTACAGGACCGCCGTCCGTGTGTCCATCTGCTATTTTTCGTCTGTCCCCCCCCCGCCTTCCTGATAGCAGAGCCAAAGCCATCCTCAGGCCCACTCCATCCATCCACATACTGCTCCCACTGGGCGAGTGAGCCCTGGTGGATCGTATCACGCTAAACCTGCTGGGGGACAGAGGGGGGACAGATTGTCTTTCCCCCTGGCTGGCCACAGGGGACAGGGTCCCAGCCAAGGCCTCAGGCGGAGCTCACTTCCTGTTTTCTCACTCTTACCTGACCCTGGTCAGCTGCCTTTCCTCTGCTGCCTCGGTTTCCTCAGCACTGAGCTGCCAAACAACAAGAGTGCGTTGGGGCTCCAGGGTTCTATGTAAGACTTTAAGGTCAGGACGGAGCATCAGGATTTATTTATTCTGTGTGATTTGTTCTGATTGTTGTACTTCTTTACCCACAAGAAATAAAACACACGAGTTTAAGCCGTTGAGTTGCATTAGCATCTGACACTGGGACCCAAATAGTGTAATACAAATGTTTGATCCTTTTAATCCAGTATTATCTGATTAAGACACCACCCACTTAATTTAAGCATCCATACAGTCCGTTTGACTAGTTGACCAACTGACCCATCGACCAACCAGTCTGGTACTCAGGTCTCCATTTAACTGTCCACAAAGCCACTTATCTGCTAAATTAAACCAGGGAGCCATCTAACCAACCGCCATACCAAACAAGTTACCACTGACTTGCCATTCGACTCATCGATCAACTCGCCTATGGCCTTGCCAATAGTCTCACCAATTGACTCGCCAACCAACTCGTCAGTTGACTCACCAACCGCCTCGCCGACCTCCTTACTAAACAAGTCACCACTGACTCGCCAGTCGCCTCGCTGATCAACTTTGCTATGGCCTTGCCGATTAACTCACCAAATGACTCGTCCACTACTTGCCAATTGACTCGCCAACCGCCTCGCCAACCTCCTTACCAAACAAGTCACCAATGACTCGCTATGCGCTTCGCCGATCAACTCGCCTATGGCCTTGATAATTAACTCACCAATTGACTCCCCTACTACTTGACAATTGACTTGCCAACCGCCTCACCAACCTCCTTACCAAACAAGTCACCAATGACTCGTCAATCACCTCGCTGATCAACTCGCCTATGGCCTTGCCGATTAACTCACCAAATGACTCGTCTACTACTTGCCAGTTGACTTGCCAACCGCCTCGCCAATAGACTAACCAATTGACTTACCAACCGCCTCGTCAGTTACTCGCCTACTACTTGACAATTGACTTACCAACCGCCTCGCCAGCCTCCTTACCAAACAAGTCACCAATAACTTGCCGATCAACTCGCCTATGGCCTTGCCAATTAACTCACCAAATGACTCGTCTACTACTTGCCAGTTGACTTGCCAACCGCCTTGCCAATAGACTCACAAATTGACTCACCAACCAACTCGTCAGTTGACTCGCCAACCGCCTTGCCGACCAATTTGCCATCCGCCCAGTTTACACAAAGTTCCTAAACTCAGACTTTGTTCAGCTTCACTGTCATATTTAAAGCTGCGGTAAAAAGAAAAAGCAACCCTGCTTATTAATGTGAGAATCTCGTGACCGATCACATCGTTACTCTTTCAGACACACTCTTTATAACCGTATCCAGTTCACCTTTAAAACCTAAAATAGAATCCGTGGAAAAAAACCATCAGTGAGACGAAATTGCTTTCACCCACATAGCATTATGTTTGGACAAAGTGCCGGACGCACGCTGGAATTCTTCATCTTTGCCCAGGTGGATTCCCCCCAGGTCCCACTCTCTGAGTAAAACAGCCAGGCGAGGTTAGAAGATGAGTGACTGCCCTACTTTCTCTGCCCCGCTCCATCATTTTTCTTCACTTTGCTGGCCGGCCGCTGGCTCTCTGTGTGAGACAGTGAGAAAGTGCCTCTGCATTTAAACACAGACAAAATAGGTGGCGCTTTGTGGTCGGAGGCGTTCGATAAGAGCCTGTTTAAAAAGCCCAGACTGCGGGAATGCGTTGGGACGCACGGCATCGCCGTTTGTTTGTTGCCATGGCGCTCATGAAGCGTGTCATGCCCGCTGTCCTACATCCGGACACGGATACACACATGGCGGATTGGATTGATCTACGGCGGCAGCGAGCGGGGGCCTGACATTTCTCAAGTCATGTGTAAAGAACCAGATTGTATTTACTTACAGCTACAGAAGATCAAAAAAAGATAGATCTGAAGGTGGGATGGGGGGGGGGGGGTTTGCTGGAAAAATCACCGACCTGTTAAAGCAAAAGGGAACCTGAAATACAAATAGAACCTGTTCACATTACATTTGGTCTTTCAGCTGATATCATACATCATATTTCATCTGGTGGCTTGGTGGTTAGCATGTTCTCCTCTCAGCGCTGGGGATTCCCGATTCGAATCCCGATCTGGGAGTTTCCATGTCCTCCCCGTGTCTGCAAAAGTTTTTCTCCAGGTTTCCTCTCACATTCCAAAAACATGGATTCAAGGTAAATTAAATGCTCTAAAATGCCCCTATAGTGTGTGAGTGAGTGAGTGAGTGTCTGCCCAGCGATGGACTGGCGTCCTGTCCTGGGTGTATCTGCCCAGCGCTTAAGACGTTCTCCTCTGGATGGGCATGGGGAACCCTACGCGACCCTCATAGAGGGATAAGCGTAAGGTAATGGATGGATAGATCATCTGTTGGGTTACGAGTGTAACCAGATTATTAGGACATGGGGAGGACATACAAACAGTGAGTCTTTTATCTTGTGCATTGAGTTCTGCTGCTGTCCCTGCCGTGATTCTTTGTGTAACTTGCGGTTCTTGCGTTAGCACATGGCTATGACCCAGACAGGGTCCATAAGGGCTCTCACACCAGTACTGAAGTTCATTACCTCACATCGCTCGTTATGCCCTAAATGGTTGTCACACTCAGAAATGCTTTTAATATCATGTTCTTCAGACTCATCCGGGTTTTGCAATGGAAGCAGCTTCGTGGTGACACAGCAGACATCTCTGGGGAGATCCTCTCTCGCCTCTCTGCTCCTGAGATGAGGGCTTTACATTCCTGAAATTGCGAGGCGCAGACAAGCTGACAGTGGTTTTAAATCATCGTCTGCGTACGACCACGTAGCCCCCAGACCTCCGGCTTTCCCAAATCAAACGCACTGTATGAGGAAAAATGAGTTCCTTCATCACGCCGAGCTCATTTACACTTCCAAACAGGTGCAAATATATCAGGAGACGCGCCGGATGTGAAAATAGTGCGTGGGAACCGCGATGTTAACGTGTGAGTATATGTGGACACCTCAAACAAAATGTATATCAAACGTAAAGATCTCTCTACATCCTGTACGGAGAACTTGGATCCAGATATGGAGCACACAACGGATGGCAGGACGTGATCTCACCTACTCTATAGAGGCAGGGCTCATGGGAAATGGTCTCCTGCTGATTCAGCTGCATTATAGAACATCATCATACCCACAATGCTCTTTGTGATGATGCTTGCTGGACCGCTGGGTTCCGTTTGGAATCTACAGACCTGCTCCAAAAAGTTGATGGAAAAGTTCATTGATTTACATAATTTCATTCTAAAACCTTATTGTTTTAGATTATAGATTCATGGTGCACAATGTAAACGTTTTCAAGTATTTATTTGAACATATATTTTGGGCTTCCAGCTCATAAAACCCACAAAAACAGGAAAAATGAGAATACTGGGGAGGAATCAGCAGCAGGGCATGAATGGTTTAAACCGGGAAGGTTTAAACAGGTGAGGAATCCAAACTGCTTGAGGTCTTCGCGATTTGGAGGGCAATGTGTTGCATACCTCTGCTTTCTTAAATCCAAGCTCAGCGCAGCAGTCTGGCAGAATGTTTTAGAGAACCTCGTGATTCCTTCTGCTGAGGATCTGTATGAAGATGCACATTTCATCTTCCAGCAGGACCTGGCACCCACCCATGCCGCCAGAAGTACCACAACCCGCTTTGATGCCCATGCCATCACAGTGCTGGGAGTTATGGAAGCCCAGATTTCCTTGATGCTTGCTGTCAGCTCTTCTTTGTTGTTGGGTCTGGTGCCCCTCATGTTCCTCTTGAGAATACCCCATAGATTCTCCATTGGGGTTAGGTCCGGCGAGTTGGCCGACCAGTCAAGCATGGGCATCACCCCTGGTTTTGGTGTTTCTGGCAGCATGGGTGGGTTCCAGGTCCTGCTGGTAGATGAAATCTGCATCTTCATACAGATCCTCATGAGAAGGAATCATAAAGTCCTCTAAAACATTCTGGAAGACTGTTCTCGAATTTGAACCGGGAATCCTCAGCACTAAGAGGAGAACGTGCTAACCACTAAGCCACTGTGTCGCCCCAATAAATCAACTTTTCCATGATATTTAAATTTTTTGAGGAGTGCCTGTTTATGGCTCCCATTCATTCGGAGGGCTGGAGGTGGAGGAGATGGAGATGCTGGGATTCTCGTTGGGTTTAAGGAAGGTGGAGAAGATGGAGATGCTGGGAATCACATTGGGTGTAAGGAAGGTGGAGGAGATGAAGATACTGGTATTGTCATTGGGTGTAAGGAAGGTGGAGGAGATGGAGATACTGGGATTCTTGTTGTGTGTAAGGAAGGTGGAGAAGATGGAGATGCTGGGAATCTCATTGGGTGTGAGGAAGGTGGAGGAGATGGAGATACTGGTATTCTCAATGGGTGTAAGAAAGGTGGAGGAGATGGAGATGCTGGGATTCTCTTTGGGTACAAGGAAGGTGGAGGAGATGGAGATACTGGTATTCTCTTTGGGTGTAAGGAAGGTGGAGGAGATGGAGATGCTGAAATTTTCTTTGGGTGTAAGGAAGGTGGAGAAGATGGAGATGCTGGAAATCTCATTGGGTGTAAGGAAGGTGGAGGAGATGAAGATACTGGTATTCTCATTGGGTGTAAGGAAGGTGGAGGAGATGGAGATACTGGGATTCTCGTTGGGTGTAAGGAAGGTGGAGGAGATGGAGACCGGTGTGACATTTTGTAGACAAAGTTGTAGACAAAGGGATGTGGTACTGGACCTGTACAGTGGAAGGATGATGATGATGAGGAGGAGGAGGAGTGGAAGGACATGCAGGTGGTTGAGAAGATGGAGGATACTCCAGAAAGAGATGGAGGGGTCTGCTGTGGTGCCCCCTAATGGAAACAGACAAAGGAAGATGTTAATGAATTTAGAAGTGAATTAAAGGGTTAATGCTGCAGTTAAACTGAAATAATAGCAAAGGTAATGAATCTGTTCCTCTCTCTCTCTCTCTCTCTCTCTCACACGTAGCGGCACATAAGGTGTGGTTTTTCACAGCAGGCAGGTGTCCTGAACGTTGTTCTCTCACCTGTTCTTTCACATTCTTTTAGTGGCAGTCGCACATGCAGGAGTTAAAAGAGTTCTTAACTGTACATTGTAGCAATTAGTGAAAGGAAATGCTCATTAGCTCCCTCACAGCCCACAGCAACACCCTGTTCTCCTGGTGCCTCTGTCTCTCTTTCTCTCTCTCGCTCGCTCTCTCTGTATCTCTCTTCAGTTCCATGCTGTTCCACTGGAGCGGTAATCTGAGTTCGATTGCGAGCAGAACGCTGCCGCAAAGTCTGTGAGATGTTTGTGGACGTCTTCATACGTTTCATAATGATGATTGTAGGGGCTTCTGGAGCCTATCCCAGTACTTTTGCAAAAGGCAGAGAAATGTCTTTGTTAAGTAAAACTATGATAACTTGATCTACCTCCAGCTTCGGCTTCTCTCACCGTAAGAAGGTCCAAGGTTCCCCGTTGGGTTTCACGCGGGGACCTATTTGCCTACTGTAACTTCACAGAGGAATTTGTCCTTCACATTTAACCCATCCATGCAGTCACACACACACATATACACACTGAGCACACATACTCAGAGTTGTGGGTAGCTTTGTACACGGTGCCCGAGGAGCAATTGGGTTTAGTTGCCTTGCTCATAGAACCTCAACCATAGAACTTGGTGGGACCAGGAATCGACCTGGGGACCTTTAGGTCGCAAGGCTGGTTCCCTAAACCCCAAGTCTACGACTGCCACGCTATTTCTATAGTGCTTTTTACAACAGCACATTTTCACAAAGCAGCTTCAAAGTCTGAGCCTGTAGCGCCATACAAACTATGAGAGAACCAAGGCCCAGTGGAGGACTCGTTCTTCTTGAGTGGGGGGGCAGAATGAACAGTGCATTGATTGGGTGTCCAACTCCATAAATTTTAAAAACCAGATCAGTTCAGTGAGGCCGTTCTGCAGGACTGCAACGCCAATAGTCCAGAAATCCAGGTTCTGTCCGGTAATCGTCGTGCTGATGACATGATGGGAGCATGTCCTCCCTGTGCCTTACTTTGGGTTTACCGTCAGTACATTAAAGATACCGATTTGTCCACCCTGGTGCCTGTAGCCGGTGACGCTGCCTTTAATTCTTAAATGAACCAAAACCACCCCCCACCGGTTGAACACGGGCTGAACGTGCGTATGCATCTGACTGCGATCAGATCCCCTGTGTTGTCTTCGTTACTCAAACGAAACGAAGGGGGGGAGGGGGAAATGTCATAACCAGCCGAGCATGTGAGCGCTCCTACCAATAAATATGCTGAAACAGATGTCAAACGGGTATCCAGCTGTCCTTGTGCTGAACAGAACAAATGTGTTGTTTTGCTCGGAGAGCTCGACTGCACCGGGTGCCAAAAAAAATTCAAATGGAAAGGAGGTGGAGGGGAAGGGTTGCATCATGGAGCGTCATCGGGGCATAAGATGGAGGTCTTACTCTCAGGCCGAGGCGGGCTGTAAGCCAGGGGATCTTCAGGAAGGCTTTGGCTGGCCAACAAAGTCATCCCTTCAGTGGTGGGGTGGAGGTTTACGGCTCACGGCGTTCCCTTTGGCAGAGGCACACGGACTGCTCTCGTGAGCTACGGTACATATATATATATATATGTGTGTGTGTGAGAGAGAGAGAGAGAAAGTACTTCTATTTACTTGCGCTGTCATGGGTCTTAGCATTTCTTGTCAGAGGGAAGAGATGGAAAAAAACACCAAGACAGCAAGAGAGCAGAAGAGAAGAGACAGCGAGGAAAACAAGCTTCTCTCTTATTCGGTTCTCTCTGGAGGCTGTACTTACTTACTTACTTACTTTGCCTAGTGTTCGAAAACTACACTGGGGTTAGCTTTGCTCTTCTACCAGAGAGAGAGCGCTGGGAGCCAATGAGGAGTTTGGCCAAAGTGCTTCTACTAAACCTTTGTTTTTAGCAAATGTGAGATTAGCGGCTAGGCCACTAAGCTTCTTGGTGAACAAAGGTACACTACATATGTCTGGATTTTGGACTCAGTTAGTTGTTGGGTGTAGCATGGACAGTGTGACAGTCACCAACTCTGGATCCAGCAAAACATCTCCAGACCATCGGGCCTCCTCCTAACTTGTAAAGTTTTATTAATAACATATAAGATTCTACATAATCAGGCTCCACAGTATCTGAGTGAACTCATTCAATTATATAAACCA
>JAOUQT010000039.1:1620436-1631397 GCA_025769995.1 Xyliphius kryptos
AGGATGAGGACCTGGACCAGCAGCTGAGGAGACTGTTCTGTTAGGAAAGCTCTGATGTTCCTGATGTTCTACAGAATGAACTGCAGGAACGGACAGTTTTAGTGACCTGATCTGAAAGTTTAAGATGATTGTCAGTTGAGAAACCAAGATGACGGAGCGAGTCAGTTGGAGAGATTGTGGAACCCTCAATCTGGAGGTTCAGGTCATGATGAATTGAGGGTTTAGTTGGGATTAAAAGTAATTGAATGCTCTTAATTGCCCTGTATAGTGTGTGTGTGCCCAGCGATAGATTGGCGCCCTGTTCTGGGTGTATCTGCCAGGGCCCGAGATGTTCTCCCCTGGATGGACATGGGGAACCCCACCACGACCCTCGTAGAGGAATAAGCGGAAGATAATGGAAGGATGTATTATGGGAAAAGAAGGAGCCAGGTTTCAGATCTGTAGGTACTCGGGAGGACCTTGATGTGACTCTGGCGCAGGGTCTTGCGTTTGATGACGATATCCAACGAATGTTGAAAAGTGAGAAGTACAAGGACATGATCAGGAATCACGATGCCAAATTTCAGCCTTGTAGGAACTCAGGAAGTGAGAGAATTAGGGATGAGTCATTGAGGATTTGAGGTTTATACTATATCAGTTCTCCCGACCATATACATGGAGTTTATAGTTCCACAGTTCCATTCTGTAGTCCATCTGTTTCTCTACATACTCTGTTTGCCCGCTTTAGCATGTTCTCTAATGATCAGAATCATGGACACAGCAGGTGTTAGGTGGATGAGTAGATAGAAGGTCCCTTTAAATCTCCCGAAGCAGCCAATCCCAACGCAGCCTTACATCTTATGTAATACTCTGATGTCCACATACTTTTGGCTCTGTTGCTTCCTCTGCTGACGGTACGATGGCATTTGGACAGTTGGGCTGAGGTTATCTGAGATGAGGAAGCTGTGTGGATCGTAAGTGGAATGTGTATGGCGCTAATGAAGCGTTAGCGTTGGTCTTTAGCATGCTAATTTCCCGCCAAAATTAATTATTTAAGTGAAACTGTGCTGCGCTGCTTCATGTATCAGGAATGATGATGTTTTTAACTCGACCGTGAGTCGTACTGTATCACTCACTCGTGTTTTAACGCTGCCATGGTTTTACTGTTGAACACTTTCAGGTGAACGTCTGAATCTAGACCTGAAAACGTTTAAATCAGCTTCCTCACTACGTTACGCTTAATTCTGTACTGGGGGGGTAGGGGGGGGGGGGGTTAAAGTCTCGGCCGCTGGGCAGATACATCCGGAACAGGGCGCCAATCCACCACTAAGCACACACACACTCACTTACTCACTCACTCAGTCAGTCAGTCACTCACTCACTCACTCACTCACTCACTCAGTCAGTCAGTCAGTCATTTACTCACTAACTTACTCACACACTCACTCACTCACTCTCTCACTTAGTCACACACTCACTCACTCATACACTCACTCACTCACTTACACACTCACTCACTCACTCACTCACTCAGTCATTTACTCACTAACTTACTCACTCACTCACTCACTTAGTCACACACTTACTCACTCACACACTCACTCACTCAGTCATTTACTCACTAACTCACTAACTTACTCACTCACTCACTTAATTAGTCACACACTTACTCATTCACTCACTTAATCACTCACTCACTCTCTTACTCTCTCTCTCTCTCTCTCTCACACACACACTATACAGGGCAATTTGGAGCATTAAATTTACCTGTAATCCATGTTTTTGAACTGTCGGAGGAACCCGGAGGAAACCCACGTGAACACGGGGAGGACATGGAAACTCCACCCAGATTGGGATTCAAATCGGGAATCCCCAGCGCTGTGTGGAGAACATGCTTACCACTAAGCCACCCCAAGTTTCAGCATCATGGATTTCAAAAAGTTTCCACAGCACTGAAACCACTCGTACACAAAGACACAGTCGAACCGGAGTGAGTAGGGACCTTCCCCAAAGTGTTGTGTTTATCAGGATAATGAGGAGAATTTCTTTCTGTAAATCAGGGACGGATTTGTTGGTCTTTACAGATCACAGAGTCGAGGACGAGCTCGTTTCTATTTCTAGTCTTCATCGTCTTTCTTTTTATCAGACGACCCCCCCCCCCCATCCCCCGGATCGCAGACGCGGGCCGTAAGCGGCTCTGACTCTGATTAATCTTTAAGGTTTATAATTACTAATTAACTTCTAATGTAGTTCCTCCTTCAACGAGTTGCGTGGAGGACAACAGATCATTAGCTTCAATAATGAATGTGGACAGGACAGATAATGGCCTGCGATACGGCGCCGCCTCTGACGGGTGTATTAAATGAGGCGGCGGCGGCGGCACGCGTGCTGGAGGATCCGTCTTCGTTGGGTTATGCTTGGCTGCTCGCCCGATCAAACAGAACCCAGCATCGTATGAACCCGGATTCTCCTCCGTCTGACGTGTAGCTGAGGATGCGTTACGCTTTAAACAGCATCGTCCACCTGATTGCGCCAGAATCAGAATGCAGCCGGCGAGCCCGAAGCCCCGCCTCCTCAACTTGTGGATGTGGAATTAGGGACAGAAGGTCGTCGGTTGCTACATGCTAACACAGCACCACCACCATGTGAGTACCACTGCAGGACCGAGAATCATCCCCCACCCTAATAATACCTGCTCTGTCCATGGTCCTGAACATTACAGAACAGAGTAAAGCACACTAACACAGTATGTAGAGAAACAGATGGACTACAGAATGCAACTGTAGAACTACAAACTCCATGTATACGGTGGGTGGAGCTGATAGGATGCACATGATGACGCTGTATGATGTCATCATCTAGATAAACACCAAAGCTCTCACTAATTCTCACACTTAGCGAGTTCTGCAAGGCTTCCATGTTCTGGGAAAAACAGGTTCTCGCTTTCCTACATTTGATTGTCTGGCATCGCCATCGAACGCCACACCGCAGATGGATTGTGGGTCTTAGCGAGTACCTAAACTTCTCGCCGTTCCTAAATTAGATGGTTTGTTTGAAATGCCATCAAAAGCTAGATCCCTCCAGCACCACAACGAGGTCTTCCCAAGTTCCTACAAGGCTGAAACTTGGCACCGTGATCACCTACCATGTCCTTGGATAAACTAACAAGTTCTTGCTTTCCTACGTTCAATTGTTGGTTCGCTATTGCCATCGAACGCCACACCTCGTATGGATTGGTGTCATTGCGAGTATTTTAATCGCCCCAAACTTTACTCTATAATTAGTTTTTTTGAAATATATAAACTCCAAAGTCATCACACATTTCAAAACAACTGCCTTTTAACTTTGACATTGTCGTGAAGTTCTCCGTAGCGCGGCGTGGCGATTCCGTAGCTGTATATATATATATTTATATAAAATAAAAATGATGTTTTAAAGTCTTGGCTTTAGACGCTTCAGTCCCACTGGGTCCAGTTTTAAATTTAAACCACGTGTAACTTCCTGGGAAACAAACCGTGTCTGCGTGAGGGGCGATGATGGAGATGTTGGTGTAGCGTCGGAGGCGAAAGGTCGCTGCGCGCTCAGCGTTTTCATCTTTTAACTAGTAAGAGGTGTTAATTGCTGTTTGATCCCATTAATGACGAGAGCTATTCTCTGTCTTTATCTACTGTTTTCCCCTCGCCTTTGTCTTAATGACACCGCCTCCGCGCCAGTGTTTACCAGCATCGCCCACACACACATACACACACACACACACACACACACACACACACACACGGGAAAAGATGCTCGTGGCGTAATGATGATTATCATTAAGAAATATTAATGTGTGAAGCCGTGGTGACCCAGAAACTCATTACTGACGGAGTCTGGTGTGAGCGGAGGACCGCAGTTGGAGCTATACGAGGGCCCCGTGACCAACCTCACCCTCAAACCTCACCCTCTCACCCAAGCCGAGGTCTCGTCTGTAACCCTGACCTCCTCAACCGCTCCGGCGTGTGTGAGGGAGACGTTTTAATGACTTCTGTTGAAGATCCATATCAGCTCCTGTCCCATCGTGGGCCGAAGGCACCATACATGCCGTACCATACCGCACCACAGGTGGCGCTACTCTCACCACCACGTATGCTCAAAGACGGCTACTTCGGAGAACCGTTGCACCCACACCAGATAAATACAAAGAAACATGATGCACGTTGTCTTTTAAGTAAGTTAATCCCGGCTTCACTAACTCGAGGAAGGAGCACGTGTGCCGCATCGCTAATTGCTCTCGGGTGCACGTGACCGCGCAGACGCAAGTCCTTGTGATTATTAATTTCAACCCAGTTATTTCTTTTCGTCTCGTACTGTATTGGCATACATTAATTACGGCAGTGTTATTCTGATATTCCCGAGTCTCTCCCAGTAGAGACGGTGCTCCACATAATTACACAGTCAATACTCATGTTACCATTAGCGCAAATGTTGAGGCTCCAGAGCCGCGAGCAGCTCGCGGGAAGGAAACGCACAGACTCTTTTCCAAATATGGAGCTGGAGTCACTCGTCACTCACGAGCCTTTTAAGCAGACAAATTGAAGCCGCGGTTGGTGAATTAGACAATGGGCTTCATGCAGGAGTGAGTCAGGGGATGGCATTCGCAAGGTGGGGGGTGGGGTGCACTTTGCGAGGAGGAGGGATGCCAAATGCCAAAGCCCTCACTGATTCACTGACTCATCACTTCTTCCACTTCCTGCGTACCTACAAGGCCGTAACTTGGCATCGTGATTACCTACCGTGTCGTTGGAAAAACTGATTGGTTCTCGCTTTCTTACGTTTGATTGTTCCATCGCCATCGTCATTGGACGCGCCATCTTGGATGGATTGGGGTCTTCGCAAGTTTTTCAATTGCCACCAAACTCATTAAAAATTAACTGCATTTCAACGTTCATGTTATCAAGTTCTCCACCGTCTCGCAGCACGACTAGTCCTCAAACATATTAGCGGGATTTGGATTGGTATACCATTGGTATATTTTTTTACCTCGTCTGTTTTCTGCTGCCATGTTGTTGATGCTCATCTCCATTACCTTTAATAGATGCCCCACCCAGGGGCTCTGTAGTGGAGAAGAGGGGTGGGGAGTGGATTGGACAGTAGACAGTAGAGAGACTCAGACATGCCGAGAAGTTCTGGATCAGCTGCTGAGGTTTGGCTGAAAAGGTTGTTTGATAAATGAAGGGTGTGGTAGCTCAGTGGTTTGGGTGTTGGCAATCTGAAGGTCAAGGGTTCAAATCCTCCAACTCTATTAGAGCTACCAATGCGGGCCCCTGATGGTATCAAGGCTGACACTGTGCCATCTATGGGATACTCATGAGTCACGTTGGATCAAAGCGTCTGCAAAAAAATACATAATGAAGGATCACGCCTGTTCTCCATGAGAGTATGAAGGATTTTTGGTCATGATCAGGGTGGAGGACTGTTTCAGATTGAGAAATGAGAGCGTGCGAGAAAGCAACGTGATGTGGAAGAATCTGGGTGGTCCGTAGCTCGTCGTCCCCGAAGGTTAATTTGAAGGGGGATCCGGCGTGGTTTGAGGTTCTACCACCGTTGGAGGTTTGAAGGTAAAGATCAGGATGTTATATAAGATGCAGATGCTGGTGAAAGGCCATCGTATAGAGCGTGCGATGATGTCGATGATGCAAATTGTGGAGCCAAATGGAGAATCGAATGGGCACTGCGGTACATCAGGGAAGAACCGTCACGTCTCCGAGACCTAACAGCTCATCAGATATTCCTCTGAACTCGCAGAGCAGATCCCGGCAGCAGGTTTCCTCTGAAGTCTGTTTGGTTCTCTACATACTTTCTAAGTTTCACCACCAGCACCACCCTTATAATACCGTCTCTGTGGAGGTCCAGGATCCTTGACCTTAAAAGAGTTGAAAGTCCGACGATGACGGTCACGCTGTGGTTCCTTGGACCACACCAGCAGCACTCGCAGCTCATTTCCCGTCGAGCAAAAGGCTTCCTGGCTCCTCTCCTGCCGTTTTTTTTCTCCACCAGCTTTCGACGGCTGCTTCATTAAGACTTGGAAGGGAGTCCTGTGGTTCCATTTAATCAACTGAATCGCTATGGCAGCCTCAGCCGATCAATCACAATCCAAAGCCAATATGCTGCGATGCATTCGCAAATGCAGATGAACATTCTGTAGTTCAATCTGCGGCAACAAAACCAAACACAACGACCGCGACGCTCTGTAGCACCGCCTCCATGAACCTCCACCTGCAGCCTAAAGTATGTGCACAACTTCCTGTCCTCTCAGGTCTTAAGAGGAGACCATGTATCAGCTCGAGCATAGATGTGGTAGGTTCCTGCAGCCTATCCCAGGAACGTATAGGATAAAAGCCATGGAAGCACCGTTGACAGGTCACCCATCCTTCAGCGGGCGGACATGCTGACCCTGCACGAAAATGCACTTTCAATCATTAGCTTTCATGCTTTTGGACCGTGGGAGGAAAATGGAGCCCCGAAAAGAGGCAGCCACACAGGTGTGAGGAGAACATACAAAACTGCAGACATGCCAGTAACAGGATTTTAAGATAGACTTATGCACAGGTATGATATCTACAGTTGCTCTTTAAATTCCTCCTGAATCAAACGATCCGATTCATGTGAGTGATTCCATTCTAATAAATGATTCATTCACAGATCCTGCTTCCTGTCTCTCCGTCCCTCTTCTCTCGCCCGTCTCATTTCGGTGTAACCCGTCGTCCCTCCCTCCAGGATGTATTCATATCATGTCCCTCTCCGCTTGATCCACCGCCTCACGTCTTTCTGACTCTTCATCCCTCCTCTTATTGCTCACTCTTCCTCAGTCATGTCTTCCTCTCCTCCCGCATCGCACCACCCCCCCCCCCACCCCTTCGTCTCCCGTGTCCCGTCGTGGCGCTCCTGGCTGGCCTGCCGGTTGTTTGCCAGCGACGGGGTCCTGCTGGAATAGAGTCCTGAATGAAGGCGGTGGAATGAGCGGCGTCCCAGGCTGCTTCCTCTCCCTCCCTCATCAGCATTCCACCGATGAGAGTAATTAAAGCCCAAATTAATTCTGCTGTAAGCAGAGGAGCCACTGAATAACTGATATTAGAGGCTAGATGATGAATGCTTGGCATCAAGGGAAGTCTCCTGGGGGAGCACGGGGATGGAAGAAGCAGGAGGTGGGGGGGAGGAGGAGGGGGGCGGTGAATTTCTCTGTATTCACTTTTTCATGTTTCGTCTCTCACTCCTTTTTTTTTTAACTTTAATCTTTAGCGTGTTTTCTCACACCTTGAGAGGCCACGCCGCGTTCGCTCACGTTTCGTTTGCAGACGATCTCAGCCGTTTCAGTTGCGCTGGTGTTGGTTGCTGTAGTTTTTTTTGGGGGGGAATAATTTTGTTTTTAACGGCTGTAGTTTAAGATTGAGAATGCGGTGGCTATACATTTAGTTGTGGTAGTGTTTTCTGTAGTTTTTGATCACCATGTGGGTGTTTTGTAATAGTTTCTAATTATTACGTTTAATGGCGGTAGTTTCTGATTGGGGCTTCTTTTCTCGGTGTGGTAGTTTGTCACTGTGGTCGTTTTTTTATGGCCACAGTTTTTCATTGCAGTATTTGTTTAACATTATCGATGTGATTGTGTTAGTTTATTTCCAAAGTATTTAATTGCTGTAGTTTGTAAATGTGGTAGTTTATTAATTCAGTCACTGGGCTATTTTTCCTTTGTTTTTAATTGCGGTAGTTTTTAATAAACATTCTGTTGACCAGTTAACCTTGTAGAGGTTTTTTATCATTATCAATGTGATCGTGGTTGTTTATTTCCAGAGTTTGTAATTGCTATATGTTTTTATTTGTGGTAGTTTTTAGTGATCACTTTGTAGGTCGTGGTAGTTTATCAATTCAGTAACTGTACCACGTCTTTGTTTCCATTGTTTTTAATTGTGGTAGTTTTTAATACACATACCGTTGATTAAAGTCTGATTGTGCAGCGATAGGTTGGCACCCTGTGGAACCCCCCCCCCCACCCCCCGACCCTTGTAGGGAATTAAGCGGAAGATAATGAAGGAATGAATCCAATCTAATTGGGGTAGTTTGGGATTGCAGAAGGTTTTAGTCACTGTAGTTTTTCATCACAGTACTTGTGTACAGCGGTACCTTGTGGTTACCATGGTAATTATGGCGCTTGTTTGTTACAGCAGTAGTTTTTGATTGATTTGCTTTGTTATGGTAGTTTTTTTATTCATTTCGTTTTTTTGTAGTAGTAGTTTCTAATTATCGGCAGTTTCATTGTGGTACTTTTTTATTGGGGTACTTTGTAAAGGTGGTAGTTTTTTATGGCCACAGTTTTTCATTGCAGTATTTGTTTATCATTATCGATGTGACTGTGTTAGTTTATTTACAAAGTATTTAATTGCTGTAGTTTGTAAATGTGGTAGTTTATTAATTCAGTCACTGAGCTATTTTTCCTTTGTTTTTAATTGCGGTAGTTTTTAATAAACATTCTGTTGACCAGTTAACCTCGTAGATAATTGAGCGTAAGATCATGAATGAATGAAATCTGATTGTGGTAGTTTGTAAATGTTGTAAATGTGGTAGTTTGAGATTGCAGAAGGTTTTAGTCGCTGTAGTTTTTCATCACAGTAGTTTTTTACAGCGGTACCTTGAGGTTACCACGGTAATCGATTAAGGTTGTTTGTTGCAGCAGTAGTTTTGATTGATTTGATGTGTTATGGTAGTTTTTTTCATTGTGTTTTTTTTGTAGTAGTTTATAATTGTCGGCACAGCTTTTGATTGCGGTAGTTTTTTTTTATCATTAAAGATGAGATTGTGGTAGTTTTTTTGTCTTGTTGCTTTTACCGTCATCGTTTTTTTTATTGCAGTAGTTTTTAATTTTAACTTAAAGGTTTATTTATATTGTTTTTAATTGTAGTACTTTTTACTGCGGTAGTTTTTTTGGGATGGCGGCAGGTTTAAGTCACCGTCCTTTTTATGACGCTTGTTTTTACCGCGGTACCTTGTGGTTACCATGGTAATCGATCGAGGTTGTCTGTCACAGCAGTAGTTTTTGATGGATTCGGTTTGTCGTGGTAGTTTGTGGTTATTTTAGTGATTGAGACCCACTGGGATTGATGTTTTTTAAAGCAATAAGGAAACGAGAGGCTGTGCATTATTGAGAATAATTTACGGGAGCGAGAGAACCCCACCTGTCCATCCGCCTTCATATCAGACAGCTTTCTTTTAAAACTTTTACTCCCATTCCCGTCGTGTTGTGTCGTCGTATCGAGATTTATTCCCAATAACGCACGCCCTCTTGTGGCATCTATCAACTATTTCGTAATTAACACGACATTCCACCAAATTTTTGATTTGAATAAACGTCTTTTATTTCGTACCTTTCACAGCACTCGACTCTAATGCATCAGAATTGGAATTATTTAAATCCGAGCTCTAAATGAGAGAGAGTTTTATAGGGAGGCATGAAATCCATGCTTATATGATTCCGCCATCCCGTCTGTCCCTGGCCGCTTTATTTTTGGAGCAGCGCGTCTTTAGCGCGAGCAGTCACCAGGCACAAAGACAAACAGCCGAACTCATTTAGAGGAAGGAGTGCAGCGGGTCCTCGGAGAGACAGAATATTGTGTCATTATTTGCGGTTGCCGTAGGATTCACTGATATTGTGATCGCATCATGTATTAGATTATTGCGCGTCATTGAGTCGAGCTCGACCGGCAGCAAAGGCAATTCAGTCTGACCTTTATTTTGGTATTTTCACACAGAACTCGGTTCTCAACCAGATCAGGTCCTGAGAACCTTCGATGTGGAGAAGATACCAGTGTCGTTCAGAACATTGAGCTGGAAATCCACCATCTGAAGGTCTCGGGTTGGGGCAGCGGTTCTGCAGAACCAACCAGCATGCCACAGCATCACGGCAATAATACCGCATCTGTTAATAACAATAAACCTCGATGTGCAGTCTCACATTTAGGTCTTTCCGTGAAACTTGTCATCGTGACTCCCTACCAGGTTCTCGCTTAACTATGTTTGATCACTTTTGCCTTCTAACGCAACGCTTTAGATGGATTGGGGTCTTGGCGAGTATCTACAAAGCTGAAACTCAGCTCCGTCCTCACACTATATACATTCCACGTATACATTTCAGATTTTTAATCGCCCCAAACCCTCACTCACGTCACAAAAACACTGCCTTTTAACTTTCACGTTGTTGCAAGTTCTGCACCGTAGCGC
The DNA here is from genome assembly GCA_025769995.1 of Xyliphius kryptos. NCBI lineage: Eukaryota > Metazoa > Chordata > Actinopteri > Siluriformes > Aspredinidae > Xyliphius > Xyliphius kryptos. The sequence continues at coordinate 1,630,664 of JAOUQT010000039.1, forward strand.
CGCACAGATCTTCTGCTAGTATTCAATCAAATTTGATTTCTTTACTTATTTGAAATCCACGTGTCCAGCATGGCGCTAAATGTGGTCATAACTGGACCCCACCGCATGAGACTGTCATCATGTCTTACCGTTACCGTGTTGACGGTTCTCCCGTTCTGCGTATACTCACCGGGATAGGACGATCTCTTTACTGTGTTGTTATTTGGACCGGACTGCTGTCCTCGGTGATAAGACACTAAAAGGAAAAGCAATGGATACAAGATGGAATGAAACCAACAAACCGCCACAAAATGAGCACCTGAGACAGAAAGACACGAAGAGAGACAGAAAGACAGACATGTCTCACCACTTTGACTCTGTGTGGGTCCGATCCAGCGATTCTGACGGTTTGTTGAACCTGCAACAGAAAAAAGATAGAAAGCTGGTTAGAAAAGTCTTAAAACGTCATTCATTTATTAAATACAATTTTTTATTTAAGTATTTTTGGAGCGAGGCGGCACGGTGGGGCACGGTGGGCCAGGGGTTAACACGTCCATCTCCCAGCGCTGGAGATCCGGTGGAGGTTCCATGTTCTCCCTGTGAGTTATCTCCGCATTCATGGTTCTCCATGCATTCAAGGTGAATTGGCTGCACCATATAGTGTGTTTGTGTGTGTGCCCAGTGATGGATTGGCACCCTATCCTGGCGCCTGGAACGTTCTCCCCTGGATGGGCTTGAGGAACCCTACCCTAACC
>JAOUQT010000039.1:1677878-1690584 GCA_025769995.1 Xyliphius kryptos
CAAAGCAAGGTCCATAAAGACCTGGAGGACAGAGTCTGCTGTGGAGGAACCTGACTGACCTGCACAGAGTCCTGACCATAACCCCATAGAACATCTTTGGGACGAATTAGAGCAGAGACTGAGAGCCAGACCTTCTCGTCCAACATCAGTGTGCTTCAAGAAGAATGCTCAAAAATGGACTTTCCCATGGTGGCGCCAAAGGTAAAGCGTTAACTTAATTTTCACGTTTTAAGGGAAACTTAAACGGGGGTACAAGGCTTGTGCACGTCACATGATCACGATTAATTCCAAAGAAAACAGATTTCTTCAGAGAATATCAAACACCAAACCCGGAAATTTCCACGACAGGTTCCACGAGTCCACGCTGCACCATTATTGTGTCTGTCCATTTTAATACCTTATCTTTGGGATATGGTGCTGGGATAGGCCTCAGCATACCCTGTGATCCCGATTACAATAAGCTGAGTTTGAAATCAATGCGTGGTTATTCACCCACAGCTTCTCTGAAGACAATGAATGGATTTCAGTGTAATTGGTACCAGGTTTGTATCCTCCAGATGGTCTTCACCATGAAGTTTGTTAAACTCAGATGTTCTAACAAATCAAAAGCTTCTCCTAATCGCCGTATCTTCTGCTTTCTGACCCAGTTTGAGAAACTCTTAACTTTGCTCACTGCATGTTGTGCACGTACCGGAATCCTGAGTGTAGCTGAAGCCCGTGTCCCCGGTGCTGCTGCCGGGTCCCAGGAGCTGCCCTCCTCCCACCAGCATGGCCGTCAGGTGAGGAGACATCCCAAGATCTGCAGAGAACAATTTTTCCACACGTTTGCGTTTAGTTTAAATAACCCGATAAGCATTAAACATTTTCTATGGAATTCTGTTCTAAACTAAAACTCAACTCAATACTTTTGGAGGATTCAACAGTTATGAGTTAGCGAACATTGTAAACGTACACACCCTTGTTTTCCCAACGTTTTCAATAAACTGTGTTCTGTAATTTGGCCACTAGATGAAATTAATGGGTTAAAAAACCGGAAACCTGTTACTCAGCGATCAGCGTTCACGTTAAAATCCGTAGATTACGTCACGGAGGACCAGATTATGAACGATTTTGCTTTCGGTCAACGCATTTATGAATCCAACCGTGTTTTTTTTATAATAGTGTGTTTGTAAGCAACTCGAGGTTGTGTATCGTGAATAAATCACTAACTAATGCCACGCCCCCTCATATCTTATTGCTTTATTGTACTTGATCTGCATGAAGAGATTTTAATTAAGTGGTTTGCATGTTCTTCTCTCAGCGCTGGGGATTCCAGGTTCGAATCCCAATCTGGGCGGAGTTTCCATGTCCTCCCCGTGTCCACATGGGTTTTCTCCAGGTTCTCCGGTTTCCTCCCACAGTCCAAAAACATGGATTCAAGGTCATTTGATTGCGAGTGTGTTTGTGGATGTGTGAGTGACTGACCGTGTGCCCAGCGATGGATTGGCGCCCTAACGCCCGAGATGTTCTCCCCTGGATGGGCATGGGGAACCTTATCGCGACCCTTGTAGAGAAATAAGATGTATTCTCAATAAGTCTTTATTTTATTGGAACCTATTTTATGGAATCCGTTGGAACGCAGCAGCTTGACGTTGGCGCATCGCGGCGTTGGACCTGGGTTTTGTTGTTGCTGTGTAATCGCGGCTTCAGTTGCACATCGTTCTGCAGCTTCAGTTTGCCGGGATGCGGCGTGACGCCGCTGCGTTTCAGAGCCCCACAGAATTCATCTTCCTTCCAGTGACAGTCAGAGTTCTTCCCTGCCTCTGTCTAATTAGAGGATGTAGCCCTGGGCTCGTGGCCCTGGAAGACCCCCCTCCCCCCTCCCTCACTCCACTCACGTCACTCCCTATAGAAAGCATTTAATTGGGCTCTTAAGTCCTTGCCGTCATTTGTTCAGAGGGTGCACATGAAAGGCGAGCGTTCGCTCATCACCTCAGAGTTTAGTGCGCTTTTAATTCACAATCATAGAGCTTTGTGTTCTGAATTTCAGCTCTGATTTCCAGAACGTTCTCCTCGTAAACGTCTCCATCACGTCTGCTAACTAAGACGTAACTTACTTTGGGGTCTGATCTCGGGAGCCCGCCTCTCTGCATGTACAAGTTTCTCCAACACTTTTGCATCCCAAAGTTTCCTTTACGACCATTTGAAGTTCCTCAGTTCCAGACCAGACCACGTCGCATGAACTTCCTGCTTCTTTAAGACGGCTTTGTGTTCTTCATCTGGTCCGCCGTGCTTCCTCCACCCACCCCGTCTGTCTCTTCATACCTCCCCTATCCTTCTCCCTTAATGAGGCCCCATAATAACACAGCAGTTGTGCAGTTGTTTTGGTTCCTCTGTCAAACAGCGGGGCGGCGGCACTGCGAGTTTGCCGGAGCGTTTGCTTGCACTCCTTCGACGGGGTAATGAGAGTCATTTGGAGCAGCAAAGCTGGTAAACGATGGCTGTTTGCCGCTGCGCCCGTATCTCAAACCTCAAGTACAAGCTTCCACTGTGGGATCATGCAGGAAGCTTAAAATACACCCTCTCCTACCGCTGTTCTCCCAAACTGACCCACATAAGTGTGTGGACACCCTTTGTTTTTCAAGGATTTTGGCAAGACTCATAGTTGTGGAGAGCAGCGGTTTGGGGACGGACTAAAGCACGCAAGCTGCACAGATGGGTTTTGAGGTCCTCCATCCTAAACCCATATGTGTTGAGATGTTGGATGTGGAGAAACTTCCACCTTAAAGCAATAAGGTCCTATATTTGATCTCTAGCCTATCCCAGCACTCATGGATGCGTCTCCAGCACATTGTCGTTTCGACTGTGGACTCATGCAAGAAGCCTAAAATACATCCTCTCCTACCACCGTTCTCCTAAATTAACCCACATAAGTGTGTGGACACCCTGTGCAAGCTCCATAAATATGTGTTTTTAAGAACCAAATGTGGAGGTCCTCCATCCTAAACCCAGATATGCCCCATGGGTATTGATGCGTTTGATGGGGAGGGACCCAAGTGCAACCTATCGTCCTCACAGCCTGAAGGACCTGGGTTTGTTTTCTTGCCTATCCCAGCACTCATAGAGAAAAAAGCAGTGGATCATACCAGATACTCCTCCATGTTTGAGGATTTAGTGTTTTACTTCTTTAAAATAAAGTGCATCTTGTCTTTAAATGTTTTTTTGGGGGGGTGTGGGGCGTGGGCCGGTCCAGTCAGAGTGTATATCTGGGTGATGGTCACAAAACGGTAATTTAAAGGAGCTTTGAAGACCTTAATAATGTCCGAGACGCATTCTGTTTGTTTAAAGCTGGCATGAGCACGTCTTAATTAAAGCAGCGAGTGATGAACTGGAGTGATTTGGAGAGGAACGTTTACAGTGGAACTCTTGCAGATGGCACAGCGCTCGAGCATCGACGAGCTAAAGACTCATGGGAGAGCGTGACAGTCGGAAACAGTGGGTGATGTCTTGTTTAGGCTTTTGGTTTACAGTCTGTGGAAATGAGTCTTTAACGTCTTTTATTATAACGGGATGATTTCTTTGATTCCACGCCAACAAAGTATGAAGAGAAACAGATGGACTACAGAATGGTACTGTAGAACTACAAAGACCATCTATAGGGTCAGTGGAGCTAAAATAATGCGCGGTGAGAATTAAAGCAGGGATCTGTAGCTAATAAAGTGGCCAGTGACTGTGCATACATATCCATCCATCCATGTGGGGTTCCTCATGCCCATCCAGGGGAGAACATCTCAGACCCATGACAGGCACACACTCACTCACATCCACACACTTTGGGGCAATTTAGAGCATTCAATGTACCTGAAATCCATGTTTTTGGACTGTGGAAGGAAACTAGAGAACCTGGAATAAACCCCACGGGGACACGGGGAGGACATGGAAACTCCAGATCATGATTCGAACCGGGAATCCCCAGCGCTGAGAGGCGAACGTGCTAACCACCAATCCACTGTGCCTCCCTGTGCATACATATGGTTCATATTAATTATTGCTAGTGACCCATATCTGTCCGTCACATGAGCGCACGCGCGCGATACGCTTTTATTTTGAAGGATGATAAAAGCATCAGGTCCCGCAGCGGGTTAAACGGCAGACGTCTGGAATACGGACGAGACGATTACAGATTTTGAGGCTACGATTGTTGTCTAAGAAATAATACTTAGAAATAAAAGAGAACTGAATATTTGGACAAAATTTTAAAAAGTCTCTGTGTCTCTTAAAGTAGATGTTCATCTACGTGAAACAAAAAATTTAACTGAAAGCAAAACTTAAAACAGACAAGTGTGCTGCAACTTTAATTGAGTTTCGTGTGCAGGTGTGCTCAGTTGTAAATCAGAGCCTTAATGACGATACGATCCGATACTTTAAGCCAACGATCCGATTATTTTCGATACTTTTTTCGAAAGTTTTTCACGATACGATTCAATACAATTGAATATGATGAGGTACTTAAGTTTTAAAGTAAGTTTCAAAGAAATCGACAAAAAATAGCTGTTTATTGAGATACAGAAAACGTACTCTGTGTCTAATGGTTTTGACTATAGCAGTTGTGATTAGCGCTCTGTAAATAGAAGTTACTCCATAAAAAGACTTGAATAAAGTGGGATGAGATGAACTGTAATAACTCCCTGTGCAGCTCCCGTCGATTTACTATCAAATAGCCAACACTGACCCCTACAGTCCAACATGTTTAATCTTCAGTGACTTACAAGTCTGCAGCGTTGTTCTAATTTCTGCCGTCTCATGTCTGACGGTCCACCGTGCATCACTGAAACCCTCACCGACGTCTTACAATTTGCGTAAATGTTTTTTTTAACTGTAAGGACGTTCCAGAGTAGCAATCCAATCTGATGGAGTTTTCATGTCCTCCCCGTGTCCACGTGGGTTTCCTCCCAAAGTCCAAAAAACATGGATTCCAGGTAAATTGAATGCTCTAAATTGCCCTGTATAGTGTGTGTGTGTGTGTGTGTGTACCCAGTGTTGGATAGCCGCCCTGTCCTGGGTGTATCTACCCAGCGCCTGAGACGTTCTCCCCTGGATGGGCATGGGAACCCCACCGCGACTTTAGTAGAGGATTAAGCGGAAGATAATGGATGGATTTATTGATTTTAACTTTAAGAAACACAGATTCTCTTACTTTGATTTTCACAGTTGTATTTTGTTGTTAATTTTCAGCCAAATCTCTTTTTTTGATTGATGCATATAGAATTGATTCTTGAACCCATAAATCGTACCAGCACAATCTGTAATCGTCTTATCCTTGGTGTCCACATACTTTTGTATTTATATAAAGTCAGATTAACACAGTTCAGTACAAGCCGCCACCTCCCGTTCACGTCGATTAAACGCCGCCGGTCGAGCGGGGGATCGACCGCATCGATGAGTCCGAGAGAAATGAACCGCCTAAAACTAATGATCCCTAAATAAATCAACATCTACCTCCAGACCATGTACTGCTCTCTCGCTCTCTCTCTCTCTCTGTTAAAACTGGACCATGTTCCAGATGTTGCACCTGTTTGCACTCGACTTGCTGCCATCTTTTGCCCCGTTGCTTTTCCTCAGCCGACTCTCCCCCCCCACCCCCCACCGCTGAGTGCATCTTCCCCCAGGAACAAAGTGATGTAATGGCATGAAAGGGATTCAGTGACTAAAGAAGTGCGGCGCGGGACGCAGCAGGGGTTCTGTTGTGCAGGGAACGTAACTCAGTTTGGTGTGGAATTGACTGAGTGTTTTGAGAGATGGATTTAAGAACGGGAGCCGAAAACGTTACCGCGGTTTGGAACCACAGCGGCTGATCGGGGCTTTTAGTCGTAATACATACGGCCAAGTTGAAGTTGTGCTTTAAACGGCTAATGGAATGAGCGGACGTTAATGATCCAGGTCCGTTTGCACCATTAACGTTTATGAGATCACCTTTTATTTTATTTTTTTATTCTTGTTGTTTCTTTTTCCCCATAAATCCAGCAGATTCTATAAACGCATAACCGGGCGATATGTTGCCGTGTGGTTACCGTTTCCATCGGTTACCAACGGTTACCAATGGATGCCTTTGGATTATTTCATCCAAGAAACTCGGAGTCAAGAACCAATTTTAAGAAACAGCAGTGATCGATTGGTCATGTCTGGGCTTGAACCATCAACCCCCCCCCGCTCTCCACCACGTCACCCCTGCCTCCATCATCCTGCCGTTTTTATTCCTGGAGAATTACTATTTAGCTTCATTGAGCCATGGGTTCGAGTCCAAACCGTGAGGAGTCCACATGAGGGATGAGACGATTAATCGTCTTTGCGATGGATCACGATAAAAACTGTTACCTTTAATTAATCCTACGAGCGCCTCAACGTCGTCACGAGGTTGTCCGTTCACGTGTCAGAGTCTTCGCTCTGTGGATGCTTTAATATAAGATGTAAATGGCGGATGGATGTCGGCGCGCGGAGTTGGAGCGCCTGTGGAAACGGCACTGCGACGTTGTGGATGCGAGTGCTTCATTGTGTTAGCGTTCTCGCTGCGGTATTGATTTGTTTCTGTCTCCAAGCCGCGCGGCGTCTCGGCGGACAGTCACCGGGAGAGGTTGGGGGGGGAGGGGGGTGTTAATAATGCGCTCTTCTGAATTGAATCCGCCATGTTTACACGCCGGCCATATATTCATTATGAGAACAGCTGATGGAGGGAGCGCGAGGCGAGGCGCACCCCGGGCTTGGGATTTTAATACGGATAATAATTGAGATGCTCGGAGCGAGACAGTTGCAGTCCCTCTCTCTCGCCCCGTCTCTGTCGGGCTTTCACTCTCTCACTCATAGAGGTGGAGGCGAGCTTTGTCTTTTCCCTTTTGTCTTGCTTTGCTGTCTTGCCTTCTTCTCCCGCCTCTCCTCACTGGGCTGCATGGCTGCCACTGAAGTCGTTTAACGCTGTCCTTGAGAATGCCTGGAGAGAGTGAGCGAGAGATAGACAGTGAGATAGCAAGAAAGAGAGAGAAAGAGAGAGAGAAAGACAGACGCACAGGCACGGGTTTAAGGGAAAAGGTAGCCCACTGCTCCCCCATGAGGCTTTATTTTCTCCTTTAATAGCTGTTGCGAGCTCTACATTATATCCAAGAAGCCGCGTTCCTTTGGGGTCTCGCCTTGCACTTGAGTGTACACACTGACACACACACACACACACACACAGCAACAAATGCCTGTGCACAATAATACCTGCACACCTTCCACAGACGGTCTCCTTTTCGATTTCCCTCTCTTTCTCTCTCACACACACACCACCAACGCCTCATCACACACTCAGTCACTTTGTGGCACCACGTGTCAATATCCTGCCATTCGAAGCCCCGGAACGCCGGGGCCGAGCAGCTCCCGAGGAGCAGGGCTGATGGGTAATGGACCGCATTCATTAAGGAAGCTGCAGTTTGGCTCCCTCCTCCATCCACCAGGGGACAAGGTGAAGCAGCGAGAGGAGGAGGTTGCAGGGTGAGGGGTCTCTGGAGGACCCCGGCGTTACTGCACACTGTTTGTAAATGGCTGCCTCAATCACAGGCTTCACATAGCAACATTTTCGCCCCTGCCCAAGGCATCAAATCGGCTATTACGCCGCCTGTCTCAGGTAATCGGGTCTACTTTTCTTAAGGCAGCAGGGGAAATGGAGGTGTGTACTGGATTTCCAGTTGTGCCTGACTTTCTAAAGGTGGTCACTATCAAGGTGAGAGGGACATGTGAGTGAAAAGAAATCAAGGAAATAAAAGTAATTAAAACTTTAGGATTCTCGATGCTTAGCGCAACCGGCGACCTCTGTGCTAGAACTGCGGTACTGCAACAACCGATGTATTACCAAACTAGTGGAATGCGCCAAGACGCCAATCCGTCCGAGGTGCTGCGTTCAATGGCGATTGTAAACGAACAATTGTAGCAAAGCGAGAACATGTTAGTTTTTCTAAGGACATGGTAGGGAATCACAATGCCAAGTTTTAGTCTTGTAGGTCCTCACAAGACACCAGTCTATCCGAGGTGTTGCGTTCAATGGTGATTGTGAACGAACAATTATACAAAAGTGAGAACATGTTAGTTTTTACAAGGACATGGTAGAGAATTACAATCCCAAGTTTTAGTCTTGTAGGTACTCGCCAAGACGCCAGTCCATCCAAGGTGTTGCATTCAATGGCGATTGTAAACGAACATTCAAACATAGGAAAGCGAGAACATGTTAGTTTTTACAAGGACATGGTAGAGAATCACAATCCCAAGTTTTTGTCTTGTAGGAAGTCGCCAAGACCCCAGTCTATCCGAGGTGTTGCGTTCAATGGTGATTGTAAACGAACAATCGTAGCAAAGCGAGAAGACGTACGTTTTTCCAAAAACATCGTAGGGAATCACAATGCCAAGTTTCAGGTTTGTAGGAAGTCGCCAAGACGCCAGTCCATCCGAGGTGTTGCGTTCAATGGCGATTGTGAACGAAGAATTATACTAAAGCGAGAACATGTTAGTTTTTCCAAGGACATGGTAGGTAAACACAATGCCAAGTTTCAGGTTTGTAGTGTTGCGTTTAATGGCGATTGTGGACGAACAAGCATAGAAAAGCGAGAACACGTAAGTTTTTCAGAAAACATCGTAGGGAATCACAATGCCAAGCTTCAGTCTTGTAGGAAGTCGCCAAGACCCCAGTCCATCCGAGGTGTTGTGTTTAAAGGCGATTGTAAACGAACAATCATAGGAAAGCGAGAACACGTAAGTTTTTCTGAGGACATGGTAGGGAATCACAGTTTCAGTCTTGTAGGTACTCAGGAAGACCCTGACGTGACTCTAGAGGGGTCTTGGGATCCATGGCCTTATCGAATGAACAATCCAATGTAGGAAGGTGAGAAGTATGTGGTTTTTTCAAGGACATGGTACGGAATCACGGTGCCATGTTCCAGACCTGTAGATACTCGGAAAGTGGGAGAGTTAGTGATGAGTCTGTGAGTGAGTGAGTGAGGGCTTTGCCCTCCATGGATTTTATTTTATAGATATAAATAATGATAAAGAGAGAAGATAGGAGTTATAATCCCCAAACTTTGTGGACGCCCAAACATTTTCAAGTTATTCCTTGTATTCCATAAGCACAAACAGCACCCCTACTGGCTCAATCATTTTTACACACGGCGCTGGAGAAGAAAGCCGGATATCCAGACAGATGGTGATTCTCATGTCTCCATGTTCCTTCAGTCATGTTTACTGGAACGGCTCTCAAAGCTTTGATTTATAAAGATCATATAGCTGAAGTCGAAAACCCCACGGTTCAGAAATGAGAAACGGCATGTTTTTAATGTTTTATGTTTTGGAGTTGGTGGGTTCTAAGTGTGATGGAAGGTAGTTTTGTGAACCTGCTGAACTGGTTATTAGACGTACGTAGACGTCTGTAATAAGGTCCACCTTACGGTGACAGGTGTACTTACCGTGTGCCAGTTCAAGGCATCCAAGGTCGGCTTTTAAAGCAGCGCAGCAAGTGGGGCGTGTACTTTGCATTAAAGGGATTAGCAGTCACTTCAAAAGATGACCTGGATTCAGTCCACCAGGGACACCGGTTCCACTGCCCTCCCCGGTCCACGTTTTCCTTCACAGAGGCTCCGTATGGCAACAGCTCCCCTGCCACTGCCCACCGCCCCTCTGCCCGCGTGTGCCTGTGTTGGTGCGCAGGTGGACCGATTTGATTTATTTATTTATTACGGATCCGGAAACATCAAGTGATGAAATGTTCCCAATTTCCACGGAAAACTTTCTGCTAACGTGGTTTGTGTATGTGGGCACCTGCACGCCGTTGCTTTCGAATTTATTCCTGGGGGGGTGAAGCACCCATGCTGGAATGTCTGCGTTCCAAATTATTAGGGGTTTAAGCTCTTCTTCATCTTTTAATTATTATTATTATTATTATTTTAGGGGGGGGGGGGACTCAGTGTTTAGTTCCTGGTACAAATTCCAAGTTTTAATGTTCCATGGTCTCCCCGGGTTTTCTCTAGGTTTCCCGGTTTCCTCCCACAGTCCAAAAACATGCATTCAAGGTGAATTAAATGCTGTAAATTGCCCCGTGTAGAGTGTTTGTGTGAGTGAGTGCCCAGCGTTAGATTGAGGCCCTGTCCTGGGTGTATCTGCCCAGCGTCTGAGACGTTCTCCCCTGGATGGGCATGGGGAACCCCACCGCGACCCTCATAAAGGAATAAGCGGAAGATAATGAATGAATGAATGAATGAATATACAAACTCAAAAGCCATCACTCATTCAGTAACGCAGTACTGGTATTCCAAAATAGCCTTTTTCAACCGAAAAAAAAAGCCAAAATGGGGTTTTGGCAGAATTCTAACCCAAAATAATCAATTATTTTCTAAAAATTCATCCATCTATTTTCCACAGTTATAAATAAATTAATCTGTGAATTATTTTCATATAAAACATTTATCTGGACAGGACATTGACAGTATACTGATGACGGCATCGGCAGTCACACATTCAACTGACGCCGAGTATATATAATAAGATATGTTGGCATTGATGACAACACTTTACACTCCTGCGTCTTTAAGCGATGGGGCTTTTAGCTTGCAAAGTGCTTATCCACTGGGTATAGTCTTAGTTTTTAAAGCTTTTTTGGAAATGCAGTTATAAAGACTGAGGTGAGGATCTATACATGTACTTAATGTCAGCTTTCTGTGAAAGACTTTAAAGCTAAAAGCCGACGTGAAAAAAAGTTGAAGTCAAAACACCAGTATGCAGGTCGGCTTTGCACCAGACACTCTGCTTCCAAAGGCTGCGTGGCATGTAAAGTCTTATGTACAGAATTATGTATGTGTCAATCTTAAACTTTGGACTAGTTTCCTTACAGCACACTTTCAGACTGAACTCTGGGTCTAAGTTTATTAATAACGCATTGTCACATGGTTGCATGGTGGATTAGTGGTTAGCATGTTTGCCTCTCAGCGCGTTACCTTCTCAGTGCTGGTGAGTCCTGGTTCGAATTCCGATCTGGCTGGTTTCCATGTTCTCCCCGTGTCTGAGTGGGCTATCTTCGGGTTCTCAGGTTTCCTCCCACAGTCCTAAAACATTTATTTAGGTCCATTGACTGCTATTAATTGCCCCATATAGTCTGTGTGTGTGCCCAACAATCGATTGGCACCCTGTCTTGAGTGTATCTGCTTAGCGCTCAAATCGTTCTCCCATGGATGGGCATGGAGAACCCCCTACCAACCTAATAAATTGTCAAAAAAAAAAAAGGCATACAATGTCATAAAACCAAACGTTCAAAAGCAAGCTAAAGCACACTGACAAAGAACTTCCAGGTAAAAGAACTACCTTGTGAGGACCAAGGCTCAGGAAAAATAATTTTCAATTTTCAGGTATTAAATAACCGAAATCGAAGTTGTTGGGGGTTTCTATACCCATCAAGGAGAGAACGTTTCTGGCACTGGGCAGAAAAATCTAATGGCAATCTAATGCTGGACACACATACTATACAGGAGTTGGACAATGAAACCGAAACTCCTGGTTTTAGAGCACAATCATTGATAAGTATGGTGTAGGGTCTCCTTTTGCGGCCAATACAGCGTCAATTCATCTTGGGAATGACATCTACAAGTCCTGCACAGTGGTCAGAGGGATTTTTCTTGCAGGATAGTGGCCAGGTCACTACGTGATGCTGGTGGAGGAAAACAACTCACTTCTCCAAAAAACCTCAAAGTGGCTGAATAATATTTAGATCTGGTGAGAGTGCAGGTCATGGGAGATGTTCACTTTCATGTTCATCAAACCAATCTTTTGAACTCTGCATTTATAATGTTGTGTGCATTGTGATATTTGGCGCAAAACTGTGCTAATTGGTCACCAGGCTGCTCCAATTTAGCCATGAAACCTCCCACACTAAAATAACTGGTGTTTGTTTCATTGTCCAACCCCTGTATGTTGCTGTATTATTTCATATTTTAATGCATATTAAAATAAAAATAAAAACATTTTCATAAGCATTTATGAAGACTACAAAATAATCCCCTTACATTTTATTATTAGAGTGAGAACTAAGAGACAACAAAGCTGCATCACACCACCAAGCCACTGGCAAGACAATGTCATTCATCAAACCAAGAAAAAGCCTTGTAACGGAAGCTACAAAGAAACCAACAATTCCTTTGAAGAACCAATAGAGTTCACTGGCTATGATTCAATGATATCAAGCACTCAGTGTATAAATACATTACTAAAGAAAACGGCTTCAGCACTCGTTCACTTTTAGGCAAATAGCTGGATCCGATTCAAAATAAGAAGATACTAAGCTTTTGATGATTTAACAAATCCCTGATCTGATCTGCTACCTGTTAACTAGCAAACGTATTAGATAAGAAAACGTATTAATTAGTTATTTATTGTCATAGAGCTTTTTACAACAGTGCATTGTGAAGAAGCAGTTTCAAGATCTTTTAGCCCAAACCCACAAAGAGTTGATGGAAATTGGAGTTCCCAAAGCAGAACCCATGCAGAATATGGAGGACACAACACTCATTTTAGTATACTCATGTGAAATGTTGTCATTTATGGAATCATTTATTCATCAATCCATCTATAATCTTCCCCAGAATCCTATACAAGAACGTTCCAGGCACTGGACACCCAGGACAAAGCTCCAATCTATCGCTGGGCACATACTCACTCACTCACT
>JAOUQT010000039.1:2062508-2067508 GCA_025769995.1 Xyliphius kryptos
GTGGGATTTGTGGGGGTGCTTAAGAATCCGGACAGTTAACTGGAGGGGGGAGGGGGGGGCTCCTCCTCCGTGCCTGACTGATCCTGTGAGCTTCTGGACGTGAGTCAGCTTTGTTTATGGGGTCCGTAATCAATGGATCCAGTTCTTTAGCAGTATTGATCCGGTGGTTGTAGAGAGTAACTCAGTCTTTTTAATCTTGGCCTTGTGCTAGATGTGCTTTACTTTACCCCCCCCCCCCCCCCCCCCCCCTTAAAATACCCAAATGAGGTTCCACTCTTGTGAAAAGTCGTTCCTTTGGAGTGTGGAGTATTTCTGCAGGAATTCTTGCCTGTTTCTTCAAAAGATGCTGTTAATGAGGTCAGCCACTGATGTTGGGCGAGAGGATCTGGTTTGACACGTTGGGTCATTGATTTGGTCAATCAGCTGAGTTAAGGATGTGAGGGAGTCCTTAAGTATTACACTGAACACACGACGACTTTTACTCTGTCAGAACTCCAGCCACTATACAGATTAATATCAGATTAACATCTTCAGATTAATATCATCAGATTAATGTCGTCAGATAAATCTCATTAGTTTAATAATCAGATTAATGTTTTCAGATTGATGTTTTAAGATTAACATCATCAGATTAATATATTCAGATTAATGTTGTCAGATTGATATAGTCAAAGTAATATCATCAGATTAATATGATCAGATTATTATTTTCCAATGAATATTTAGATTCACATCTTCAGAATATCATTAGATTCAGATCATCAGATTAATATTGTCATAACATTTTCAGAATAATATTGTTAAAATATTACCGTCAGATTAATATCATCAGATTAATATCTTCGTATTACTATATTCAGATTATAATCCTCAGATTAATATCTTCAGACTCCTGATACTGACAGTAATGAAGGAGCGCGGTGTTAATGGGTTCGTAACGAATCAGTTGGGATTAAATAAGCCCTGTTTAGCGTTTCTGTATTAGCGCTACACATTTTAGTGCAAACAGCATCTTTAGAAGTTCAGAGATTTATGCGGGGGGGTCAGGGTCCACGAGGAGAAACACTAATTAACTAACGACCCGCTGCATTTAGCAGCATCATAAAAACAATGCGCTCCGTCTCCCGCCGAACCGACGCACTCGCTGCTCTGCGAGGATCAGCGCTTTTTAACACAATGAAAAACACAAAGCACAACAATCAGCAGAGTCGCGAATCATGTGACCCAGCTCCGCAGGCAGGGCGGGCACGGCGGCCCATGGGGGTGCCGCACAAACCAATCAGAATTCAGGAGAAGATTGGGTTCACCGCTGTTCTGGTGGAATTCTTTAGCAGGTGGCGGCATTCAAGGTGACATCATGTTGGTGTTGTAGCAGACAGGATTTCCTTTCACCCCACGGCGTGTGTCACCGTCTGAGGCACCCTGTTTAGAAAGGCTCATCTTATTGGCTCCCCTCTGCTCGGTGGTTTTCATCGTTACAGAATTAATTCTGAGCGTTCAGTCAGAGGAGCGTGCGTGAGGGTCGGGGTTGATGCCGCCAGCGATGGTTCCTGTTCATCCCAAACATGTTCATTATGGTGGAAATGATCAGGGCTTTGTGAGGTCTTCTAAACCAAACCACATCTTTATGGAACTACGCAAAGGGAACCGCGCTAATCCGTTTGTCTGTTGAAACTTTACTGGAACAAACCCAGACCCTTAAAAATAAGTGGAGGCTTAGTGGTTTGAAGTATTAGACTCCAAGGTTGACAGTTCAGGCCTCAGCTTGTTGGGTCCTTCAGATAGACCCCTAACTCTCAGAGGCTCAGACTGTGTGGTTCTTTTTTTTAGTTTAATTTGGTTAACGTGTCCGTACTGTTCGTATGACACTCCGCTGGTGGCTCGGAGATGATTCAGGTTGTACTGTAGGAGCGCAATGCTTTACCTGTCCAGCAGTGTTGACTGGGTTCAGTCTAAAACATCTCACACATCAAACATTTTTGGGATGTTTATAATTTATACGGACACTGGTACCGCTATCGATATGCGAGAGTCTCCCAAACTTCCTGCCAAAGGTGGGTTGTCTGCATTAATCTGAGGTTCCCTCACTCAAGGTTCTTGGGGGAGGGCTACATGCGCCGCACCGTGTTTCCGAGCTCTGACGGTATCTTGAAGAGGAGGGCAAGAGGAGTCATAGAGAAGGATATGTTTCTTGGAGTGTGACCAGAATTCCTGATGAGGATCTCTTCAGTGGACGGGGAGAGAGGGGATCACGGCCAGTAATGCCACGACTGGGGTCGTTGCCATGGTAAACGAGATTCAGCATAACCTAGAATATATTATTTAGCCATCTGTGAGCACTCTCAGCAGAACCTCACCGCTGGGAGAGAGGGCAAGAAAGGGAGAGATAGCAGATTCAAAGTCGATCCGGTTCTTCCCTCTTAACTGCTGCCGGCGATACGAGAGTGGGGCAAGTTTGTGGAACTACGCAGGTACACTGAATTAAATACAACGCTTTGAACAAGCGAAAAGGCCCAGAGCCAAGTCTGAAACTTTTTCACAAAAGGAATAGGCAAGCATTCAGAGATCTGACAGGTCTACAAGGCGAGCCACAATCACGCTAACCTCCGAGCCCTGCAGGAATTCCTGCTACGCCGGCATTCAAAGGTAAGAGTTCAGACAATGAACACTGTGACCTTCTGCTCCATTCATCACGACTGAGATACAGACACTCACTCCGTCCAAACTCCAGCTTCAGAAAGAATGGCCCGTCGGTTTGAAGCCCGGTACCTGGTCCTCTGAGGAACCAGTGAACTGCGTTGGCCACCGTTGCTGTTATTAACGCTGCAGATTGAATGCTAGCTAAGCTAAAGCTGCAACATGACAGGTGAGATTTAGTGAGCTGCGTTATCAGAGAGTGTGGCGTGTTTTTTGGCGCTCGTGGCCGGCGGATTACGTTGACCTGCAGGGCGCGCTTGATAAACTGACTGCCTGATTCCGAATGGCATCGTAATTAGTTGTCAGAGATGGGTTCCCAGGTTAGTCCAGATACTCCCCTGTCCCTGTTATTGATTTAACTTGGTTTCCAGCCTCCGGGCCTCTGGAGACATGAATCTTGCATGGGGGAGGTTTGCACTCCAGCACCGGGCTTCATCAATTTTTAGGCCTTCTGTTGACAGCTGTTTGTGATCAAACCACATGGGTTTGATGGATGTGAGGAGCCTTTCTGCCAAAAGAGTTGGAGCCGGAGGGAAGGGAGGGGACGGTGACGGGTGGTCCCACACAAAGGCAATATGTTCGGCTTGTTTTATCTCCTTCGGATTTCGAAAAGCCATGAAGCACGCGGTTTCTCCCTCTCTGCACAGCGTTAAAGTGTGATAAACCTGTCAGGCCCTGCCATGAGGAACGAGCGTTCGGCCATTCATCAGTCTTTGTGGTGAAGTCAGGGAGGGGTTCGGGCTCCGTGCTCGACAGCCCTCCGTTGCAGATGTGGTCGGATCTAATCCGTGAGGCTGGAGCTGCAAGCATGAACAATTCCGTCAGAACTTTCTGTTGCACCATCAAGTACCATCGGTATACCGGAGTAAACTCTGCGCACGTAACTATTTCAGGATCTCGGTAAACAGTTACAGAACTGGAAGTCCCCGGTTCAGCACCACCACGGGTCACAGATTTACCTCTGCCAGCAGGCTTTACAGGATCATCTCCACCCTTTCCTGTTTACTCACGATACTTTGGCACCACATTTACTGGTTTCAGCAAAGCGTCCTATATCTTTACCTATAAACGCCCTCACTGACTTACTGACTCTTAAGTCTCCAACTTCAACAGAACCTCCAGGGCTGATTCCCTTCATACTCTTGAAAAAAGTAAGTTTGATGGTTCGCTCAACATCGCCATCAAACGCAAGACCTTGTAAGGGTCACGTCAGAGTGTTCCCAAGTACCTACAAGACTGAAACGTGGTTACCTACCATCTCCTTGGAAGAAACAGGTTCTCGCTTTCCTACCTGCGATTGTTTGCTCGCTATTGAATGCAACACCTGATGGATTGGTGGTCTTCACAAGGACCTTCAAAGCTGAAACTTGACGTGATCATCATTCCTCATCATGTCCTTGGAAAACCTTTTGATAAAATCACACCAATGCATAAATATTACCCCTGGCAACACGTCCACTGATGATCGTTCACAAAATCATGGGCTAAGCAGAACTAGTTCACTGTTCCGTTCCGTGATGTTGTTCTAAGCGTTGTGAACTTTATGGTTGTGATTGATATTAATAGTTCTGCTCTAAAGCTCAGCGGAACCCAGACGTGTCACGGCTCTTTGTCGCGCGTCAGTCCCAGCGGATCACCTGAACTTACAGGCTTTCAGAATGTCAGATACATTTAGAGATGTTCTGATCCGATACTTCATGAACGGCCTCCGAATCCCACCGACACTCCAAAATGTCAAAGCCGTCTCAGAGTACTGTGGGCTCTAATAGTGGGGTGGGGTGTTTGGCTTTCAGTGGGGCCCCAGTTATCTGACAACTGCCTTCATATAATGAAACGGGTCATTGTTGATTTTGAGAACAGTGTATGTAGCTGGTTATTCAAATGTTCAGCGTCAACAGGAAGGACCTTTTCCATGTAGCACTGATTTTATACTTTTGAGATTTAAGTCTAAAGTTTAGAAATGGGCGGGGCCTAAGACCAGCACGGCTGTTTATGTAAATGAATGTTTAGGTACCATTTTATAATGTCATTGGATCTACAGAGCCTGGTGCCGCTTGGCAGAACTCAACAGCAATGGAACCCCAATGGCTCAGATTATATTTTTCTCAAATAAAGACTTAAAAATTGTAACACAACACAAAAAAAACTACAAGGGCTCTGTTGGCCACTCAGCAGCCGCTGGATTTCGACCTCTGATCCTCCATCCAGGCTTGATCTGATAAATGAACCCAGAAAGTGACTCCGTGGTCGTGTCCAGAGTCTATAACAGACCCCAGAGGAGGGCAGCTGCACACCCATGCCAT
>JAOUQT010000039.1:2070008-2081825 GCA_025769995.1 Xyliphius kryptos
GGATAATGTCATGCACCAAAACACCCATCATGCACTGAACGATAACCCCAGACTCGCTCCCCGAATCCCAGAGCGAGGGGTGCAGGACGGTCCGAGTCTCAGAGAACGTTCCTTCAGCTGAAGACGAGGAGCTGCTCTCTCTGCTCCTCTGTTTGTTCTGCAGAAGATAAAAGACTAATTAGTTTTGTGTAAGACGCCGTGCTGCAGACCGAGTCCACGACACACAGACTTTGATGATGGCTTTGTAGAATCCGACCGATCAGTTGAATTAGCATCAGCACCGGCGCTTCTTTTGATTTGGGTTTAATATTTGAACGACGCTCCCATCGTCCCGTCAGCCGTTTACACGAAGTTCTAACGAGGAGCCAAAGGCCCACATTCACCCAGAACTGGAGACCGAGGCTTTCATTAAAGAATAAACATCATAATGAGCTTCAGCAGAAGTTTATGATGCTTCACTGAAGATCTTTAAGAATGTATGAATTAAATTACTGAATAAAGTCAAATATAAAGACGTCTGTAGATCAAACGTTCTTATTCAACACGTTACGTTTAGTTCCTCGGCGCAGAACGGCGTGCAGACGTTGTTTCAGGGTGAAGGCTCTCGACAAATCTGAAGTTTTACGAGTCATTCAATTTAGAATTTGAGCAGCGACATTAATCTATACGAATAAACGCCAAAGCGCTCACTGCCTCATCACTAACACGCCCACTTCCTGAAGATCTACAAGAACGATATTGGGCACCATGATTCCCTGCCATGACTGAAACAAAGTCCTTCTCAGCTTCCTACGTTCAATGGTTCATTCCATATCGCTATCACATCGGGGTCTTCTAAGAACCTCCAAGTCTGAAGTTTGGCGTCGTGATTCCATACCATGTCGTTGGAAAAACTAACAGGTTCTCGCTTTCCTACGTTTTATTGTTGGTTTGCTATCTCCATCAAACGCAACACCTGGATTGGCGCTTGGCGAGAACCTACAAAGCTTGGCTCCGTTATTTCTTATGGTGTTCTTGGAAAACCTTCTGATAAATTCCCGTGAGGAACCGAGTGCGTGGACGCCGTAGTCCCAACTCACACTATATATGTTCCACATATACATTTTAAATGTTTACTCGCCAGCGATGGATTGGCGCCCTGTCCTGGGTGTATCTGCCCAGCGCCCGAGACGTTCTCCCCTGGATGGGCATGGGGAACCCCCCCGCGACCCTCATAAAGGAACAAGCGGAAGATAATGAATGAATGAATGAATGTTTACTCGCCCCAAACCCTCCCTCTATAATGATACCTTCATTTAAATATATAACCTCCAAACACCATCACTCGCCTTTCAAATGTCATGCTGTTAGCAGGTTCTCCACTGTAATGCAGCACAGCTATTCCACCAGTCATTCTATATGGACTGGGTTTAGTGTGTGTGTGTGTGTGTGTGTGTGTGTGTGTGTGTAAGTGTAACAGATGTGTGCAGGTGGTGACACGTCTCACGTGGTCCGGACGGCGCTCTGACTCATGATGAGTCCTCTGTGTAATTGCGCTCGCACTCTGTGGGTGTTTTGCTGGAAGATTAAGAGCTCAGTTCCGATGATCTGCTCCGATTCTCTGTATTGTTTTCTGATTCAGTCGGTTGTTTAAACACGATCATCATACGGTTCTCACAGAAGGAGCTTCTGAAGCTCCACCAGCTCAGAGCAGCATGATGTCACTCGGTTCTCAGAGTGAAGGCCGCCGCGCACTGTTTCTGCTCCTGATTTGCAGTTAAACTAAATTTAATCCAATAAAACTGTAACTTGTTCCTAATAAACTGTCCGCCGTTTTGTGTAACGTCCTGACGTTGTGTCTTTGTGTTTTCCAGCGTTCAGTCGAGCAGCCCTCCCGTTCGGCCTGGTACGCCGCGAGCTGTCGTGCGAAGGCTACCCCATCGACCTGCGATGCCCGGGCAGCGACGTCATCATGATCGAGACGGCCAACTACGGGCGCACGGACGACAAGATCTGCGACGCCGACCCCTTCCAGATGGAAAACATCAACTGCTACCTCCCAGATGCCTACAAAATCATATCTCAGAGGTAAAGCCTCCGTGCCAAGCATCATTCATAACGCACATGTGGAGTCCATTTCCCGCCGCAGATCTGATGGTAGATAGCGTGTTATGATGCGCCGCGTCTTCGGGTTCGCCGCTTGTTTTTCATTCCGAGCTGGTGGAGCAGCTGAATCAACATCACGACACGCCGGACCTTCTGTGGAGATTCGGAAATTCGGGGATCAGTGAGAGTTCCTGTAACGGAGAGTCCCAGGGCTCACCACCAAGAACGACCCTCACAGGGTTCGAGGGTGGTACTGGAAACTATTTGGTCTTCTGTGGTTCCTCCATTAAAACTGGAACCGCTTTAAATTTTGGGACTTTTGGCTTTTTACAAGATGTTTGTGAGGTCCGTCCTAAAACGGTTGGATGGGTTTGGTGGTCTGGGTTGGCGGTCTGTTTGATTTTACAATTCAATGCCAACCATGAAGTATGATGGGGGTTACAGAAACAGCATACAGTCAGGTTCAGCCTTCAAACCTGTTCAGGGTCTTCGTCGTGTTTATGACCGAGCGTGTGGAACTTAATAGTTCTAGAATGTTTATGCAGTTAAAGAGTTTTATAACGCCCTCTGTGGACGACTATGCCGACTGACCTCAGGGATGGAATGAAAGTATCGAACCACATGTCCTTCAGCGATTATGTTGTGTTTATTGGTTCCACCGTCTCGTGAGCGCCCCACGTTCCCCGCTGCCTTCCCGGCTTGAAAAGCCGGATTGCTTTGCGTCCCGGTGGCGGCGGCGGCATTCCTGAGTAATGCCTTCCTTTTAAACCATTTATACTTGTGACACATGTCCTCTCTCAGGACGTTCTTGTGTCGGTGCCAGACCGCAGACAGGCAGCATTCACAGCTCTGAGAACAGCCAGGCTGAGGCCGCCGTGTATATTTAAAGTATCTGAGATATTAACATTTCATAGAGCGCCGCTGTTCCAGGAACTAAAGCAGCAAGCGCGCATGAGAAACTGAGGCCGATGCCGAGGCGTTTGTTAAAGACGTACAAGTTTTTAGCAGGTTCAGCTCAAAGTGCTCGAGGGAACGGCGTCTTCTTTATTAGCTTTGAAAGTGGAGTGAAAGGTAAAAGCCTGCAGAAGTGAAGTGGCGTCGGAAGTGTTGTAGAACCTGTTTATCCGCTAAAGAAGAAAACACCAAATCCCTCGCGATGGAGGAGCGCGTTCCGTGTGTGAGCCTCTCAGATCCACAGAGCTGTGAGAGCGAGCGCCGCCCGTTTACCCATCAGACTCTCAGGAGCTCGTCTTCACCGTCTCTGGTTCTGAGGGGAGACATTCCATCGGCGTCAGTAATCAGGTGGAACGGATCACGAGTATGGTGATCGTCATGGTTACCGTGACACCGTTTCACCCGGATCCCTCATTACAGTCAACGCCGTGTGTCTGTGGTCCTCACTACACCTGGATATAACACCACGCCCTAATTCTAGAATCCGACTGTCAACAAACATTGTCGGGGGTGTCCACATACATTTGGGAATATGAAACAAAGGATGCAGTCGGAATGCTTTGAAGTTCAGTACCGGGAGTTTTAAAGCGTGTGGTTGGTGTAACTTCCCATCAGCAGGTCGCCTCTGTAATTATAATATAGCAGTGTGTTGGCTCCGCCCACCGCTGGTCTCTGTGGTTTTCTAACTGAAGCGAGTTTTTTTAGTTTCTGAAGACTGAGCTTCTTTTATTACTCGTGGGGAGTCCTGTTTGTGGCGTGGGGGGTGGGGGGTGGGGTTTTAAGGGTAGTGCTGTTGTTTTGAACTCACACATAGTTGAGATTTTAAAGTTTGGATTCGACCAAAAACAAAACTGCCGTTCAGACCAAAACATCCATCATTTGTGTAATGGTTCCCATGTCACCGTCTTAAAGACCCTTTTATCCAAAATACTGGAAATAACTGGAACCATCCTGAGACTGGTTCCAATAACTGATCTTCAAAAAAGCTGTGGATTGAGTTTGAACGCTTTCTCATGGAATTTCTGAGTCTGACTCGAGAGTCGGCGTTCTGATTCGCTCACAGTGGTTCGGTGGGGTGGAGGTCCGGCCCCTCTGCCGGTCTGTGAGAGCTTTAGATCAGAATCCCAACTACGTTTAACGCCATTAACAGAACCACAGTCACGCTGGCAATGACAGAAGTGGACCTTCCCCAAATTGTTGGCTCAAAGATAAGGATCGGGTCCGAGGATTCGGGTTCTGGATTGAGGTCCGTGGATTGGGGTCTGTTGATTGAAGATCGTGATCCGTGGATCATGGCCATTTATTGAGGTCCGTGGATCAGGAACCCTGGTCAGGGTCCTTGGATTGGGGTCTGTTGCTCGGGGTCCGTGAATCAGTTCCCTGAAATGGGGGTCTGTGGATCGGGGTCCATTGAGTGGGTGTCTGTGGTGTGGGGTCCGTGTGAATGAATCCCCCTAAAGGTGTTTGGTTCCAAAGTGAAACGCGGCAGTGGACGTGTGCAGCTGCAGATGTGGGTCGCGGTTCGGGTCGGATTCAGCGTCTCTCTGAAGTGCACTTGAGCGCGGCGCGGCGCGGCATGCTAACTAAACATGAGGCTCTGTTGGAGTGCGCCTCTTCAGCATCTCGTTTAATTGCCTCTCATCGCCCACTTCCTGCCGTCACGCCGACATAATGAAAAACGGACCCGTCCACCAGAACACACACCAGTTGATGTGAGTTTCCGGTCCTGTGCTTCAGACGGAACATTAACATATTCTCTAAACTTCATGATGCAAGATCCCGGCAACGTGGAGGAACGCCGCTAATATAAATGTTTGATTAAAGGTTCCATCAGGAACTCAGAACCAGAACACCGTGAGCTCGGCCTCGGCGGGGAGCGAGAGACGGACAGGCGGATCTGCACCGGTTCCCAAATACCGAACCGCTTAGGAACTGCGGAACGCCGAGCTGCATGTACACGCGCATCATTCACAAACCATAGATTATGACATCACAACATTAGCGGTCAGAAGGTTCCCCTCATGGACTCTATGAGGAGACAGAAACTATCTGGGCGTGTCCGTATGATGACAGTGGTGTAATTAAGACGCCGCGTGTGAGGCGCAGTAAGAAAGCGGCGTAGCTCCTGGGTGGCGGTGTCACACGGCGCTGGATCTCATTTTGGGAGAAAGCAATTAAAAGTGCGCTCTTCAGTTTTGTTGACGCGTCTCATTTGCGTTCCTCATTAACCCTTTGGAAATTGCCGTCACTCCGGACTGATTAAAATGTCACCGTGATTTATGATGTATCAATCGCGCTCAGTCATGTTTCCCGTTCCAGCCGCCGTCGCCACCGACTGTCTGAATGTGAAAGCACGTCAACCTTCAGCGCTTTATTTCTTCTTCCCGCCAAATCTCCCGGAAACGTAGATCTCCTTTGTTCGCCTCCATTCATCCTGCGTCCTTTAATATCCGACGCTTCTGGAGAGGAACGTTCCAAAGACGTTTCATTCTTTCGCTGATGAAACTTTATTTAAACCTGCCGTTAAGGGTGACATCACCGCGTTTCCATAATGCACTGCACGCTACACCAGACTGGGATTCACCCACATCACGTGCTGACAATGTCACCGGAAGGACTTTCCGGCGCAGTGAGAAGTTTTATGGTATATCCCATCGTCTCTTTTGTGTGGATTTAGCATGTTCTCCCATTACAGTTAGTGGGTAAAGTGACAGTATGGAATTTAATGAGTCATGTGTCCGTTTCTCAAGTCGGAAATCAAAGTCCAGGTGACTGTGGCAGCATCCCGGTTCTACTCAGTTGGCACGCAGGACTTGTGAGGGCCTTTAGCATGGCGGACCCTGGACTTGAATCTAAGGCAACTAGAGGTACTTCCTTATCTCCTGCTTAATCCTCTACTAGGGTCACGGTGAGTTCCAATGGATCCATGGATTGAGGTCCGTGGTTCAGAGTCCATGGATTTAGGTTCCCCAAACTGTTGGCCGTGGATCTGGGTCTGTGAATTGGGGTCTGTGGACTGAGGTCTGTAGGCCTGTGTCTGTGGATTTAGGTTCTGTTTCAAACTGTTGGCCCAATGATGGGATTACAAGTCTGTTAAGTTCAGGTACAGACAGGACTACAGGAGTTCCTGAACCACAAATTTTGATGAGGTTCCTCTTTCTGATAAAAGTTTAAAAAAAAGTCAGTACTGTGGATCAGGGCCGTGATTGGGGTCCGTGTATCAGGAGCCATTGTTCAGAGGCTGTGGATTTGGGTCCATGGTTTGGGGGCCTTGGATCTGGGTCTGGGAATTGGGGTCTGTGAACTGAGGCCTGTAGATCAGGGTTTGTGGATCTGGCTCCGTTGATCGGGGTCTGTGGATAAAGGTCCATGGATTGAGGTCTGTGGGTCAGGGTCTGTGCGTTGGGGTCCGTGGATTGTGGTCTCTGGATCACGTTCCATGGAGTGAGGTCTGTGGATCGGGTCCATGGATTGGGGTCTGTGGGTTGCGGTCCCTGGATTAAGGTCTGTGGATCAGGGTCCGTGGATTGTGGTTTGTGGATCGGGGTCTGTGGATTGAGGTCTGTGGGTTGGGTTCCGTGGATTGTGGTTCGTGGATCGGGATCTATGTATTGAGGTCTGTGGGTTGGGTTCCGTGGATTGAGGTCTGCAGATTGAGGTCTGTGGGTCGGGGTCCATGGATTGAGGTCTGTGGGTTGGGGTCCGTGGATAGTGGTTTGTGGATTGGGTTCCATGTATTGAGGTCTGTGGATCGGGGTCTGTGGATCCAGGTCTGTGGTTCTGAACGGGTCACGCAGCCGTACTTACAGTAAGACGATAAGTCCATGTATAAATTGATTGATCAGCAGGTCACATCATCTATACGTCTGATCTGAACGTATAACAGATGACTCGCCGGTTTTGTCTCCAGTCTGCTGTCCAGACGACGGGGCTTTTACGCCGCGGTTAATAAGGTTGAGCACTCCAGTGGGACGGAGTCGGTACAGTACCCATTTCCCTGATGGCACAGCCCCAGACACTGATTTCAATAATTGGTTGATTGGGTTTTTGCATTCGGTACGTTACCATAACGGCAAATCTCCTAAATATTTATGAACACACGCGTCTTCTGGGCTTTTATGAATATTTTACAACCAGCAATTTGGATGGAAAACATGAGGAAATCATGAGGGTGAAGATTATCTCACAGTTGGAACTGTTCTGCTTCTGCATGTTGCAGGAAAGTGATAAGAAAGAGAACCGATTACCGTGTGACTCTGTTCAGCTTCCAATCCAATCATATCTACAGATACATCATCCTGGAGGAGCATTTAAAGACTGGACAGAGTTACAGAACCCGAATTCTGGCAGAACTTTACACAGGAGAGCCGGTGTGTCACCTAAATATCACCTCCTGACAATAAACCAATTAAAACCCACACACACACACACACACACACACACACACACACACACACACGACAACAGAGTGTTTAATCCAGCAGGTGTTAACCCTCTGAAAATGGGTGTGTGTGCCAGCGCGGATGCTGGAGCGCGGATGCTGGAGCGCGGATGCTGGAGTGATGTAAACACAGATGGTAACACTCCTGGTTATTCTGAACAGAAGCGGCTGAACAAACTCGTCTTCGTTGTTTGATTCCTTTGATCTTTCATTATCAGAAGCTCCTCTTTGTTAGAAGTTTGATGATGAAAAGACTTCAGTAATCCGCAGTGCCACGTTTACTGGCACCCCTTCAGTCACCGCCGGAGATCATTCCTCCATACCAATCCGTCCAGATCCCGCTCATTCAGAGTTCCACACTTGTAGACGCCGTGGGGTTCCCTGTGGGAGTCGGATCACAGGACAGAGATGTTCATGCTGGAACCCTGATGGTGAAACCGCTGAGGTCAGTGACGTGGGTTTGGGTTGGTTCTGCGCTCGGATCGGAGGATCGGATCACCGACTCCCGCCTGAGCCAATCGGATTCTAATATCTGCTGGAACGGGGTGAAGGCCATGACCTAAGAGTTCTCATTGTGTTTAGAAAGTAGAACAGCGTTCCAGAGATCCACCACCAGACTTCATAGTGGACATCTATGGCCCTCACTGAATGATCACTGATTCTTCCACTTCCTGAGTCCCTACAAGGCTGAAACATGGCATCGTGGTTCCATAAAAACCAAATACTTCTCTCATTCCTACATTTGATGGTTCATTCGATATTGCCGTCCGATGCAAGAGCCCACCAGGACCACCACAAGGTCTTCTCCAGTACCTACAGATAGAAAAAACTTGCAACCACAATTACATACCATGTTTTGGGGGTTCTCGCTTTACTACGTTCAATTGTTCGTTCATTATCTTCATTGAAGGCAACACTTCAGATGGACTGGCGTTTGGCGAGAACCTACAAAACTGGAACTTGGCTCCGTCATTCCTTATGGTATATATACATTTTAGATGTTTAATCTCCCCAAACCTCACTCTATAATCATACCTTCATTTAAATATATAACCTCCAAACTCCATCATTTGCCTTTCAACTTTCAGGCCGTTAGCAGGTTCTCCACCACAGTGCAGCATGGGTATTCCACTAGTTTATAATAATAGTGAAAACCTTTCATAAAACTTCTGATAATGTAAAAAAGGTCTGCAGGGTTCCGTGTGGAACGTGAGATGAGGTGAGACAGTCTGACTTCAGTCCTTGTTTTTTGGTCTCACTCTCCGCTTCCTCCAACGATCGAGCGGAGGTCAGTCTTCCAGGCTCCTCTGTCCCAAAGTTCTTTGAAGCTACTGTATTATTTAGCGCCGCTGATTGCCGGGAGGAGCGTTTTGTCATCGTTTTGGAGGAGTATGGCTCCTGTTTGCTTCTATAGCAGCATTAATCCCTGGGTGTATAGAACGTCTGATTGAAGTTTGGCCAGTTTAGTCACTTATTTACTCAGAAATCCGTTCAGGCGAGGGCTCAGCCACCGGCGCGCATTGCGACCGACTCCTGCGGTTAATTCATTTTAATTCATGTAGACGCCGAACTTCATAGTCAAGGTCACCAGTGACTGTAAAAGCTGGAACTCTCCCAGCAGTTGCACAAGTGCAGGAATGATTCCTGTTTGAAATACTTAAGGTGATTTATTCCACCGGGGGGAGCAACACATGAATACCTGATGAGGTTCTTCAGGCCTGAGCTGAATGTAGAACTTGGTACCAACAGTCTGCCTTTCTGTCAATCAGCGTCCCTTTACCGCCGCTATTAGAGGCTCCCCGCGGAGGCCTCGTCCTCCCGCCGCGCCGTGGTCGCACCCCGTTTGATCTGACAGCTCTTTTTTTAAGGACACGGGGTAAAGGTGGTAAAAAGTACCAGTCTAATTTGGCTTGAAAAGAGAAGAAGGTGGCCCCACGTCCCTGCGTCCCCATTTAAAAACCGCGCTGCTCCTCCCGGAGCCGATTTAAATCCGGAGGTGTCGGCGGTTTCGTTAAGAAGCCGTTTAAAGCCGCCGGAGGAGAGGGACACGCTGTCTCGTAGCTTTGTTGAATCATTTACAATGTCATACTTAAGTACGGATGGAGTTGGGTGTTTGTTTTGCAGAAGTTTCACTTTAACGGGAGACGGCGCTCATTTCGTCCTCACAGGACGAACGCTCGGCATTCAGCATCTCCAAAGAACCATTTGTGTTTTAAGAGAAGGTTATTTCAGAACGTTCAGCGCTCCGTCGCTGAAGATCTGTTTAAACGGTGCCTCTGAGGAGCATCGCATTTCAGAGATAAATGTCCTCCGTGGGAATTTTGGTTCAGTTCCTGAACTTTTGAAAATCAGCAGTAAAGTTTCACTTCTGTCTGAATAAATGATTCAGTTCAGTTTGGGAACCAGATGATGGTCCATGTGTGAACCACCCTAATCTTCTGATTTCCACCCGTCTTCCAGGTGTAACAACCGGACCCAGTGTGTGGTCATCACCGGTGCAGATGTCTTCCCAGATCCCTGTCCAGGAACCTACAAGTATCTGGAGGTCCAGTACGAATGCGTCCCCTACAGTAAGTATCCCTCCACCTTCTTCTGAAGTCCAGGCTGAGCCGCTTGTCTCTTTTTCTCGTAGCGTTTCCACGCCATGAAGTCCAAGTCCACTTCAAACTTACAAATGTGTTGAAAGAAAGAAAGAACCGGTTTTGATGTGAGCCGTAAATAACTTTTGCTTCTTCTCAGCATGGCTGAAGGCGGCTGTTTCAAAACCCGCTCTGAAAGACGTCTGTACGCAGTTACAGACCCAGTTACTGACAGGAGGACTATTGATCGCTGTGTCTTCTCCACTACACATTTAAAGTAGGAGAATGAAGGTCCTCGCTGCCACAGCTGGTCAGCGCTGCAGAACTGAATTGGCTTTGATTTTAAAATAAGTGTCTGTTCAGAAGCCTGTAGTGAAGCATCCTGCAGTCAGTCCATGTGCTTCTAACATCTTCTGTAATCATCTGCTCCAAATATCAGAAACTAAGCTACCAGTTTATTGAAATCCAGCTTCACCTGATGGATTACACGTTCTGTACATCGGTTACATCATCGTTGTGGCTTCAAACCGGTGTTTATAGAACCATTAGGGGGTTGATCTCGCTAATCCCATCAGGCTGTATACATTACATCAGAGCTTCTAACCTTCAGAACGCGAGGGTCACTTCAGAGGGTTCCAAAGACCATATTTCCATTTCATGTCTGTAGGTCCACATTAATATGGAGCCCTTTTACTCCTCTGCAGATGTAATAGCTCTCCACCAGGAAGGCTTTCCACAAGATTGTGAAGTGTTACTGTGGGATCCAAGTCAAGGGCTCTGACGTTTGAAGAGCTCTGACTCGCAATTGACTTTCTAATTCATTCTGAGGCTGCGAGGTAAGATCATGTAGAACTCAGAATTAATCCGGTTTTACCATCTGCAACGGGTTTGCCGAGCTCCCCTTCAGTCACTAAGCCCCACCCCAATCCAGTGAATTGACAAATGTTATTTGTGCCTGGCTGGTCACTCCTTAGCAGTACCATGTCTGCTGTACTGGTCATTAGTAGATCAAATGAAGCCTGAAACCTTAATTCAGACCTAAAGGGGCAGCTTGTGATCTGAAAGCTCAAATCCAGGGGTTTGGGTTCAACAGCCAACAGCCAACCCATGCTGTTCATGTAAAACAAAACCCTACAAAACTTTCTGGAGATACAACCCAGGACCTTCTTGTTCCGAGGCTGATGTTGTCGAGGTTACATCAGGGGGGTTGTTTATACCTCGGTTTCTTCTTTAGAGCGTCAGACTGTAGAAAAAGGATGAGAAATAAACCTCAGACTGAAACTCAGCTCAGGATTATAAATCATCTTCTCAGACTTTTTATTGTAACTGTGCTGTCGTGGGATTCATTGATTATCCAGTGAGATATATATATAGCGACTGTATCGCTGCATTTTGGTTCTTTGGCCTCCATGATAAGAAGTGACCCTCCTACTGTCCTCCACCCTCGAACATCCATCACACTGACACTATCTCACTGAGGTCACACGAGTTAAAGATGCACGTCACAGGAGAACATCTTATCATCTCTGACAGACAGACCGACCCATCGAGAGACAGACCGACCCACACACAGACAGACAGACCCACGGATAGACAGACCAACAGAAAGACCGACCTACCGACAAACAGACAGACCGACCGACCCACCAACATACAAACCGACCCACCGACAGACAGACCCACAGACAGACAGACCCACAGACAGACAGACCGACCGACCCACCTACAGACATTCAGACCGACCCACCGACAGACAGA
>JAOUQT010000039.1:2144427-2155689 GCA_025769995.1 Xyliphius kryptos
CAGTTAACACACGTTCAGAACACTGACACAGTTAACACACGTTCAGAACACTGACACAGTTAACACACGTTCAGAACACTGACACAGTTAACACACGTTCAGAACACTGACACAGTTAACACACGTTCAGAACGCTGACACAGTTAACACACGTTCAGAACGCTGACACAGTTAACACACGTTCAGGACACTGACACAATTAACACACGTTCAGAACACTGACACAGTTAACACACGTTCAGAACGCGTATGTTTGTTTGTAAGCGGTTCTCTTGGTCCCGCCGCAGGTGGTCTGCGCGGTGATAGCCGGGGTGCTGCACTTCTTCCTCCTGGCGGTGTTCGTGTGGATGTGTCTGGAGGCCGTGCAGCTCTACATCATGCTCGTGGAGGTGTTTGAGAGCGAGTTCTCACGCCGGAGATATTATTACACAGCCGGATACCTGTTCCCCGCGGTGGTGGTCGCCGTGTCTGCCGCCATCGACTACAGGGGCTACGGGACGGACAAAGTGTGAGTGACCTCAGTTTTTTCACGTTTTTGTTTCTTTCTCTTTTTCTAATTTTTACTCTCTCACCTTCTCTTGTCTTCATTCGTTCTCTCTCTCTCTCTGTGTTTTGGGTGTGTCTCCCTCTGTCTTTTCCATTCTCTACTTTCATGTTTGTCTCAGTTCCTTGTGTTCTCTTTTTCTCACTCTTTCTCTCTCTCTCTCTCTCTCTCTCTCTCTCTCCGTCACACCGCCCCCTGTCTGTCAGTTGTGTCTCTGTGTGAGTATTGATGGTGTCTCCTGGTGCAGATGGTCTCTGTCGTCTGTACATTAATCATTACAGCTCTGTATAAATTCTTAATCCCTCTGTTCTGAACGCGTTTAGCAGAAAGAGAGATGAGAACGAGAAAAGTGAGAGAGATGAGAGATGTGAGAGTGTCTGTGTTCTGTTGCAGATGTTGGCTGAGGGTCGATAACCACTTCATCTGGAGCTTCATCGGTCCGGTGGCCTTCGTCATCATGGTCAGTGTTTACGGTTCAACAGAACGTCTTGTTTAGTCTCAGGAGGGAGTTCCAGTTCAGGTCACGTACAGGAACTGTTTAGTCTCAGAAGGCTGACCGGAGTTCCAGTTCAGGTCATGTACAGGAACTGTTTAGTCTCAGAAGGCTGACCGGAGTTCCAGTTCAGGTCACGTACAGGAACTGTTTAGTCTCAGGAGGGAGTTCCAGTTTAGGTCACGTACAGGAACTGTTTAGTCTCAGAAGGCTGACCGGAGTTCCAGTTCAGATCACGTACAGGAACTGTTTAGTCTCAGGAGGGAGTTCCAGTTCGGGTCACGTACAGGAACTGCTCACGTTTTAATATCCACAATCACATCACCCTCCTCTGAGCATCCTGATTGGTTCCTACAGGAACCACACTCAACCCCAGCGGGTCCTCACTCCCTCGGTTCCTCTGCCCCCTCCTGTGTAGCTGGTGTTCTGCCGCTGATGGTTCTGGGTGCTGGGTTTATTTGGGCGGATCCGGTTACACAGCGCGCAGTGGAACTACATCACATTCATCATATCAGAGTTTAGATTGCTTTCAAACACACAGATCCTGTTCGGACATTCGATCGGCGCCGGGTTCGGGGAACTGACCCTCCCGCACGACAGCACGCGCTTCCAAACACTGCAGGCTTTATGTTCCGCCTCTGCGGCGCGCCGTTAATCCCTCACAGCTAAATAAACCGGTACCACCTTCAGGACCAGCAGAGAGGAACCATCAGCTCAGAACCCCGGTATCAGGAACCACTGCTCAGATCTCCTGCTGCAGGTTCACCTCTAATCCACTCCTCCGGTTGGCCTTCCCCAAACTGTTCTCACAGAGTTGCATTAAGATTGAACTGAACTGGGTTCCTGAGCTCAGTGGTGAGGGTGTTGGGTGTCACTCAGAAGGTTAGGGGTTCAGATCCCTGTCCACTGTAGTCACCAATGTGGATGCGCCGCCGGCTAGACGCTGACCAGAGAGCAGAGCTGAGGAATCAACCACCTTCCTCACCTCCTGAGCTCCAGGTGCATGGTTCTGTGGTGGTTCCTAGATTGTTCTGGGATGTTTACGGGGTGGTTCTTGGGTGGTTTTTGGGTGGACTTTGTGATGATTCTGGGATGGACTTTGGGGTGGTTTTGTGATGTTCTGGGGTGGTTCTGAGATAATTTGGGTGGTTTTAGGGATGGTTCTGGGGTCGTTCTGGGGTGGTTTTTGGGTGGACTTTGTGATGATTCTGGGATATACTTTGGGGTGGTTCTGAGATAATTTGGGTGATATTGGGATGTTCTGGGGTGGTTTTTGAATGGACTTTGGGATGGTCTTGAAATTGTTCTGGGATAGATTTTGTATGGTTCTGGGATGGTTCTTGGGTGGTTCTGGGATGGTTTTGGGATGTTTTTTGGATGGTGGTTCTGATTACCTGTGCAGTTTGCTGTGCTTTGTGAGACTGTGGCGTACAGGACCTAAAGGAAGACGTGTGCTCTGTTTCCCTGCAGCTGAACCTGGTGTTCCTGCTCATCACCATGTACAGGATGGTGAAACACTCCACGTCTGTGAAGCCTGACTCCAGCCGCCTGGAGAGCATCCGGTGAGATCACTGCTCAGAGTCGGAGTTCCAATGCGTGTGTTTCAGTCTTCGTGGTGACGCACGGCCTCTGTCCTCTTTACATCACATCTGAAGGAACATTGGAGACGTCTCAGGGTTAAAGTTTGGGTCCAAAGTCACTCGTTTAGTAAAGCGGCTCAAATGTAAACAATCAGAATCCTGTTCAGTGTGCAGCACGGTACGGGCGCGGCCTTCCACCAATCCCAATCTGGAACAGCGGGAGCATATTTTGTGTGGACGCTGCCGGTCAGTGCGGGGTGGAATTGAGACATCTTACAGGAGCGCGGCTGTCAGTGGCGGTAACAGGAACCCACAGAGGGAACCTTATTCCATGTCATGTAGCTGTAGTGGCCCACCGTCCGTCCCGTCCGGCCTCCCGTCATCCGATCCATGCGTACGGTTCCCGGAATGTCTCTGGAGAGCGGGGGGTCTGAGGGGGTGTTACAGCAGCATGTCCGCTCTGTCGAGAAACCGTGGAGCGCTGAGTGAAATACTGTCGTCCAGCCGCGAGCCTCTGCGGGTTTCTTATCAGATTTCCGAGGCCGAGTTCCGAGCAGATTAACGTCACAGTTATTTATGGAGCTTCACATGATGTTCGGTCCGAGTTCTCGCTTCAGATGGACATCGGACTCCCACCTGACACTCTGCAGGGGGCGCTCTTTTGTTTCCATCACGAAGGCACGAAGGGCTTGGAATCATGACATCATAAAGTTCTGAGTTATTTACCCACAGTACCACAATACTACAGTCCTACAGTACCACAACACAACAGTACCACAATACTACAGTACCACAATACTACAGTACCACAATACCACAGTACCCACAGTACCACAATACTACAGTACCACAATACTACAGTACCCACAGTACCACAATACTACAGTACCACAATACTACAGTCCTACAGTGCCACAACACTACAGTACCACAATACTACAGTACCCACAGTACCACAATTCTACAGTGCCACAATACTACCGTAACACAGTACCACAATACTACAGTACCACAATACTACAGTACCACAATACTACAGTACCCACAGTACTACAGTACCACAGTCCTACAGTACCACAGTACTACTGTCCTACAGTGCCACAATACTACAGTACCACAATACTACAGTACCACAGTACTACTGTCCTACAGTACCACAATACTACAGTACCACAATACTACAGTACCCACAATACTACAGTAACACAATACTACAGTACCACAATACTACAGTACCCACAGTACCACAATACTACAGTAACACAATACTACAGTCCTACAGTACCACAGTACTATCACGTCTGATGGAACATTATTGTTGTGATATTTTGCTGGTTTAATTTAATTTGTTTATATTTAATGATCTATAATTATAATGTTGAGATAGTGAGTGTAATTATTATGGGATGTGTGGTGTGTGTAACTCAGTCCTGTGTGCGTGTTCTTCAGGTCGTGGGTTCTGGGCGGGTTCTTCCTGCTCTGTCTGCTGGGTCTCACCTGGTCCTTTGGGTTGTTCTTCCTGAACGACTCGTCGGTGGTGATCTCGTACCTCTTCACCATCTTCAACACCGTGCAGGGACTCTTCATCTTCATCTTCCACTGTCTTCTGCAGAAGAAGGTGAGACCACACCCACTCACGCTCAGGCAGCACTGCGTCTGGCTCTGATTGGTCGTCACTGTGGGAGTGGGTGGGACCGTCGGGGACACGCCTTTAAATTTTGTTCCAAAACCTGCAGATAGAGTTGACGTCCCAATTCATCTCAGAGCTGTTTAATATATCTGCACTGCAGTTCTTCTGGGTCTTCATGCAGAAGTTTGTTTAATTCTGAGATTTTTTGGATATAAAAGTTCACGTGATAAAATATTGGCACCTTTGCATTCTGCACCTCCTCTCAGGGGTGGCGCTGTAACTGAAGGATAAACGTTTTTGTTGCAGCATTAAGTAACGTTTCTTTACTTTGGGTTCTGGTTCTGGTTGTTTGGGATGAAATGAGTGTTTGTTTCTAAGTGGAAGGAACCTGTGGGAAAAAAACTGAAATTCACTCTTAAAGCCAGAGTGTTAAGTGAATGCAGCTGCTTCTGTTCAGTGGGAACCGCGCCGCGCTGTGGGAGGTTCCTACCTGTGGAAGCGTCTGTGAGGAGGGCCCTTATCGTCGTTGGCGCCACTTTTGGATTTCATTGTTTATTTGCTTAATTTAATTAAACCATAATCACACGAGCTCGCGCCGCTGATTAGCTGCAGCGATGGAGAGAGTAGCATTAGACTCGTTTCCCTCTGGGGACCATTAGAGAGGCGCGCCATGAATCAAACCCACCCCGCTCCTCGTCCGGTCCTCACACCTCCAGGACCCCGGTGGATTCGTTTGGTCACCCGAGCGGCGATGCAGGTGAGCCGTCGGGGGCTGCGCGGTGGTGGTGTGGGGTCGCACCGTGATCTGGCTGCAGGGGAACTTTCTTATCCTTTCCTGTGTTTAATGTTTCAATTCATCAGCGCTGTCAAAACAAGCGTTTGCCTGTCTGCTCCATTAGCCGCGGCCTCTGGAGGGTGAAATGAGTCATTCTGATGCTGATGGTGAGGCCGTCTAAGAGAAGCACTCAATACGCAAGCTCTAGCCCGGGGGGTGGGGTGGGAGGGTCTGGCAGGCGCCCATTTGGACTGAAATAAAAAGCATTAAAAATGAATAAAACCGTAATCACTCCCGCCACCCCGCCTGGATTACCGCCGCGTGATTGGAAAGTTCACGACTTCAGCAGACGCTGTGTTGCTCAAAGTATGTGGACGCCTTGAAATCAGAACGTCCCGGTGCGTAATGATGATCCCATTCCAATATTATGATGCCGGGGCAGGTTCCCTGGTTCCTCAGTTACCTCCTCCACCGAAGAGCCACTGATGAATAAGAACCAGGATGTTCAGCGTGCTGGAGACCTTCCCCAAACTATTTGCCAGATTCACTCAAACGTAATTCATAAAGTTCTCCCTCTGTCTTTACAGGTGCGTAAGGAATATGGAAAGTGTTTCCGACGCTCTCAGTGTTGCGGCGCTCTGCCCACAGACAACACCCACAGTGTGGGCAAGACCTCGGCGTCCCGCTCCACGGCGCGATACTCCTCTGCTACACAGGTTCACCACCCTCCACATCACACACATCAGCAGCTCGTCCGTACCTCTGGTTTTAATGTGGCCGCCTTAAGAAGGTTCTTTTCTGACGCGTAGAGACGACTTTGTTCCGCAAAGCCAGCTGTTTTCATCTGGATAAGTGATTCTGCGCCGTCGGGCCGCCGCGCTCTGATTTAATAATGGATCTGTGGGATTTTAATACTTGGCGAAGGTGCAAATCAAGTGGAGTCTAAAATATAGTGGGAAAAGCTCAGATAATGGAGTTCTCCTTCACCCCAGGGAATGATGGGATAAGAACGAAAACAAACAGCTTGTATCGGTTCACCGCGTTTATCTGCTCACAGGCTTCGGGCTGAATGTGTGGAAGCTGCGTTACACAACACACACACGTTTTTATTACACATTACACTTTATTTATTACATCTCTGAAAGTTAATGATACATCATGGTGTCCAACAAGGTTCAGTACTCGTTCATTTAGAGTTTTCACAATCAGCTGTACTGTATACTGGGATGCTGGGATAGGCATTCTGTACAGACGTGTCGTGAGACGGACGTGCTGTGAGACGGATGTTCTGATCACTGCTGTCAGACATGTGAGACATTCTCTGAGACGGACGTGTTGTGAGACAGACATGCCTTGAGACAGACGTGCCTCGAGACAGACGTGCCATGAGACAGAAGTGCTGTGAGACAGACGTGCCTGAAGACAGACGTGCCTGAAGACAGACATGCCTTAAGACAGACGTGCCTGAAGACAGACGTGCCTGAGGACAGACGTGCCTGAAGACAGACATGCCTTAAGACAGACGTGCCTCGAGACAAAAGTGCCGTGAGACAGAAGTGCCTCGAGACAGACGTGCCTCGAGACAGACATGCCGTGAGACAGAAGTGCTGTGAGACAGACGTGCCTCGAGACAGACGTGCCTAAAGACAGACGTGCCTGAAGACAGACGTGCCTTAAGACAAACGTGCCTCGAGACAAAAGTGCCGTGAGACAGACGTGCCTCGAGACAGACTTGCCATGAGACAGACGTGCCTTAAGACAGACGTGCCGTGACACAGAAGTGCCTCGAGACAGACGTGCCTCGAGACAGACGTGCCTCGAGACAGACGTGCCATGAGACAGACGTGCCATGAGACAGAAGTGCCGTGAGACAGACCTGCCTCGAGACAGACGTGCCATGAGACAGAAGTGCCGTGAGACAGACCTGCCTCGAGACAGATGTGCCGTGAGACAGACGTGCCGTGAGACAGACGTGCCTCGAGACAGACGTGCCTCGAGACAGACGTGCCGTGAGACAGATGTGTCGTGAGACAGACGTTCTCTGAGACAGACGGGTTGTGAGACAGGCGTGTCGTGAGACAGACGTTCTCTGAGACAGACAGGTTGTGAGACAGGCGTGTCGTGAGACAGGCGTGTCGTGAGACAGGCGTGTCGTGAGACAGGCATGTCGTGAGACAGACGTTCTCTAAGACAGACGGGTTGTGAGACAGACGGGTTGTGAGACAGACGTTCTCTGAGACAGACGGGTTGTGAGACAGACGTTCTCTGAGACAGACGGGTTGTGAGACAGACGGGTTGTGAGACAGGCGTGATGTGAGACAGGCGTTCTCTGAGACAGACGGGTTGTGAGACAGACGCTCCTGTGTTCTGCGGTGTTGACGTGAACAGCGGTGTAATCTGATGATGTCATAGTTTGGTGGTAATCCTGTGCGTTTGGTAATCAGGTCTTCAGTAATAAATGAAACATAGAGAGGAGAACCGGACCTCGGTTCCTGGTTCCTGCAGCAGCAGATTCTCTGCGTGTAATGCCACTTCTCACCACTGTGCCGCCGTGGCGTGGCGTGGCTTGGTCCTCGTCCTCAAACCCGTCATGTTCTCACCACAATTAATGAGCGGTTCTGTTCGGAGAAACGAGTCAGTGATGGGAACTCTGTTTGGTTCTAATGGAAGCCCGGTGTGGAAGTGCGCGGCGTGGCGTGATTAGCATCCTGTAGTCGCTGCTAATGAGGCTCTAAATGATATTGTTATTGCTTATGGCCTCGTTTCAGCTTCTCATAGCACATATTACACCAATATGAATTTGTGTCCTCGGCTGCGGACCCCGGAGGACACGAGGTTGTGAACCGGAGAACGTAATGGTAGTTGTTACCTTCTGCTGCTTGTTAATTAGCATGGGCTCGGGCCGTGCGGCGTGCGCGCGACGCTAACGGCGTGAATGTGTGTGTTTGGCAGAGTCGTATCAGGCGGATGTGGAACGACACGGTGAGGAAGCAGTCCGAGTCGTCCTTCATCTCCGGAGACATCAACAGCACCTCCACCCTCAACCAAGGTAGTTCTGAAGAACGCGGCCCGTTAGCTAGTTTAGCGTTAGCACTGTATGTCCGCCGTCTGTTCAGCTGACCGTTATCTTTAAAGTCCAGCAGAAGTGTGAGCAGCGACCGAACGACGCCGCGATGCAGAAACGGAGAGGTTCTCACAGACGTTATCAGTTCTGAGGGTTCTGCGTAAAGTTCTCTGACCACAGATCTGACCATGTGTTCAATGCCATAAAAACACTCACATGCTCCAAAGTATGTAGACACCATCACTGGTCCTGCTCTCCATTAGAACCTGGGACTCGTCTGTTTGGTCTAGCGCCACCTCAGGCCCCCTGTGGAGGTGCTCATTGATCCCTGATTGACTTAATAAATAAGGTTCCTCCATGTTGAGGAGCAGTTTAGGGTTCAGGTCATTGACGTGTTATTGATTCTTCTTAATCTTCATACTTGGCCCATTTTCAGTGCAATGGGGTACGGGGTGTGGGGTACGGGGTATGGGGTACAGGTCAGAGGATGGTGCTTAGGTTAGAGGTCCTGTGTCTTAGTGGATCCAGTTTCCTCCATCCGAGTTCTTGTTCTGTTTCCTCTGCTCTCTCTCTCTCTCTTTCTCCTTGTTTCACGTTTCAACTCTTTCTAACTCAAATCATCAGCAGAACCTTCAGCTGGTCTGTCAGTAGCCTTCCTCACGTAGAACTAAAGACATTCTTGGTTCTTGGGTGGCAGATCAGAGAGAGAGCTTCATCCCAACATCCATCTGTCTGTCTGATCTTCACCCTCATTTCCCTGAATCCCATCAGCCCAACATCCAACCAGCTTCAAAGATTCCACTGTTAACCTGCAGCACATGTAGACCATTTGAAGTTCAGGTCCATCACTCGGGTAACCCTAACCCGCCACCCCATCGCTCCATCGTCTCATACCGCCCTCCATCGTCTCATACCGCCCCCCATCGCTCCATCTCATACCGCCACCCCATCGCTCCATCGTCTCATACCGCCACCCCATCGCTCCATCGTCTCATACCGCCCCCCATCGCTCCATCGTCTCATACCGCCACCCCATCGCTCCATCTATTGCTCATCGTCTCATACCACGCCATCACTCTGTCTCATGGTCTCACCTCGTCACTCTGTTCATTCCTCAGACCCTCATCTCATCCTATCACATGTATCGCACCACTATTTCACCTTCTGCCTTCAGAATCAATATGGAGGTTTGACCTCTGACCTGAGAAGCAGAATCACATTTAGCGTCTCTTTCTTTGGTCCATGCAGCGTCCTGTAAAAGCTCCCGTCTTTCAGCGGTAACCTCGAGCTCTAACCTCCAGCTGTGTCTTTCACTCTGACGGCAGATTCAGGGTTCAGTGGTTTAACAGAACATCTCTGATGATGAATGGAGTCAGGTGGTAGATGAAGGAACTATGGGTGGAGTTCATTCCTGCAGGTTCTTACAGCTTCATTAAGGGGGTTTAACTGACCCACTTCACCACCGGGGGGCAAACACACAATCTCACCCGAGGGTCTGTTCAGAACCCGACGGTATGAGTGTCTGAGGCACAGAACTACAGTTTAAACACTCATAGGTTCTACTGATGTTCTACCACCTCCACCACCTCCCTGATCGGTGGACACATTACATCAGTTGATGAGTTTTGTAGACACAGTAACCTACAGCTGGGGTCAGAGTTCAGGGTCAGTTAAGGGGCCATGCTCAGGGGCCCACGCTTTCAACTAATGGACTCTGAGATCAACCCCCCAACATTTAGATTGATGGCCCACCACCCTCACCACTGGGCTGCCACACCCTCTCCCACATTCTGACCCTCAGTGCACTGACCCTCACGTCTCATTGCAGCAGAATTCTGGATCCTGATCAGATGTTTTCGCGTCTCCTTCATCATTTAGCTGCTGAAACTCCACGTCCTGGTTGTTTTAATCTCAATGCTGAGCCTCATTAATCCGAAGCTGATTGGATGTCGCGGCGTCGCTAATCTGAGCGTTAATTAGCCGTACAGTGACGGATGCTGGACGCGGCCGTGTGGGAGGAAGCGCCGGCGCGAGTCACTGCAGGATTCAGGAGAGTAAAGCAGGTCACCGCGGTGGAGTAAATAAGTTGGGACGCGCGCGTGTTGATTAGCGCGACGCTACACGGCGTTTTAATCAGATATGATCTGTGATTAGATTTAGAGAATCTGCCTTAATCCTGTTTGAAGCTCCTCTTCCGTCCGTCTCTGCTCGTCTTTAAACTTCTTTTCTTTCCTCCTGCAGGAATGACCGGGAACTATCTGCTCACTAACCCTCTGCTCCGAGCGCACGACACTAACAACCCCTATAATAACCTGCTCGCCGAAACCATAGTGTGCAACACGCCGTCTCCGCCCGTCTTCCACTCGCCAGGTGCCTCCTCACCTCCAACATCTGTGTGCATCAGGATCTGTGGTCCTCTGTCCTCACTGTTTCTTTAATCTGTATTTATAAATGTTTACATGTTCTCTCTGGAGCTTGGGCAGCGCTGCAGGTGTCGTCGCTCTCGATTGGCTTCTCGCGCACTTTTCATCCCGTTCTGTTGGTTTTCTTCCCGTTCTGTTAAGTTCAGCTCCTAAGTTACTCATTTCCATCTCACACGACCTCCATGACCTCAAACGCATCATCAGAGTTCCTGTTCAGGTCCAGCGTCGTCTACAAACTAAAGGTTCTTACCTTAATATTCACACGCCGCTGTGATAGAACCACATTCAGCTTCAGTTCCTCTGAATATTTCATTAAAATATACCGTCTTCTGGCGTGTTACCATTAGGAGGCGCATGTCTGAGACCCACAAAGGACATTCCACATCGTCCACACCGTGCACACCATGCACACCATCCTCAACATCCACACTGTCCTCAACGTCTACACTGTCCACACCGTCCTAAGTATCAGACCTGCTGCATCACTGTAAAAATAAAATATCATGCCGTTTAAAGTCATCAGATGGTTAATTTATGGTTCTGGTGACACATTTATATGTTCTTAATTATTTAAATTGTATATACACTGCTCCAAAAGTAAAAGGGACACTAAAATACCACGTCCTAGATCTGAATTAATAAATATTTCAGTGTAAGATCTTTATTTAGGGAGGGAGGGAGGGAGTGGTAGCTCAGTGGTCAGGGTGTTGGACTATCAATCAGAAGGTTGGGGGTTCAAATCCCAGGTCCACT
>JAOUQT010000039.1:2308036-2320833 GCA_025769995.1 Xyliphius kryptos
TGTTTCAGTTTCATTGTCTATTTTTAGATTTACATGTATCAATGTCTACAGTCATACTGATCTTTGCAAAGCATAATTAGCATTAATGGTCTACAAAAGCACAGTGTTGTAAAGAATATACAGTATATATATATATATATATAAGGAATTGTGGTACAAAGAATATATACCCCTGCCCGTTTTTCCCACAGATGCAAGGAGTAGGGACGAAGGGCTGGAAGAGTGTGACTGCTCTCTTTAATAAAGATGATGAACACCAGCTTTTGGAGTCTGAGACTGAAAGTCAGCCTGTAGCAGACCAGTGAGTGACATCTTAATTCTCTTCTCCATGATGTGTCTAGAGATATTTCAGCATCTGCTATTGTGACATTCAGTTTAATTCATCAGCAGAAATAAAGATAATAAAAGCCTTTATTTCCTTATTGTTTATTCAATAACGCTTTCATTCTATTATTATAAAATCCTTGTACGAGTAATCAATCTAGATTTAGGCTCTAATAATATATGATATAATAAGTTAAGATAATACAAAATTGGTTAGGACAAGACAAAATAATATATTGCAAGTAAAATTATTTTATATAAGATAAGACACACTAATATAAGACTGAATAAGATAGGATAGATAAAATAAGACAAGTTAAGATCCAATAAATGCAGCTAATAAAAGACAGAATAAAAAAAGACAAAACAAATATAAGATTATACAGAAAAGAAAAGAAAAAAATATTACACAAGACAAAACTAAATAATACAAAATAAGATAACATCAGTATCCATAGTGATTACACTGAAAAGTGCTGGATAGTGCAAAACCTCTGACGTGTCTCTAGTGCAGCCAAAATGTAGTACTCCAGCCCACATTATGATGCTGTTACATTTCTAATTTTGACATGACTACTTATTTCCTCTCAGCCCACTTGCAGTGAAGCCAGAAGAACCAACACGACCCAATAAACACAGCACAGGATTCTGGGACGCCTTCTCCACCAAATGGAACCAGGCGGCACCTATGAATCAAGCAGAAGCAGTGGAAACTATTGGTGAGGGTGGATCTGCTGTGATGAGCCAATTGGAAAGGGATCAGACAGGAGCAGAGAACACAGTAGGAGAAGATGGAGGTGGTCAGGGCAACAGTTTCTCTAGATATGCCTCCCTAGGCGATGCACCTGGCTTTAAATGGAACTTTATGACCAGTAAGCTGGCTGAGTTGAAGAGCAAAAGTGTGACTAAGAGCAACTAGCCAACTAGCCAGGTTGTTTTCTTTGAATGAACCGGACGCATTAAGTGATTTCTCTGGCTGCTCTTATTTCTGAAACCACATCTATCAAGCATATCTGAGACAAACAACTATCCAATCAGTGTTAGCATCTCTCTATGACATCACTGCAAATTTTCAGATTTAACCAAAACCTGATTTGGACTAACAAGAGTAGTTTGTTGCATATTTTTGAAAAGTGTAAGTGAAAGTGAAATTACTCAATTTTGCCACTATGTTTGCACACAGTGGAATTTGTCTTCCTCATTTAACCCATCCGTGCAGTGAAACACACATATACACACACTGGTGAAGTGAGCACACGTGCCCGGAGTGGTGAGCAGCCCTGCAAAGCGCCCGGGAAGCAACTAGGGGTTAGATGCCTACAACAAGGGCACTTCAGCCGGGACTTGGCATTAATAGGAATCGAACCGGGGACCTTCCGGTCGCAAGGCTGGTTCCTTAACCCCATTTTTTGGTAATTTATACTAGTGTTTTGGAGAATCTGATTCAATTCTTACGGAGACTTTGACGGTCACACTCACTTCTTTATTCGCTGTAAAACCCAGCAGCCTTCATGATGTTTTTTGCCTTTAAAGTGAAGATTTGTAGTATGCTACTTTATTTAGTTATATACACACATAATAACTTGTTTTCTATATAAAAATATGGTATGTAATGATTTACTAATACTAAATGTTATAGAGCTTATCAGTGATGTTTCTTTTTATGGCATTATTTAATTTGTCTTTGTGTCAGGCGGGAGGAGGATTCCTATCAGAAGTTTATCCCTTTTATAGGTGTAAGTTATTACCACCCTATATATATTCACTTATAGAATGTTACAATAACGCTACCACGGAGTGTACCTGACTCAAAGATGTGTTTACAGGTTGTGAAAGTGGGGCTGATTGAGCCGGGCCAGTTGTCTTCTGGTGAGTCATTATGGCTTTATTTAGTACATAATACTGCTGCAGGATTTACAGTATTAAATTTGATTGTATTAAGTGTGGTGTTGTGTTTGGGCTTTCTTGCTTTTATAGGTGATGTTGAAGAAGGCGTGTGTATAAATTTGGCCGTCCCCTCAACATCTCCACCCACTCACGGGTCTCCCTCCAGCCTTAAAGAGATTGCCACACCTCCTTCATCGCCGTCGATTGGTGCTGTTTTGGCTGTACAGGGGTGAGAGTATGCATTTATTTTTTTTATTAGTTGTTTTTTTTTTTTTTTTTTTATTCATGAAATAAAGGGAAATGTCCAGTCAAATGCATTTTGATGGTTGGTTGCATGAATTTGGTATAGGGATAAACTATTATGCCCCTGTCTTGTTCCAACACTAACTGTGCTCTACTAACTAAGCGATCCAGGCTTCTATCATCAAATTGCCAAATCCTGGTCTCCAACACAAACTATGAAGAGTAAATTAAAGCTCTTTCTCACAGTGACTCTCGGCAGTCATTGTTGTCGCTGAGCTCATGTTTATAGTATAGTAATCTTTGTTGTATAATTAAGAATTAATTGACACCTTTGTTGATAACTGTAGGGAATATTCATATAGAGTCATATTCTCTGATTGAGGTCAGCACAGTTGCCCAATAGATAGTACTGTTGCCTCACAGCAAGAAGAACCTGGGTTCAATCTTCTGGTAGGGTAACCCGGGAAATTTCTGGGTGGAGTTTGCCTGTCCTCCCCGTGTTCATGTGGGTTTACTTCATTAATACTTAATCAACCAATGGAAAAAAAGAACAAATTCTCAGATCACTCTAATTGCCATTTGAATTTTATTCTGTTACTGAAGGGCTTTAATTGGATCTGTAGCAATAGCAAAGTTAGTGTTTACGTATTTACTTCCTGACTTTTTTTTTGTCTTTTCTCTGACACCAGGGGTTGTATTTAAATATGAGGTTTTTACATATGCTTGTGCAATATGTTTCAATCGTGCCCTGTATTTTTTTTTTTACTAATATTCAGAGCTCACTTCTCCTGGGATTTCTAACTTGCCATGATGGAGAAGCTTCATTGTTCCTATGAGTCTGAGAGTGATACTTTTTGGAGATATCCTAGCAGAGCCACCCATTGATAGTAAGGTGGAAAAGCGATCACAAGCACAATAATGGGAATAGGAACTGTTAGCTGCAGTTAAAACCACCAAGATAAAGTGTATTCTAGGT
Organism: Xyliphius kryptos; assembly: GCA_025769995.1. Taxonomy (NCBI): domain Eukaryota; kingdom Metazoa; phylum Chordata; class Actinopteri; order Siluriformes; family Aspredinidae; genus Xyliphius; species Xyliphius kryptos. The sequence goes on from JAOUQT010000039.1 coordinate 2,311,467, forward strand.
TCAGCCTATCATAAAGTTGAGTCAACCTCGGGACTGACCAGAGATTGGGATGCTCAGTCAGTCTTTTTTATTCCTTATAGCACTAACGAGTACAAAACATTAGAATGCTATACTTGCTCAGATGTTGCCCAGGCAAAAATTTTCCACGTTACACACTGTGAGAGATAGAGTAAATGTCGAGAAATGTATTACTGGCTCATCATCGTCATCAAAGGATGAAGAAGCACAAGATAAACAGCATACTTTGTGTCAAGATGGATCAGTGGTATGTTAGATGTCTTAATTCACTTGGTAATTGACAGTACTTGTTAGTGAATTGGAGAAAATAAAGATTAGCATATGTGGATTGTCTAAGAATAAGTGGAAAGGTATGGGACACTTCACTACATGGGATGGACACGCAGTGCTATTCTCAAGCAGAGAAGACCGCAAACACCAAGAAGAAGCTATCTGGATTCACTGGAATATTGCTAAATGTCTGAAATCCTTAAACACTATGATCAGCATAGTCATATCAGCCATATTTGCTTTAAAGCCAAGAGATATGACTTTATATAGTGTTATGCACCAATTACTGTCAAACAAGATGAAGAGATTAAGAATTAAGTTCTACAAGGATGTTGAAAATGTACTGGCAGAAACTCCCTAGCTGAACCTACTTGCCATCTTTGCTGATTTCAGTGAGAGGATGCTTGGAAAATAAGGTTATGGTGGTAGAAATGATAAATTCCAGTCTCACACTGTAGCCATCAAAAATAAAAATAGCAAGAAACTTGTTGAGCCATAGAAGAACTGCTTGGAAATCTCTCTAGGTAACAGTCTCATAAATCCAATATCAAATACGCTGATGACATTGTCTTGTTGGTGACATCACAACAGGAGTCTGGATCTCCTACTGAGAAATCTGCAAATGAATATAACATGCTGAACAATGCAACTATAACGGAAGTAACGACAAACACTGAAGACATGTTGAAGATTATGGTGGAAAGCAGAAGTTTGGACTCTTTCACATACTTGTCATGTAGTGTAACATGCTTTAGATTGTGCCAGTGAAGTGGAGCCATGAAAAACATGGATGGACAACATTACAGCATGGACTAGATTATTATGATCCAGACTACTACAAGCAACACAAGCTTGAGAATTGTCATGTAGTTTAATATGTTTGTACATTTAGAATATCTAATATTACAAAAAAAAATCTAAATTGACCCCCTTGTTTAAGCTGTGTTTTATTTTTTTATGTCTCTGTTCCAGAAGCCCCAGCATGTCTCACGGCATGGACGCTATTGGACTGCAGGTAGACTACTGGCTGGCGTCTCTAGCTGAGAAGCGGCGTGAGGGTGAGAGGAGAGACACAGGCTGTAAGAACACTCTGAAGAGTGCCTTCAGGTCCCTGCAGGTCAGCCGTCTGCCTGGAGCCAGTGCCAGTGAACCATACGCCCTGGTCAACACCATGTCCATGACAGTGGTCACCAAGGAGAAGAACAAAAAAGGTGAGAGCTGTAGGTTTGAGCAGGACAGTGGTTTCAAACAGTTTCATCCCAGGCCACGTCAGCATTTAGACTATATGCATGCATGTACAGCTTTATAACACTGTATAATTCTCATTTGATTACTGGTTTTGGTAAAAATTTATTATCTAGCTTGTAATGTACAAGCACAGGACACATAATGACCATGTTTATACAGGTGTACAACTAATTAAATAATCTCCCATCTGATCAATCAATTAATCTTTTTTGTACTAATCCCATCACACCATGTGGACAAATATTGCGACACTGCAAACTACTTGGCTAGATGCGTTCATCGCACAGCTAATACAAATGAGATGCATTTGTAGGTCCCAAAAAAAAAACAACTTGTATCAAAACAGCCATGGTGACTTTCACAGTTCATTAGACCCCTAATCTCTTTCTGCAGTGCCAACTATTTTCCTGGGGAAGAAGCCTAAAGAGAAGGAGGTAGACTCTAAGAGTCAGGTGATTGAGGGCATCAGTCGACTCATCTGCTCAGCCAAACAGCAGCAGACCATCCTGAAAGGTACAACACAACGTCAACAGACACATGCACACACTAGAAAGAGGTTACAATCTAATATCACCGTGTGCAGTGGGAGAAATCCAGCTGTGATGTACATATGTATATTCCAGATGTAAATATGTACATCTGTCCTACTCCGGGTGAACAACATGATTCTTTCACATTTAATGAATCGCACAAAGGAAATATTTTATAATAAACACTAATTTCGTGCTCATTCCTAATCAGAAACTCTTCCTCACACTAATTCTTTCTTAATTGTTATTACATTTTATAGGTTTCTTTTATTTTGTGTCTCTCTCTGTTATCTTCTGGTAGTTAAATTTTTTATTTTTAAACACACACATTAATATATATCCCTCTTTCTCTCCCTCCTTAGTGTCCATTGATGGAGTGGAATGGAACGATGTGAAGTTCTTCCAGCTCGCGGCTCAGTGGCCGACGCATGTGAAGTATTTCCCAGTCGGACTGTTTGGTTACAGCAAACCACCCTCATAGGATCCACTCACTCACTCTATAGCCCCACTGCAGCAGTCACCCCATTGAACCCATCTGTAGCAGGGCAATAAGATTGATCCTGCCTAAATGTTCATATCCTTTTAGAGAGGAGTAACGTGGGAGGCATGGGACATGTGGGGGTGGCTCAGATGGACTTGCGCTAGTCACTTTTATTTTCAGAAAGGTCCTCAAGCACCAGTGGTGTTGGACGAGCACAAAATGGTAGATGACTGATCTGCCAAATTTACTTGTTACAGAACCGAAAAAATTTAGGAAATTACCCTGACATGAATCATTTTGTCCTTAATGATGGTTAAATATTAGTTTTAACAAAACCAGCAAGCGCTATTGAAATCTGATCTGCATGTTTTAAACTAGAACACCCACAATCTTCTAGGAACAAGTGTTATTATGCAACTTAAGTACTAGTGCATGTGTTAAAGCTGTGTGAAGCCATGAATCTACAGTTACCACTTGAAGCGATGCTTTTTCCACTTCAGCGCAGACACTTAGGCTTAGCTGTGTAGTGGTCTCTGTGTTCATGGACTTTTTAATTTTTTTGTACATGCAGTAGTTTTTTGTGTCTTAGCTTTCAGTCAACTTAAGTAATTACAAAGTGGCCTTTTTAGAACATGTAGCTCAGCTCAAATTGTTGTGATTTTATTCTTTTATAATTCATTTCTCCAAAGATCACACTGCCCAATCAGAATGTAAACAGACATGTAAACGTTTCCAAATATGAAAGGATTGCTGAATGTCGGATTGGTTACTGGGCAATCACTAGTGCTTCATGAGGGATGCTGCACTCGTATCTCATGCGTCATATCAGATTTGTGGAAAGCTAAATTATAATTCGCTCTAAAGCTGTTCAGCTTGCGCTGCTCTCACAAGCATCTTTGGCGGCCAGTTTTTTAGACGGGCTGGATCCCTGTTACTTGTTGGAACCTATGCACTTCTAATTACTCTTTTACTTATCATGCATATCCACTTATAAAGCACAACCTTGAAGGTGAACTGACACCTTTAAAGCAAACCATAAATTAACATGATCATTGTTATCCCTATGTGATTCTTTATCATGAACATTTACAGGGTATTTATTAGAAAGTGGAAGATTAAAAAGTGTAAGCAAGGATAAAGTGAACAAATGAGATCGTGACATGTTATTCTTGAGTTACAAAGCTCCATGAAATAGTTAAATCTCCTAAAAATCCTAAAATCCTGCAAGCTGATCTATAATCATCTAGGCAGGAACATCCAGCAAGTGTCATATGGTAGTGTCTAAATTTGTGTTCACATCACATTCAGCCCTCACATTAGGTGTTGATCTCACAGCAGAATTGAACATTTACTAGCTGTGGTTAAACAGAGTGACTTGAGCGAATTTAACCAGATAGTTGGAATCTAGATGTGTGGTGTCAGTGTTTCAGCAACAGCTGCACTTGTGGGCTTTTCTCATACCATTATATCAAGGGTGTATCGGTAGATGAGCAACCATTAACAAACACAAAGGTCAGTCACATGCAGTTGAGGTTAGTGTTGAAACATCCAGGTGAACTGGCAGGGCACCTGTGGTACGCACATGTCAACTTGCGTATGGAGGATTTTTGCCAGTGAGGACTCAGTGTTTAATGTTGAACATCTTGTAGAAGTAGTAAATAATGAAAGACAAAAAAGTTTGGAAACCTATCTTTCAGTCCTTAATTTTATTGATCATTTTATAAACACGCCCCAACAACACTTAGCATTATTTTAAAGTGGCAGCACATATTCTAGAATATACAAACCAGGGATTTTGCAGGCTAACACATTCTTCCTTTGAGACACGCTATCGAATATTGTTTTTTCAAACTGCTAATGCATCACATGGAAAAGAAACCCACCCACCCTTTTTCTTATACATGAGCTCACGCACTTGCTCGATTGCCAAGATGCCAATTTTTAGTCTTGGAATTCTATTTTTCTCCAGACCCAAATGTCTGCAGCCATCCAGATTGTGCTGATGGAAGAATTATGGAGTGTGTAGTTATTTTATTTATTTTTTAATTGTAGGTCTGTCTTGGTGAACATGCTCACACACAGTCTTTTCTCAATATTTGATGTGGGTCCGTTTATAGATTGTGTAAAATAGCAGCTGAAATCCCTCGGATTTGACATTATCAGGCTCAGTGAGGAAGTTCCTGAATTAAAAATAACCATTTCCTGAGTTTGTAGGTGGGCAATTATTGAATGATTGCTGTGTTTAGGTTCAGCTAGTCCAAAAAAACAATAGCCACTCAGAAGCAGGAATTATAAACAAACAGTGACGGAAAAGACTCAGGTTCTGTTACATGATTTAGCAAATCGCTGTGGTATAAGAGATATGATATACACAAAGTAATAGAATTGGAAATCAATCATCTTCAGGGTGAACACAGATGTTTATCTTTTTATATTTTTTCTTTATAAGGACATAACCACTGATTTACTTTAAGCTATACTGGTTCTCAGTTATATTCTCCATGATCATGAATCACATCCCACATGCTCTTCTGAGAGCAGATCAAAACTCATTTGTTTTAAAGATTAATAGTTAAGAACCGATGCTGACTTTCCGTCTTAAATAATGGAGCTACCATCAACCTTTACCTGCTAGACTGCTACATGGTGGTTCTGACCTGCAGCTTCGGTTAAAATGATGGTCTGCTTTGTGTAGAAAATGTTTAGGGTGTACACTGTGGTGGTTGTGTTTGAGTGCTAAATGTTTTTGTATGTGTAATGTTTTGCTCTCTGAAATAACACTGTGCCACAGTAACAGCAGTGTATATACAGTATATTGTGTGTGTTTCTGTGTGCACGCAGACGTGTGGTGTACATTTTTAACAGTGAATCACATCTTGCATCATGAGAGTATGAGGCAAATTGGAGGTTCAGGAGGCATTTCTGTGTGAATTTAAATGCAAAAACATACAAATAATCCAAATATGATGCGCTGCAGATGCTTTAAGTATCATAATATGTAACTCGATGTGAACTGTATAGATGTATTCTAGAAGTCTTCTGCGTCATGACAGCGCAATTATACAAAACACACCGTTTTTTATCTGATGCCGAGTCAAACTAAGATGTGGTTAAAGTATTACTTGGTGATTTTGTTACACTCCAGATGTGTCAGTATTTAAAAAGTTTTATTTCCATTGCTTTACATTGCTTATTAATTGATCAGTACAGTGCTTTATATTAAGGTTCTTCTCACCTAACACCTAATTTACAGCAGTGAGCAATCTTTAACCGTCATTATTTTTTTTTTGTATGATGATGATTTGTATGTTTTTAAATCTAGTCATTCCCAAAAGCTCTTTGAAACTGAACCATAAACAAACTTGGGAAGAAGGATGTTGAATTGGATAAACAGTGAAATGTGTTTAATTAAGTTTTAGGTAAGGAGTCTCCAGTGTAAACTTGGTTTTCAACATGCAGAACGTTGTATGAGCTACTTGTTTTTGTCTTGTTGATCTTGTTGTCTTGTTGAATGGATGAATGTGTCTCATATTAGTGTACATTCCACAACACATCACTTTATCTGTACCTGGACTAAAACTTATACCATTATATTGTGATTATTTCTTTAGGGCTTTTCATTGGGCCACGTCACACCACAATGCTGTAGATTGTTTATGTAGGAATAAAACAAGATGCCCTGTTCTCGGATAAATAATAAGATCTACACTTGTATTCCTTGGTGAGAGTGTAATGAAATCTTACCTAAATATCTATGGTTTATACCCAGTATGAACTCTTAATATTTTGTAGATGTTTGACAGAATTTAGGCAAACTTAAATTAATATTTACTGCTAGCGATACAAGTTCAGCTAATTATCACCAAAATCCCTTACTGCCTTCCAGAATGACACTGTATTTTATACAAAGGCACATATAGTACAACAACCTTCATACCCTACTCGACAATCTTGAAGTGAGTGCTTGCACGGCTTAGAAAGTTAGTGGGTTAGTGAGTGGGAGAGTGTGTTGGTTATTATTGTGTTTGTGATGAGGACAGTATGAATGGATTGTGGTTGGGTTTGAGAGCGCATGAGTGTTTGGGAGAGTTAATTGAGTGATTGGGTGGGCTAGTAAATGACTTAGTGAGGGGAGTAATAGTTTATTGAGAGAGTGAATAAATTAGTTGCTGGATTATTGAGTGTTTGTTAGTAAATGAGTTAGTGAGTTACTGTAAGAGTGGGGGGGTTAGTATATTAGTTATTGGGTGAGGGAATGTGATAAGTCATTGGGATAGTAAATTGGTTAGAGGCTATTGAGTTTGTGGGTGGGTGGGTTAATAAAGAGAGTTTTAATGGGTGGGTTAGTGAGTGAGTGACTTAGTAAAAGTGTAAATTATTGCGTGGCTTGGTTATTGGGTGAGGTAGTGAGTGAATAGGTTATGTACAGTGAGTGAGTAGGTTTGTATCCAAGTTAACAGGTGGATTAGTGAGTTTGTGAGTATATAGGTAAATGCCTGAGTTAGTTAATCAGTATGAGGGGAGGGGGCTGGTGGGTTACTTATTAAATTACAAGCCAGGTATATGATTTTAATGCCTACATTTTAAAGACACAGCAGCAGCTAATTAAAGCCAGCAAAGTTTAAACACGTGTTAAGTTAAATAAGCAGCAAAGTAGACCTGCCTGTTTGTTTTCATGTGTGGGTGTTGGTGGCTTTTAGAACCTGACTGGAGTGTTGAGACACACTGGAGATTCTTTTTCTAATCATATATATATATATTGAGGAGAACAGATTGTGCTGAAATTTACCAAACAATAAAAAAGATGCTCTACATCTAATCTCTGACTGTAACATTAATGTTAGATACCTCATACTCGGGTTAGCTCAGTTGGTAGAGGGGGGTGCTGAAAAGCCAGGAGTGTTAGTAACAGGGGTTTGACACTCTGGGGCTGCAGCAGCTGACAGGAGATTAGGATGCTAAGCCAGTGTTTCCCTGTACCAAGGACTATTGTTTTGCTAACCACTGCAAAATGATGACTTTTATGACATTGACATGCTTTGAACTTGTTGTGGTTGTGTTTAGTTCCAAGCAGAACCTTAATATAGAGTCAGTGATTCTACATTTATTTTATCCAGTGCATCCTACATTTATCTTTTCATATAGCTGAGCAGTAGAGGGTTAAGGGCCTTGGTCAAGGACCCAACAGTGGCTGGCAGTGGTGGGATTTAAACTCACAACCCAACAGTCAGTGGTCCAACATCTTAACCCTTAAGCTACCGCTGTACCATCTTGTACACACTAGTGAACACTTTCACTGATAATTAAGCAGGTGTTGTATTGTGTTCTATAATCAGTGTTATAATAGTCTTTCACTCAGTTTTATCACGAGTCTGTCAGAAACTCCACACAGTGGACAACATCTTGGGGGCACAAATGTGTTTTGTATGAAATGTAATTATTGCAATTCGTGCTGATGGTTTCATACATTTTTATGCTGATTCTTTGCAAAAATCCTTTAATTGATGTTGACCATATTTAATAAGGATTTTCTGGATACTCACACTCCCCTTTTTTTTAATATATTCATGGAATATTTGATGCTGTTAAGTGCAAAGTGGTCACAGAGGGTGTTTCATTGCTGCTGCCAAAAAACTGTCAGTTGTTACAATTTTATATCCGTGTTATTGATGTAATCGTCAAGTAATAGTCTCAATGTTACCGGTTTCAATGCAGCAGCAGAATTTTATAGATGCATTTCAGTCCATTTCATTTCCAGTAGTTTCTTTGGTGTGTAGATGTTGTCTCACAGTCACTATCTTGTACACAAATTGTCAATCATATACTGTTATCTATTTCTCTCTGTGTGTTGTTTAGTCTGTTAAGATTGCCTGGCTGGGTTTGGCCCTGGACCAGCCATTTTATCTGTGTTCAGTGTGACATGAATGTTTCATATACCACACAAACATTACATTCACAAAGAGATTTTCAGTAAAGAAAGCATTTGCAGCTCAAAGCGCTGATTTATTTACTAAAGTGCTTAGTACAAAAGCTGACGGAGAGTACCGTATCTCTACTGCTTTAGTAAGCAAGGCCCTGCCTGAAGGTCACAGCTTGATATTAAGAGTATTGTTATTGACTTCTTCAAGCCTTGATGTGTTCTGGTTTTTGGTTTTCACTAAACCTTGAGGTATAGTGATGACCGTAGATTAGCACGTTGCTATAGAAGCTGAGCTTGTGGATAAAGCAAAAGTATTGTTTTGCACGTCTTTGTTTTAGCAAACATCAGCCACTTGCCTATACAATCTTAATAATGCTTGTACATACGTGTATTAAGAAGTGCTTGTACATTGTTTTTGTTTTTTTTAATTCAACATGATTTTTTAGTACTGCCTTTTCATGATTTTAGTTGCTGATGGGGTAATGTGTGGGATACATTGAAAGTGTTCATTTTTTTAAATAAACACGCCTTATTTGTATGCCTTCATTCTTGTGTTTGGTGGAATGTGTGAAAAAAAAAAAAAGAAGAGTGCATCGCTTTCTTCCAGACCGATACAGTGGTGCTAGACAGATACAGTGCAATCAGGCACAGTGTTACTGTGGTTATTATACTAGGTATTGCAACTTTTGTCGGTGTGGACAGGTGCCAAGTCTTGCTGGACAATGAAATTTACATCCCCAAAAAGCTTTTCGGCAGAGGGACGCATGAAGTGCTCCGTAATTACCTAGCAGACGGCTGCGCTGACTTTGGTCTTGATAGAACACAGTGGACCTACGCTAGCAGATGACATGCTAAACTCCCCAAACCATTACTTATTGTGGAAACTTCACACTAGACCAC
>JAOUQT010000039.1:2320933-2332694 GCA_025769995.1 Xyliphius kryptos
CCATGTTTTTGGATTGTGGGAGGAAACCGGAGAACCCGGAGGAAACCCACACAGACACGGGGAGGACATGGAAACTCCATCCAGATTGGTATTCGAACCAGGAAGCCCTAGCGCTGAGAGGAGAACGTGCTAACCACTAAGCCGTTGACCGTGATGAATTAATTTATTATTATTGTGTCTCTTCATTTCTTTTCTTCTTACAGGAGAGATGAAGATTCTTATCAGAAGTTTATTCCGTTTATCGGAGTGAGTTATAAGATCAGGTCTTTTTATTTAAAGAGGTTTACGGCGTAACCGTAGTTTTAAAACGAATTCTCTGTGTTTCAGGGGGTCAAGGTGGGTTTGATCGAACCCGGTCCGTCCTCTTCAGGTGAGATCCTGACTGACGGTCCATCCGGTGGTCCGAGGTCAATGATGTCATTAATCCAGTTAAATTGTCAGGACCTGACATTTTATATTTCCTTTTTACTGTGATTTGTTCATTTAGCGGACACTTTTATCCAAAGCGACTTACAAGTACCTCACTTAATAGTTGGGGTCAGAACACAGGGTCAATACAGCACCCTGGAGCAATGAGGGTTAAGGGTCGTGGTCAAGAACCCACATTGGTAACTTCAGTGGACCTGGGATTGGAACCCACACCCCTTAGATTGTTAGCCCAAACCGATCTTTGTAAATGCCGGCTGGTTTTAAAACAGACCTGGGAATTGAATGGCCCCGGGGCCACATTCGGCCCTCTCTGTTTTTTTCATTCTGGCCCACATGATGTCAGTCTGAAGTTAGAAATCAGATGTATTGTGCACTCGGTGTGCAGTGTGTCCTCCTCATGCTGTAACTAATTTAAAGGCGTGTATGGGTTCAGTAGCGTGTTGTCGTGGAAACGCTGATTGATCGAGGACTCATGTTTACACGTGCTGTTTTATCCGTCAGCTGATGCTGAAGAGGGTGTGGCTGTGAACCTGGCGGTGCCATCTACATCTCCTCCATCTCACGGCTCTCCTGCCAGTCTTAAAGAGACGGCCACGCCCCCGTCATCCCCCTCTATAGGACTGTTGGCTGCACAGGGGTGAGTTTAAATTCTGATATAAAATCTTGTAGGTTAATTAGTGGGGGTGGTGGGGGGGGTGCTCGATTACGCTACTGATTTTGATAATTTATTATCATGATTCTTTGTAATTTAGATTATTTAGTGATTTACAGAAAAGAAATGCACACAGAGCAGAGCATATCAGGTTCTGAACATATTTATTTAAGAGAGAACTTTATAGAGAACCTAAAGAGACATAAGAGGAACTACAGAACGCGAGTGATCTACTGTACTCTATAACTATAACTCTATAACTCCCTCTCTTTTCTCCATCTCTTTTTTTCGTTTCTTGTTTTCTCTGTCTTTTTTTTTTTTTTTTTTTTTTTGTCTCTTCTTTTTTCGTCTCCTGTTTTCTCCTTCCTTTCTTTTTTTTATCTCTTCTTTTCTCTCTCTCTCTCTCTCTCTCTTTTGTCTTATATTTTCGGTCTCCTGTTTTCTCCATCATTTATTTTTTTTGTCTCTTCTTTTTTCGTCTCCTGTTTTCTGCTTCCTTTCTTTTTTCATCTCTTCTTTTCTCTCTCTCTCTTTTCTCGTCTCTGTCTCCTGTTTTCTCCATCATTTATATTTTTTGTCACTTATTTTCTCCATCTCTTGTTTCCTATGTGTCTTTTTTTCTGTCTCCCTTTTCTTTGTCTCTTCCTTTCTCCATTTCTTTTATTCGTCTCCTGTTTTCTTCATCCCTTCTTTTTTTGTCTCTTTTTTTCTGTCTTCTTTTTCTTTGTCTCGTCTTTTTTTTTCCATCTCTTTTTTTTAATTCGTCTCCTGTTTTCTGGGTTTTCTCCTGTTTTCTCTGTCTCTTCTTTTCTCTGTCTCTTTTTTCTTTGCTCTTTTTTTCTCTGTCTCTTCTTTTCTCCATCTCCTGGTTTTTTTTTTTTGTCTCTTTTCTCTGTCTCTTCTTTTATTCGTCTCCTGTTTTCTGTGTTTTCTCCATCTCCTGTTTTCTGTCTCTTTTTTCATTTGTCTCTTGTTTTCTCCATTTCTTCTATTATTTGTCTTCTTTTTTACTGTCTCTTGTTTTTTGTCTTCGTCTTTTTTCTCTCTCTTTTCTTCGTCTCTTGTTTTTCTCACAGCAGCTCCAGCATATCTCATGGCATGGACGCCATCGGTCTGCAGGTGGACTACTGGCTGGCATCTCTGGCTGAAAAGCGGCGCGAGGGGGAGAAGAAGGATACAAGCTGTAAGAACACTTTAAAGAGTACCTTTAGATCACTGCAGGTCAGCCGATTACCTGGAGGGAGCGCCAGCGAGCCTCATATGCCGGTCAACACCATGTCCATGACTGTGGTCACCAAAGAGAAGAACAAGAAAGGTAAGAGCAGTGTTTGGACTCAGCGTGTCTCATGGGAAAAGTGGGAGGATGTTAAATGTGACTGTCACGTGTCGGAATGTTCAGTGCTGCTTTTCTGTATTCTGCAGTTCCAACTATTTTCTTGGGGAAAAAGCCCAAAGAGAAGGAGGTGGACTCCAAGAGTCAGGTCATTGAAGGAATCAGTCGGCTTATCTGCTCAGCCAAGCAGCAGCAGACCATCCTGAAAGGTGCGTAACACACCCGCACAGTCTGATACAGTGCAACACGGTCTCATACAACACCGTGCAGCACAGTCTCATACAACACAGTCTGATACAACACCGTGCAGCACAGTCTCATACAGCACAGTCTCATACAACACCATGCAGCACAGTCTGATACAGCACAGTCTCATACAGCACAGTCTCATACAACACCGTGCAGCACAGTCTCATACAACACAGTCTGATCCAACACCGTGCAGCACAGTCCGATACAGCACAGTCTCAAACACCGTGCAGCACAGTCTGATACAGTGCAGAACAGTCTCATACAACACAGTATGATACAACACCGTGCAGCACAGTCCGATACAACAGTCTCATACAACACCGTGCAGCACAGTCTCATACAGCACAGTCTCATACAACACCGTGCATCACAGTCTCATACAGCACAGTCTCATACAACACCGTGCAGCACAGTCTTAAACAACACCATGCAGCACAGTCTCAAACAACACCGTGCAGCACAGTCTGATACAGTGCAGCACAGTCCAATACAGCACAGTCTCAAACAACACCGTGCAGCACAGTCTGATACAACACAGTCTCATACAACACCGTGCAGCACATTCTGATACAGCACAGTCTCCTATAACAGTCTCACACAGTACTGTGCAGCACAGTCTCATACAACACAGTCTCACATAGCACTGTGCAACACAGTCTGATACAGTCTGATTCAGCACAGTCTGATACAGTGCAGCACAGTCCGATACAGCACGGTTTCATACAACAGTCTCATACAGCACAGTGCAGCACAGTCTGATAGTGATTCACATTCTGAGGCAGCAGAGTGTAACATTCTCACCGTATGTTTTTTTTAGTGTCCATTGACGGTGTGGAGTGGAACGATGTAAAATTCTTCCAACTCGCAGCTCAGTGGCCAACACACGTGAAGTACTTTCCAGTTGGACTGTTCGGTTACAGCAAGCCTCCCCCCTAAGATCATCCACCACCTTCCATCTGTCTGCTGCTTCAACCTGCCGCAGCCTTCACCTCACCGCTCCACCCGCACAAAGCTCCGTCCAATCAGATTGCTGGCCAGGTGTGGCAAGGTTGTGGGGGCGGAGCCTGTATTGAATGTTGATATATCAGTGATGGGGTGGTTTTCAGGGCTGCATATGTATTTTTATGGCGCTAGTCACTTTTATTTACCTAAAAGGTCTCGGGGTCTTGAGGAGGAGCACAAAATGCAGGGCCCCCTTCCGTCAGCCATCATGGTTTTGTCGGAGCGCATCGGAATGCCGAGTCTGCCCCCCCCCCCCAGCTGGGTTCCAGCTCCTAATTGGCCAGCTGTCAGAATCTGCATGTGTTTAAAGTACCACCACATCCACCATTAAGTGTTATTATGCAACGTGCATGTGTCGAGCTGTACAGCTGCAGCTCGAACCGACGGCTCTCCCATTCAGTTAACGGTCAAGCAATCGCGCCGTTCATGGACTCTGTGAGTTTTGCATTATTTTGTACATAATTTAGGCTTCTGAGTCTTTATCTAGGAGCTTTTAGTTTGAATAACCGTACTTACAGATGTGGCCTTTCTAGAATATGTATGTAGCTCAGTAAGGTTTTTTATTTTTGCTTCTTTTTAAAAACCGACCCTCCAAAGATCAAACGGGCCAGAATGTAAATCCTCACCGCATACCAACCTGACCAACCCGCCCGTCGCAGCGGGTCGGCGTACGTATCCGGATCTGAAAACAGCTAACGGCAGATTATAAGGGATTGTGATGTCATAACTATTCATCACTCATAGTAACCAAACGTGCGGCTACGTTCCCGAACCTCGTCTCGTTTCCCATCAGCCGTCGCCGTTTCCGCCTCGTCGGCAGATCTTGAGCTGGAACCCTATTGGTTGTTAAAAGCTATGCACTTTGTTTTCCATTAGGTCACATGACATCACATGACATCACATTTCTCCTGAAGCACAAAATCAGCTGTTTACTCACCGTGATCGCCACCTGCAGCCGACTGAGGGTCAGGACCGGCGGGAGCTTGTGATTAATTCGGATGTTGTACAGTGTTCGTCATCCAGCAGCGCACACACGCTGATGGTTCTACTGTGAATTAGTGACCACGTGTCTCAAGTTTTAAGAAATCCAGTGTTTTTAATTCTTTCTAGTCGTGTTTCATGGTGCATGTGCAAAAGAATGTGAGAATCCTATACTATGTGCTTATATTGTGTCCGTAGTCGGCCTTCCACAACATTCGACTGTGGAATGTTGTTGTATTCTGTAAGTTGGTGGACCGAAATGGGCGGCAAAACCACCTGCCAGTCTCCTTTACCCCCCTGTACAGACACATTCTACCCCCCGGTATTCTCACTACAGTGGAACCACTAACTGGGGCTACGTGGTAGTTTCAGTCTCTAAACCAAGTACCAGTTTGTAATTCGTAAGATTTGGGGGGTAAAACGATGGATGTCTGCGAGGTTTGGAAGGCTGCGTATGTTTATTAGGCACTAAAGCCTATCCCAGCACTCTACGGGACAAAAAATAACCCAAACCCATTGAATCTGAGGGTTTATGTCTAGTTGAGCCCAATTTGGATTGGGGCGGTACCACGTACTGTATGTATTTATCTGTATCTATGAATTGTACCTAGATGAGGGGAGAACATGCAAACTCGCCCCAAACGGAATCAGTTTTCCGTAGAAGTACCAGCTCCACCCACTGGCTCGCTCTGGTACTAAATGTATTGTATTAGAACATGCACCAATCAATGAGTCCATGAGAAGCACGACGCATAATCAAGCTAAATAAGCGCCGTTATTAGCGCCCCCTACTGACACAGAGTGTATAACGTGTGCAGAAGTTGTGCAAGGCCTCGACTCGAGATGCATGTGATCACTAATTCACAGTTTTTTTCAATCTTCAACATGAGAAGCGATGCTAAGGTCGCTCTCGTGAGGAGCGTCCGCGTCCCCTTTACTCGCTAAAGCTGCTGCGTTGTGGTCGTAGTAACACGCCGTTTCTGCTACAGTGTTGGTTCTGTCTAGTACACATGTGTGTGTGTGTGTGGTGTATGTGTTGAGACGTTAGTGTGTAAAAATGTACCAACGAAGAAAACATTCGCCGAAATAACTCTTCGGCGCCCGTAGGACCGTGGGCATGCGTGTTCCTGTCTGTGGTCAGTGCTCAGTTTTGTGGCGTACATTTTTAACAGTGAACCTAAAGCTGCACCGTGCGGCGACACGAAGCTGAGCGGGTGAATTTAAACTTAAAGAAACGCAAAAAAACAAACCCACGACTACAGCCTTCAGAATGACCTTACGTACCGTGCGTGTGTTGTATTTTATAAGGTAATTGTGGTCAAAACTTTGCATTCCCACGTTATAACCACTGAACGTTTTTAACTCCGGTCCTTTTCGAGAGATTTTTCGTGGGGCGAGTCGTTTTAAGATGTTCCTGATGGGTCACTTTTTAACTTTACTGTCTTCATATTGACGCTGTGAAAACGGGCTCCGTGTGAGACGCCGCGTCCCCTGTTACGTCCCACTTCGGTGGTGAATTAAAAGGCCAAACGAGAAGATCGAATGATCTGTTTTTACTTTTCTCGGCTCCAGTCGACTTTTGTTTTTATTCTGAGTCTGGCTTTTGTTAACCTGATCTCGACCTATCCCGTCTGTGTCCTCGTAAGGAAGTTTTAAACTCACAAAATGTTCCATCTTTGGTTATTTAAGAACCTGTTGGGCATCAACTTTGAAAATGAGCATCCACCCGTCTGGCACCAACAATCATGGCAAGGTCACAAGTAGTTTGGAAATTACTTTGATGATCTTGGATTGTTGGCCAGAAGGTTCTCCGCACCGTCATGGCGTCGCTGTGGTTCCCGTGAGCAGGGTTCTCAACATATAGTACATACAGCAAGGCCCACGAAAAAGCAGGCAGGCTTTTTTTTCGTGGGACTCTCGGTCGATAGTAAATTTTATGTAAATTTGGTTCTATAGTTTAAATACACAACGTGGTCATTTATATAAACACAGTCCTGCTATCGTATACCGTATCATCAGAACTCCCACCCCAAACGTTATACATGTCTGCAAATGTGTAGCTACAACGTGAAGCCCTTACG
The DNA here is from genome assembly GCA_025769995.1 of Xyliphius kryptos. Lineage (NCBI taxonomy): Eukaryota > Metazoa > Chordata > Actinopteri > Siluriformes > Aspredinidae > Xyliphius > Xyliphius kryptos. The sequence continues at coordinate 2,327,664 of JAOUQT010000039.1, forward strand.
TACAAAATTGACTGCACTGACCTCATAGTTCATAGTACGGTGTATGATTTTAGTCGTCTCCGACTTCCAGAACCCTGTCGGAGACCCCGCACTACCTCGGATTAAGATCAGGTTACAAAGCCTTTTTGTTTTCTTATTTAGTTTGTTTGTGTAGTTGTTCGGTCACCACCTGGACTGTGTTAACCTTTTTCAAGACTTCTGTCCTGTGACCTTATTGGCTTCCCATAGCCAATTTGTCTCTGATCGTCGTGCAAAGTTCCCTACAAATGAGTTTTGAGTTTCTGTTACCGCAGATGAAACCTGCCAAAAAAAACAGAGGTTACCGCCGACGGGGGACGTCCTCCGGTGTTTGTGATGTACGCAGTTGTCCAGTTCGGTTCAGTTGTGATGACTCACGCTTCTCGTCTCGTCCTCCGAGTGTAATCTGTCTCCTTACAAACGCAGGCCAATTCTGGACCATTTCGAAGAAACTGAGAATTCCAACGGATTGGCCGGGTCAGTTGAAAATGTATCGGGGCCTCGGAGCTCGCGGGCTACTTGAGTAAATCTTCCTCGTATTGATTTTAATTTCTCCTCCTGAAGTCGTCCATCAGAACTCCTTATGACCCAAAGAATCCCCTCCATTATGGAGCTGAAAAGCGGACATTAGTGTTTAAATCAGAATTTTGTCATTTGAAATATTTGTCAGCAAAATTCTGATTCACATGAGCAAAAAATGAGCAGAGAAAAAAAATTCAGATTACAAAATTTCAGATTTTTATTTGGAATTTTTTTTCACATGAAGTTTTTAATCTGATTTCTTTTTTCGTCTGAATTTTTCAATCAGATTTTTTTTATTAAAGTTTTTTTTTCAAGTGAATTTTTTTATCTTTGAAAATTGCTCATTTGAATATGAATTTTGTCATTTGAAATAATTTTCAGCAAAATTCAGATTCAAATGAGCAATTTTTAAAAATTAAATAGTTAAAAATAGTTAAAAATTTTAGATTAAAAAAATCAGATTAAAAAATTCAGATTACAAAATTCAAATTAAGGTCTCAGAAATATACAAGTTCAAGTTTGCTTTTCCATGGAAGCCCGGATGTTTCACCTTGGACATGAACTTGTATATTTCTGGGATCTGAATCAAAATTTTGTAATCTAAAGTTTTACATTTTTTTTTTCATCTGAATTTTTCAATCAGATTTTTTTTTTTAATCTGAATTTTTTTACCTCTGAAAATTGCTTATTTGAATCTGAATTTTGTCTGAATTTAAAATATTTTCCAGCAAAATTCTCAGCAATTTTCAGACAAAAAAAAAATCAGATTTAGATCTCGGAAATATACAAGTTCAATTTTGCTTTTCCTGGAATGTTTCACCTCAGACATGAACTTGTATATTTCTGAGATCTGAATCAGAATTTTTTTAATCTGAATTTTTTTTCATCTGAATTTCATTTGAATCTGAATTTTGCTGAAAAATATTTCAAATGACAAAATTCTAATTCAAATACTTATTTCCGCTTTTGCGCTCCATCACGTTCCATAATGAAGCTGTACACTGACCCGGGGTACATCACTGGCTCCTTTAAATGACCGGGATGTTTTACAGTCCTAACACTAACATTACTACATTATTAATCAATATCATGGTTAGTTAATTAAACCAAATTAAGGTGGACGATGGCGATGCGTATCGCTTTATGGTTTTTCTTCCTCCAAAAATAATCCCAGCGACATTAAAAGCCAGAGTTACCACAGAATGTGATGGAGGGGATTTTTTTTTATTTAATTTAAATTTTGCCATTAAAACAGAAATATGGACTTAAATAGAACCATCACGTTTCCCCCCTTCCCCCTCCCCCTCCCTTGACGTGACGCGGCTCCCAGCTGCCCTCGGCCCTCAACACAAACAAATCGGCGTGTACATATCGTAAGACGTGCTTGTATAAATAAACTCTTTTATCGTCCTTTTTTAATTTGATTCATGGTGTTTTATAGAACTGCGTGTTCAGGTTCCAGTTGTCGATGGAGTGACGTGTGGAAATCGGAAAGTGTTCATTTTTTAAATAAACACATCATATTTGTACTCTGCCTTCGTCTGGTTTTTACTTGTTTAACTGGAGTCAGTGGAGGATCTGGTGGAGGCGCGGTGAGTTGGTGGTGCGGCGGTCCGAGCTGTCCACATCCTGGTATTCGAGGCCTGGGGTTTCTTCTGGCTGGAGGATGTGAAGCTGTAACTAAAACACGTATGATCTCCAGGTTTTTATTCATTATCTGTCCGCTTATTCCTTTATGAGGGTCACACACACTACGGGGCAATTTAGCGTATTCAATTTACCTTTAATCCATGTTTTTGGACTGTGGGATGAAACCGGGGAAAAACCCACGCAGACACAGGGAGGACATGGAAACTCCACCCAGATTGGGATTCGAACCGGGAACCCCCAGCGCTGAGAGGAGAACATTTAATTTCTAAATTCCAAACAAACAGGAACCAAAGACGACGCCCCTTAACCCGCTGAGACCGCGATGTAAACGTTATGGTGAGTTCCAAATGCGTTCTCCTGTGAGCGCCACCTTCCTTTAATTAAAAAAATAATGAAAGCAGACATTTTACACAACTGTATGCTTTGTACTTTATGTCAGCAGTTTGGGGAAGGACCGTTCCTGTAATAAAATGACTCTTATGGCTCAGGTTTGTGTGGTGGGAGAGGGAGTGGTGTGATGTTGATCAGTCTGGATGGAGGTGACTGACCCACCACCAGAGTGCGCTGTGGGTCTGAACAAGAAAAGTGATTAAAACCTCCGTTAATGAGTTTGTGGTACATAAAATACACAAACACAACTCATGGGTGAGAGATTTGAACAGGAAGGTTCTGGGTTCAAGACCAGATGAAGGTTCTGACTCGAGATCTAAAGTCTGCTGACCTTCAGATTTAAACATCTGTGATTTACAGTCCAGCCTCGTCCAGCTCCTCCATGTCCATCTCATACATGAGGTCATTAACGCGCTTCCTGAATACAGTGCAGCGCCGCCGGGAGAGGCCCCGCATGAAATCGGCGATGGTCAGCGCGTATCTGTCGTACACGTCGCACGCTTCCGGTCGTCTGCCCTTGTCCAGTTTGTTGAATATCCTGTTATAATCGGTCAGGTGCTCCGAGGCGTCGGGCGGCAGCTTACTCGCGTGCTGCATGGAGAACGGCGTGCTGGACTCGGACTCCGCCGTGGACACACACGATGGAGACTGAGTGACGGCGAACTTTGCATCCAACTCCTCCTTGCAGATGATTGTCAGCGTTTCCTGCACGAATAAAACAACGAGGTCATGGTGTAAACGGGACGCAGACAGACGACCCACTTTAGCGGAACAGCATCAGCCCCGATGTTACCATCAAAACAAGGAACGGAAAAAAAACAATAATAAATAGATCTGCTTTGGGATCGGCCTGAAACCGCTGCGAGTTCGTCGAGACCCGCTGCTCCTGGCAGGCCCTGCTCTCCTGCTAGCTTTAGGCGGATTCAGCGGGGGGAATAGTTTTAGTGTGGCTTATTAAATTTGTTGTTACGAACAAAGTGTGTGTGTGTGTGTGTGTGTGTGTGTAAGACGTCACGTGGTACTTGGTGTGTGTCATCTCTATAACGATTGGCACGCAGCTAAATGAAGGGTACTTGGCATGTGTGAAATTACTCATGTGCAATTTCTTGGATTGATTTACGCACGTACGACTCGAAAATTCACAAGTACGATTTCTTGGATTTACGCACGTACGAATCGAAAAGTTAAAGATACGAATACTTGGATTAACACACGTACGAATCGAAAAGTTACAAATACGATTTTTTGGATTTACGCACGTACGACTCGAAAAGTTACAGATGCGAATTCTTGGATTAACACACGCACGACTTGAAAAGTCACGTGTACGATTTTTTGGATTAACACACGTACGAATCGAAAAGTTACAGATACGAATTCTTGGATTAACGCACGTACGACTCGAAAGGTCACGAGTACGATTTTTGGGATTAAAACACGTACGACTCGAAAGGTCACAAGTACTTATTTTTTTAAAGTTCTTGTAATCTCATGATCACAACTTATTTTTTTCGTGATCACAACATAAAGAAACTAAGTGTTTATCACGAGCAAACAAGATTTGTTTATTTCATTAACGACTTAAAAACATAATAGCACGTCCTTTCTCACTTTTGTAGCAAATAACAAACTTATGGCTTCAAAACGATCGATCGGTTCATTGTAAACATGTTGTTGTAAATTGGGGCGTGGCCCAGTGAAGGATACATCTGATTGGTCCCTGATTAATATGCCCTCCCCTTACCTTGTCAGTAATGGGCGTGTGCTCGCTCCTTCTGGCCTGCAGGTATGGATTTAACCACAGGAGGGCGGTGTAGAGCCGGGGCGCCTGGTTCCTCGCCTCCTCTCCGTTCTTCAGGATCAGTCTCTTTTTGGCCTTGGTAAATTTATGGCGCAGGTTCCTCCACACGTAGCGGCAGTGCTCCGGGTCCTGCTCGCCCAGCTGCATGGCGATCTCCCGCCACGACTTGGCCTGGACCTCTGCGTCCTTCCAGTCGCGTCGGGAGCGGTCGTAGAGATGCGGATAGGCGCGCACCAGCTCGGCCAGCCTCTGCTCCAGACGGTTCATCATCCCTCCATCCAGCAGCGGCCGCTAACACACCACGTGACTCTCCCCCCCGTTACACACGCACGCACGCACACACACACACACACACACACACACACACACACACGACGTGTCAAAATAAAAGCTTTTATGGCGGGAACGCCTCAGAGCGATTGTGTGTGTGTGTGTGTGTGTGTGTGTGTGTGTGTATATATATATTATTTTAAATTTGTTTTTTTTTGTTATAATAAAAATAATTATAATATAATTTATTATAATTATAATAAAAAAATAAACATAAAAAAGAAAAAAAATATATATATATATACACACTGGAGATCAAAATTAGAGAACAACACACAATTTCCTAAATGTCAAGGTCACTATGTAGTCCTATGTGAATG
>JAOUQT010000039.1:2339603-2352183 GCA_025769995.1 Xyliphius kryptos
GCAAAAGGAGGCCCTACACCATACTAATAAATTATTGTTGTCTAAAACCAGGTGTTTCACTTTCATTGTCTAACCCCAGTAGTTGTTAGTTGTAGAATGTTAGCTGTGTGTCACTTAATCAGAATTCTTATCAAATAGAAAAGTAAAGAATATGGCACTAAACAACACATTAAACAGCAGGAATAAAATACATCATTAAAACCGTAGAATCTAACAACTACTATATAAATCAGGGGTGACATTATTATATATTTTATTACTGAAAAATGATTTAATGATTGGACATGTGAGTAAAGCAAAATCAAAAATTGGATTAAAAATACAAGCACTCTGTATAAAAACGATTCCTATAGTGCCTAATAGCAACAAATTTGCTTCACACAGCTGTCTTTCTTGCAACAGAGTAATTTAGTATAAATCACAGTAGCATGTTAGAATTGCAGCAAAACAACTAACACAAATCATTCACATAGGGCAAAAAAGTCACCATGTTTTTCTTTCGATGAATCGTGTAATTGGATAAAGTATTTTTGATCGGTTAAATAACAATAATTACCCAAGACAAGATAGGACATTTCACTTAATAATAACACAAGTAAAAATACATTTATAAGTAATACATTACTTTCAATTTATTATTTATTTTATCATTTATTTTATTCAACTTTCAAGAATTGTTCTACAGGAACCTGGAAACCAAGTATGAATATTTACACATTTCTGCTGTGAGAGTGCAAACTCATAACCATTGTAATAAACTATACACACATTAAACAGGAGTTATAATTAACATACCTTACTAACATAACATAACATTAGCCCAACATTATGGTGATGTTAGTATGGTACGTTAATCTCACTGATTTGTACTACGTTAATTTCACCTTGTCTCGAGGCAGAGAACTTTCCTAGATCATTTTTTTACTCGAATTACTTAAGAATCGTTTCAGCACTAATAGATTTACTTATATTGTATTTCTTTGATTTGTTGATTGGAACTATTTTTCATTATTTTAGGGCTTATTGTATTGCAAATTCAAGGCCGTGCAATGTTTTTTTTTTCTTTCACATGTGTCTTTTCATAGACAAATGTCTATTCACAAGTGCAGTTATTGGAAATAGTTTTTATTATGATGTGCAAGGAAGTTAATTTCTGTAGAATGATATGTTGAATGGGCCTACCTATGTTTTATTATTTTAGGGCATTTGGCATTGAGAATACAAGGCATGAGGGTACAAATCCTTTAGCATACGAGCAATTAAAAAAAAAAGTATCATTTAACAATTTTACTCACCTTCTTGTGTTATCTACTTTCCTTAGTTCATGACAGGGAGATACGTATGGTCTTGCTAAGATGCAGCTCTTCCTTATTTTATCTCCCAATCTCTGTGTCTGTTTTTGGTGCAAAGAATCAGATAGAACTGTGCAGTAACTAACAGAATATTATTGTAGAATGTATATACTGTAAATATCTGGTTAAAACATATGGCGTTTTAATGAGTTCAGTCATTTTATTCACAATAAAATCATGTCAGAATTTCATTTAACATATTAACTTGATTTAACCTAAACTTACTGGACACAATATTAGGTACACCTGTTCAATTGCACAAATATCTAATTAGCCAATGACATGGCCACAAATCAATGCATTTAGGGATGTAGGGAAGCTTGAGATAACTTACTAAAGTACAAACCTAGCATCAGAAACTGCCAATATACAGGGATTTTTATACAGATTTTTGTACTGTATCTCTACAGTTAGAAATGTGTGCTTGTTATGACTGTTTTATGTTTTATGAGGTAAAATTCATCAGTTGTGACCTCTGCAGGTAATCATCGCACTGTCTGGTCACTTGAGTGCGGTGGAGTCAGAAAAGCAGAAGCTGCGAGCTCAGGTGCGGCGTCTGTGCCAAGAGAACCAGTGGCTGCGGGACGAGCTGGCCAGCACCCAGCAGAAACTGCAGAAGAGCGAGCAGAATGTAGCGCAGCTCGAGGAGGAGAAGAAGCACCTTGAGTTCTTGAACCAAATACGCAAGTTTGATGATGATGCATCACCCTCAGAGGAGAAAGCCGGAGAAAAAGAAAAGGACAATCTCGATGATTTGTTTCCCAATGATGACGAACATGGACCAGGTGAGGCAGTGTGTGAACGGCGAATAAAAGCTTAAAGCGCAACATTTTAACAGACATCTTTTTTATTAAAATGTAAACATTTAAAAGTAAAAACTGAGAATTCATATATTGTGAATAGCTTGTAAAAAATGTGCCATATTAATAAGTTCATCTTTTTTTTTCATTTTTACATAATTTTATTTCATTTAACATAATAACTTGATATACACTCACTGGCCACTTTATTAGATACACCTAATCAACTGCTTCTTAAGAGCATTAAATCACATGGCCGCAAATCAATGCATTTAGGCATGTAGAAACGTTCAAGACAACTTGCTGAAGTGCAAACCTAGCATCAGAATGGGGAAGAAATTTGATTTAGGTGACTTTGAACCTGGTTGTTGGTGCCAGACTGGCTGGTCTGATTATTTCAGAAACTACTGATAAGCACAAAATTTGAACAATTGTTTTTGTGTTTTTTTGTTTTAGCTCAGCGCAGTGGTGAAGTTGCAGCTCAGCAAGGGGGATACGAGATCCCAGCTCGACTCAGGACGCTGCACAACCTGGTGATCCAGTATGCCTCCCAGGGAAGGTATGAGGTGGCTGTTCCACTTTGTAAACAAGCATTGGAGGATCTGGAGAAGACTTCGGGTCACGACCACCCTGACGTTGCTACTATGCTTAACATCCTGGCTCTTGTCTATAGGTGAGGACATTGTGTTAAACGTTGCATATTTTGGCAAAACATCTTTCACTTTTAAGAACAGTAAATAATAACAAACTTGCTTTTTGTAGGGATCAGAATAAGTACAAAGAAGCGGCTCACCTCCTGAACGATGCTCTGGCAATTCGTGAGAAGACTCTGGGAAAGGATCACCCTGCTGTGGCTGCCACCCTCAACAACCTGGCTGTCCTTTATGGCAAGAGGGGTAAATACAAGGAAGCTGAACCCCTCTGTAAAAGGGCACTGGAAATAAGGGAGAAGGTACAATATCTGTTGCATGGCATGATAATTCAGATTTCTTTCTTTTTTAACTTTGTATTTAGGGCAAGTAAAGACGTTTATAAAATATAAAACAGTATTAAAAATTAATTTAAACAATAATGTTGTTCTCATTTGGCATCAGGGATTTATGCTATATGCACACGTGTATATATAGTGTTGGTAAAATACAGACTCCTCGATTCAGATATCTAGATTTCTTTTAGTTCATGCTTGAGATTTCATACTAATGAGAGAAAAGCTTTCTATCTTCTAGCCTTCATCTGTAGTGGGTTGTGAGCTTTAATTTGTCCCTTGGAGTGATTGTATGACCTGCAGTGGTCCGGGATCAGATTTATGCTGTATATTCATACCTTGTTGGATATACTCCACATTTATCATTAACTCAATACGGGAACAACCCAGTAAAATGTTTAATTAGTTCAGAAAGTCAAATGCTAACCATTTCAATCATTTTTTGTTGACAGGTTTTGGGGAAGTACCACCCTGATGTGGCTAAGCAACTTAATAACCTGGCGCTGTTATGTCAGAACCAGGGAAAGTACGAGGAAGTGGTATACTATTACAGTCGTGCACTGGAAATCTATGAGGGCAGGCTGGGGGCCGATGACCCCAATGTGGCCAAGACTAAAAACAACTTGGTGAGCCTATATGATATTTCTAGGCTTTTCTACATAACATATACAGAACATATAAGCAATTAAATGTTTATGTAAAGGGCTATTTTTATGTAACCGTTTTTTTCTACACTGTACTACACTTTAGTGCTTGGTACAGAAATTTCTTGTATGATGATGGAAATGAAATGTGACAACCACTTCACCATATGGATAGCCCCTCATGGACAAAAAATCACCATAGTGGACAGACTAAATATGCAATTAGAAGTTATGCTACCGACATCGCCATGAAATGTTTTACTCTCCGTCAGTTAAATCTTCATCAGAGAATAACTGATAAACTTTATGAAATGCACATTAACATATACACTGTCAAAGAACGGCACCTATGCATGTCCATTTAATCTTTTCCAGTTTGACAATACGTTGCACACCCTCGTCTAGAGATGCCAAATTACGCTTAGAGAAACATACATCAAAGTTTGGAGTGTTGCCATTGCTACAATATATTGCTGAAAGTATTTGCTTACCCATCAAAATTTTTGGAATTAGGTTTTTCAATCTCTTCATTGGCCACAGGTTTTTACAAAAATTTGTAAAAGAATGGGCTGCTCTCAGGAGCTCAGTGAATTCCAGTGTGGAACTGTGATAGGATCCCCCCCTGTGCAACAAATCTAGTCGTAATATTTCCTCACTTCTAAAGATTCCACTGTCAACTGTATTTTAAGAAAATGGAAGTGTTTGGGATTGACAGCAACTCGGCGCGGTCAGCGGATGCTGACGAAGTGGGGTCAGCGGATACTGATGCGCAAAGTTCGAAGAGATTGCCAACTTTCTGCAGAGTCAGTCACTTCAGACCTTCAAACTTTATGTGGCTTTCAGATTAGCTGAAGAACAGTGCGCAGAGAGCTTCATGGAATGGGTTTCCATGGTTGAGCAGCTAAATATGTGAGTCAAGGCAGGTGAGAGAATACTTTTGGCAATATAGTGTATGTCGTAAGATATCACTGTTATTCAATACATCTAGGATGCTATGCAACATACTGTGTAACTCCGAAATGTACACATCAGAATACAATGTGAACCGTTCTGCAGGATTGTATTGTATTCATTGCCTACAAAAAATAATATATCATTCTAATACTTGATTCCTCATAGAGAGTAGAACCTCAGAAATACAGTGGGACATGGACTCCAGGCACTTGCAAAAAATTCTGTAGGCAATGCACAGCATTCCTCTTGTTGAACGGTCCACAATTCTGTTGTATTCTAAGATGTAGGATTTCCTGTGTTCCATAGAGCATTATGAGGCATCACACCACTCGATAGTGTGCATTTTTGTGTTGGTTTATTTATTATTGCACTGTTTTACTCAAATTTTCTATTTGAGTCTGGATTCTCTCTTGCTTTCTTAATGTTATGATCTATCATTTCAAGTGGCTGTTAAGGAATAAGATATACTGCCATGTCTATTTTTTGCCTTTTTTAGACAGCTTTGGGACAATATCCATTGTTGTAAGCGCTTTAGAAATAACAAATAGCATTTTCTGCTTTGTGCCCATCAGGCCACATGCTACCTGAAACAGGGCAAGTTTAAGGATGCTGAGGCGCTCTATAAAGAGATCCTGACCCGTGCCCATGAGAAGCAGTTTGGCTCAGTCAACAGTAAGCAAACTCTTCTTTCCTTTCCTCAGTCACCACCTAGCCACTTCTCAGGAGGATTGTGAGGTTAATCCTGTACACTTTTAACTCTCAAACATGCCTAAAACTAATTCTTGCCCCATGACAGAGCATAAAGCCATTTATAACTCAATGATCTGATCCATATTTTACACAGTAACTTACACAGTCAAGCTGATTACAGTATTAAAGCAGCACAAAGAACTAAAAATCTCTTTATACATAATATATAATTTACCCATGCACTAATATATAGAATATTGTAACACAGGACATTTAAGACTTTTAATCCAGTGACAGGACAGATACAGTATATTAGTGTCTTAATTGTTCTGTTTTCAATAGATGACAACAAGCCCATATGGATGCATGCAGAAGAGAGAGAGGAGAGAAAGGTAAGGTGAAACACACTGCTTGACTCATAGAATCCCACGTTTCAATGCTTAACGTTCCAAACAAACCACTCAGTCTGATTGATCCTCTGTCGCTTTGTACATGGTTTTGCTTAGAATTTTTTGGTGTACTCATACTGAGCAAGGCTCCCTTAATTCGGTTTGGACTGTGATTGTCACCACTTTCCCGCTGGCTTGGACTCCCACTGTACCCACCGTTCCTGATCTTGCTTTGGATTTAATAATTATACCTTGATCTGGCTGCGCAATTAATATTTTTATAGAATCAGCATGTTTCCTGTAATTGGCCAAAATAAATTTTATACAATTAAAGTTAGATATTTTAATTATTACTGTGCAATTATGCCAAAAATGTCGACCTGTTGTGAGTGTGTTTGTGTGTATAAAGGTAGTCTGGTTCTTATCAAGCTTTCTTCCTTACATCCTCAGGGAGTTTTTCCTTGCCACCATTACTCATCTGGGATAAAATGTTTCGGTAAAGCTGCTTTGGGACAATGTTTATTGTTAAAAAATTAAATTGAATTGAATTGTTGAATGGGATAGTCACATGATTGACATCATTTGTGCTCAAGCGCGTAGTGAATTGCGCCCTGGCCCACCTCCTTCAACTGCGCCAGAATGCAATTCAAAATTTGCATTCAATGCACACTACACAAACAAACCACGCTCTTTGTGTCTGCGATTCAGTTTGTGCAGTGTACGTATGCCCTTCATTTGCTAATAATGATCTAGTAAAGGATTCTTTTACTTAGTATATTCATACAGCATTGTTATTTTTAATAAAAAACATTTATAATCAATCGATTCTTGAATAATTTATTTTAACTATTGCCTTTGAAAACAATTCATTAATTCAATTTACGTGTATTAGTTCCAATATAAACACATTAGAATTATACAGTAGATGATACATTTCTATTGATTTGTTTTTATATTTTAATGTAACAGGGCAAGAAGAAAGACTCTGGTCCCTTCAGTGAGTACGGCAGCTGGTACAAGGCCTGCAAAGTGGACATGTGAGCAATCTTTCCCAGTCCTGCATGAAGTACTTACTGTTTATTAAATAATCTCTGATGTGTTCATGTCTGTTTTCTCTGTTGCATGCAGTCCTACAGTAACTAATACGCTGAGGAGTCTGGGGGCACTGTATCGCCGACAGGGCAAGTTGGAGGCTGCTGAGACATTAGAAGAGTGTGCTACAAAGAACCGTAAACAGGTACCACATGACAGTACATGAAGATTAAATAAATACATACCAAAGCAATTGAACATTATAAGAAATGAATTAATAAATGCAGGGAATAGATGCGATTAATCAAAGTAAGGTGGTGGAGCTGTTGAAGGATGGCACCCCCTGTGGAGATAAGAGGCACAGCAAAGATGGTCTGAATGGTTCTGGAGGTCCTCGTGAATCAGAGGGAGATGAGGGCGAGTGGAGTGGGGTGTGTACTTGATTATTATATTTTATATTTACACTATGTTTAATGAAACCACATTATAATTTTAGACACCCAGAATAGTCACTTGTTTTGGAACATCTGGCAGAATTCAACATTTTTTAGCAATGGGTAAATGGAGCATATTATGAAGTTTGTGGCAACTTAGACAAATAGTTGGAGCAGTCAGGGGTTAACTTGGTATGGAGGATGTTTGCCACCTTGAGGATTTAAATCAAATTAAGTAATTTATCTCTCTAACTTATCTCTATTAGCCTATGTATTTGCATATTTTACAAAATGTGTAAATAATCATTCCCTGATGAGCTTTATCAAATGTGGCTTTATGTGGACCAGAGTGCGATTTCAAACAGAGGTTAGAAATTTGGGTTTGCTTTACCTCTGGCAGGATGGAAGTGGCTCCCTGCGGCGCAGTGGCTCCATTGGAAAGATCAGAGATGCTCTGAGACGCAGCAGCGAGATGCTGGTGAAGAAGCTGCAGGGCAGTGGCCCACCGGAACCACGCAACCCAGGGTAAGTAAGAATTAGCTGGGGATTTTCTTACAGTACACAGTTGCATTGTTGTTATTCAATGTTATACTTCTTTAAACATATTATTTTGTTTGCGTTTCTACTACGATAGAGATATCGCGCGGGACAAACTTTAATACAACAGCATTCGACCTCCATTTGTAGAAAGATAAGACTTGACCACAGGGTTTGATGGTGCCTCCTTTTCGTTTGAAATATCCCCAAATCCCATTGGCTTTGAATGTGGCTGATGTTTTAACTGCCATAACTCAGTCCATTTTAAAGCTACCAACCTTATTTTCAGGGCACAGACACCTGTTTTCGCAGATTCCACAGCATTATCAGATTTTTCTTGTATTTTTTTTTATTACTCTTTATTGTAAGTGTTTATAAAAAGTCATAACTCCCTGACAAATTTGTGGATTACAAGCATTTGCAAGCATTAATATTTTTGAGTATCATGCATTTGGGAGTGTAATTCTGTGCACAACAGAGTTTTAAACAGAGAGCCTATATTAGAAATGCATGGGGAAATGTTCCAGAAATTCTCCTTTTATTACTATCAATGAAGTCATGTGACCGAACAGAGAGCGAAGGTTGCATTCGTTTTAAAAAAAGGATTTATGAAGTAAACACAAAATGACAAGTCATTGCCACCATTTTTTGCAGGATATGCACATCAATAGTTAATATACAGTACCTGTTTGACTAAAAAGCACTGTGCCTGTATTTCAGAATGAAGAGAGCAAGCTCGCTGAACTTCCTCAACAAGAGTGTAGAGGAAACTTCACCGGTGAGCACGTTAACACACACTAATAACACAATTTTGTGTTTTTTTTTTTTTAACCAACATTTATTCTATTTTCAGGATGTAAACAACGGCCTATCAGAATGTAGAGGACTGAGCACCAGCAACGTGGATCTTTCAAGACGAAGCTCCCTGATTGGTTAGAGTGTGGATGCGGTATTAAAGATGGCTAAGACAAAGCAGAGAGTCTCTTTGACATGTGCATTTAAATCAGAGCGTCTATGTGATTTTTTTTTTTTTTTCTCTGACATTTTCATTCATCTTTAACTTGACCGCTGTTAAGCTAGCAAATAGCTGTGTCTGCTTTTTGTGAATGCTGCACTGATTAGGCTATTAATACATGGCAAGTTGATGGGGATAGAGTAACAGATCAGTGCGTAATGCAGACAGGTATTTGCCAGGCGCTCAATTCTTTCAGTCTGCAACCAAAGGGTTTTACCGAAAATGCATCCATAGGTTTTAATGCAATATGCCATGCTGCTTACACCACTGGATTTGTGTGTACATTCCAAAAACCTAATCACACATTGCACCATATAAAGAATTATAATACGTTTAACTATCTTCAATTATCTTCCATCAGAACGTAATGTACTGGATGAAAGTGAGGAAAGCTTATAATGTAGATACACACACACAAATCAATCAGTGAAGAGTGGTAAAAGTTATTGAGCAATGCTGGATTTGGTTTCTTTTTGTATTTATTTATTTATTTTAAGTAAAGCGTTCCAGCTCAGAAACAAACAGAGTAGTGTTATTGTAGAGGTATGGCCTCGCTTTAGCCTTTTTTCTGTATATACAGATTTAATTTAATCCTGTTTCCTTTTTTTGTAAAGTGTTTTTTTGTTTACATAGTAGGAAGTAAGCGAACCTCAAGAGAACAAATCCTACTGCGCAGTAATAAAGGTTATCGTACACTGGGCTTTGTTTAATGCTGTGAACAAAGGCGTTCATGTTGTACCTGTTCTTTAAATAAGAAGTCAGTACTGAAACTGGAACTCAGTCATGATTTGCTGATTATATTTGGATCTTTAAATATTTAGATCTTTAACGGTGTGCAATCTTAGGTCCGATTTGATCAAATGGTTATACTCACTAATTTATATAATACTAAAATAGCAAATGAAACAAAACAATGCCGCCTTCTTTTTTATTTACTGAATGGTTTTGGAATGGAATTTATTTATTTATTTTTTTGCAGTTTGTAATTTTAAAAGTCTTTCTACTGTATTATATAATTTCCCTGACATTTGTTATGCAGGGCAAATGTCTTTATGTCAGGCTTCCAAATACATTTTTTTTGGCTCGTAAATTGGCTCATCGCAGTGAAATATATTCCATCGCAGTGACATATAAAATCAGATAAAAAAAAAAAATTGGGTAGCAACTTACTTTGAACTGTGCTTCAAATAACAGGATTACATTATTGTGCTTATTTAGCTTGTGGTGTGTGGATTTGTATAGGAGATAAATTGATGTGGTAAAGCTTTTTTTTTTTCTACATGAAAGAGGAGAAAAAACATGTCATCTCACCCCGGAGCCAGTAGAGGGCACTAAAATAAAATTGCAAACTGCTCGTTTAAATATACATCCGTCTGCACTGCTCTGTGAGTTTTAGTTTGCGCAGAATGAGAATAAGTATTGTAGGTAAAGCGGATATTTTTGGATAAATTAAGGTGTAAAAATGAATGTAAGGTAACAGGAATGTAAGAAGTAGAATTTAAAGACTGTGCTATGATACAAAACACTATATGCTGTGGAATCTTTTCATTCACTGTGTATTGTATCTTCATACAAGGATTTTGTATTGCTTTGTAACTCTAGGTGTATCACTCAGGCAGACTAGGAAACTAGCGCTCAAGGGATCTTTCTTGCTGCAGAATGCTTTATCCTCTAAACTCACTATGACATGTTCTTGTGTGATTACATTATAAGCCTGAGGTTTATCATTTGCTTTCATTAGAGAGCTCTCAGCTGAGGTCTAACTGCAACAAGGCTGCGTACTGTTGAAAATATTCCATGTTGTGCTCATGTCAATTCAGTTTAGATCAAAACTCAACCCATCAGGTGTCTGTTGTTATTTAGCTTGATGATTTCACTTTATTTTGAGTAAACAGCCATTCCACTTTCTCTGTTATCAACCCACATTCCTGTCATGTCAGTTAATCAGAATAAAACACCCCTAGTGAAATTAGATTTAGTTCCAGGACAATTAGTCTTTAACTTCCTATAGTGTTAACTAATAAGATACCTTCATACACATATACTGAAATGTGTCCATCTGTAGATGTTAATATTCTAATTACGGTTAACACATGATGGAACAAGCAGCCATGAGAATGTCTGATGTTTCAGGTACTAGCTGAAAACATATTTTATCTTTATCATGTGGACTGTAAAACATTAGCATCGACATGCAACCTGAAGCGCTTTGCACAACTCTAGACTGTGTTTGTGCAGGTTCCATGTGGTTTGTGAGGAGAGAAGTTAGAGGTCACATGTGAAAGGGCCTCATGTACAACTATTAAAATAAATAAAACCTGTCACTTTTCCAACCCATTTGGCTTGGTTATGCTTTTTATTTTTTTCCCTGACAAATATTTGGAAAGAGCATGAAGAATGTGACCACCTCAAAACCATGGATCGACGGTGAGGTGCGTTCCCTGCTGAAAACCCCGTGATTCTGCATTTAAAGACGGTGATGAATCTGCACTTAAAACGGTCAGAAGAAATCTGTCTGCTAGAACAAAAAAGGCAAAAGTCACATGTGCTCTGAATATTTAGGGTCACTTCATGTCAAACGACCCACAGAGCATGTGAAAGGGCATTAGGTGTATCACAGACTATAGGGGGGCACATAATGCCTTGAGGACCCAACTCTACCCGACAACCTCAATACCTTTTATTCATGCTTTGAGGTCTCCAACCCCTCCCTCCTGGCTTGCAACCTTCTTGGGCAAACCAGCAGTAACCTCCCCTACCCTGTGTATGTCAGGATAAACAACATCACATCCTCCTCCATCATCCTGAACATGGCTCCCCCCAGGGCTGTGTGCTTAGCCCACTACTGTACACACTTATGACATATGACTGCAGAGCGCACCACAAGAACAACCTTGTGGTCAAGTTTGACAGTGGTGATCGGATTCATCACTCATGGAGACGAATCGCCGTACTGGAAGGAGGCGGAGGACCTAACATGGTGGTGCAGAGAAAACATCTCATTCTCAATGTTCAACCAATGTTCGTCTCTAGGAGACTATGCTGCATTCGAGCAAAAACAACACGTTTTCAAAACAGCTTCTTTCCGGATGCAGCCAGACACCTAAATTGCTCCACCCCGCATGTACTGAGACCTAGGTAACTATATTTCGTTATAATCATGTGCATGGTTTTGAATAACAATAAAGCTGAGTCTGGTCTGAAGTCTGGATATTTTATACAACTGTGTGCCTGTTCACAGGAGCATTTAAAGCCAAAGCCTGTTCGAATTAAAAGCTGTGTGGTATTTAGTGGCTGTTGTAGGCCTGTGGTTCCTGGTACCGCCAAGTCATGAAAATGATAAAGTGCCCTTGGGAAAGGGACCCAACCCCTGGTTGCTCCCTGGGAGAAATGGAGCATAATGGTTTAGGGATGTTTCTCAAGTTGAATTATACTGAAGTTGCATTATACTCAGTTGTTTCAGTTGCACTGCCATTATTTTGAAACTGCATTGCCGATGATCTTATCCAGTACAGCTTAGAAAATAGCTTCGTTGTTACCTCAGAATATGGTACTTTGAGATAGGAAACTGCCATAAATATGATATCTCACTGGTCAGAGTCGTGGTGTCTAGCTAGCAGCACATAACCGGTAGGCTTTATAAGAGAAAGCTCTGGCACCTGCTGTAAATTTCATTACTCTAGGAACCTGCAAGCAGCCTGCACCTTTTGGTCAAAATAGGCGAGATGGATCATAAACTACTGTATTA
>JAOUQT010000039.1:2360157-2374105 GCA_025769995.1 Xyliphius kryptos
TTAATGAAGATTGGCTGTCCAGTTTAGCCATGAAACCTCCCATACTAAAATGACAGGTGTTTCAGTTTCATTGTCTAACCCCTGTATGTATCCATATAAATGGCCCACCATATAGATTGCATCAGTCACACATTCGTACTCAGTGTAGAGTTCATTCTTCTTTTTTTTTTTTCTCCACAGCATGATGGATAAGGGCCACACGGTGAAGCTCTTTGTAGGGAACCTGGCCCTGGACACCACGCAAGAAGAGCTGTCCGCAATTTTCGAATCCTATGGCCAAGTGGTGAGCTGTAGCGTCCTCAGGCAGTTTGCTTTTGTTCACTTGCAGGGAGAGGGCGCTGCTGAACGCGCCATAAGGGAACTCAATGGCAGAGGGTTCAAAGGTCGTAACCTGGTGGTGGAGGAGTCCCGGGGACGGCCACTCCATTCCACCAAAGTTTTTGTGGGAAATCTAAGTGGCATGTGCACCACAGAAGACCTGAAGGAGCTTTTTCAGACTTTTGGGAAGGTCCTAGAGTGTGACAAAGTAAAAGGTAAGAAAGATAATGTAAAAAAATACAAAACCAGATTTCTATTCAAATCATATAGTTTTCAGTCTAAAACCAGTAGGAGTGATTTGATTAGCTGTTGTACTTTTTAAATACATTGAATCTGCTGTAAGTTAAGATTTGATCCAGGCAGATTTACACTGGTGCTGTTGTGTGAGGACATCTTAGTTGTCCCCTTACCCTTGTCGCCTATGACTGTTTTATTATTATCTTTATTTATTTATGTACACGCCGCTTTGTTTATGATATGGAGACATTACTGCGTTTTGGATCATTTGTCATGCCTGGCTTCAGGTTTAAATTGGGAGTGTTGTGTTACCCAGGCTTCCGGCAAATAGTGAGTGGGAATGCATTCGGTCGGCAGGAGAGCCGGTGTTCTTGTGTGATTGAAGAGGCTGCAGGGTGGTAGAGAATGAGTCCAGTCAGAGTGTGTATCCTGGCTGAGGCAGAGGGCATAGAATGCTATCACATTGCACAACGATGGGAGGACCACTATGTGTTGTTAACCTGGGTGGCAGAACTCGGCTAGGCTCATACTGATGTACGCAATCCAAATATTGAAACTTGCCCTTAAACGTATGGGTGTAAACCCTGCCCAACATGGCATCATTTAACATCCCCCAAAACAAAAGTTAAGACTGTGTAAACTGGCCATAATAAATATAAGGGATTTATCTAATAAGACTCTTCATATTAATCTTCCGAAGAACTGGACTTTTAGGTTATTTTAGAAACTTGACTCAAAGCAGGAGAAAATATCCAGCTTGATGAACTGTGTCCACAGGATTAGCAGCTTTTAAACCTGTGAACCTGTGGGCAGACAGCAGGTGTTGCTCCAGTATATAGAAACAGTATAAAATTCTCAGATTAATTTTGGACAAAGCAGGACCAAACAGTGCATTGTTAAGGGTTATCTGACTTATTGCCAGAGGTGGTTCCTAATTGTTAGTTATTTTTATTTAAACAAACTGTTTTTAATATATGTTTTATAGATGCGACAAAAACTTTTTATAGATGCGACAAGAAAAAAATTTGATTGCAGCTAATAAGAATATTCTATATTTTTGTCCTCAACCTACAACAAGCTGATAAGTCGGGCCCCTTTTACTAGTCCACCTTCTAACATCGATTTTTTGAAAGTTTCTATGTTTTTTGTAGATAAGGTTAGCAACAAAAGAGCTAGTATTTCTATGCCACCCAGTAGGTTAACCCATTCTTACTTTATATTACAAATGCATCTCTTACTTGTTTTAGAAATGTCGGTGGCAAATCTAGTTCATGGTAAACACTTGTTTGTATTGGTGCCATGTGCTAAGAACAATATTTCAGTCCCCGAAGAACTCCCATCAAGCCCTCAGAATATTAAAGGTGTAAATGTTGCCTTTGAGATTAGAGAAATATCTAGAAGGAAAACCAGGACATTTCAATAATACGAGATACAGCACCCTCCATAGTTATTGGCACCCCTGGTTAAGAAGTGTTCTTTGGCTTGTAATAAATTCTTTTTTTTTAGTAATATAGGACAAGAATGCAAAAAAGAAAAAATTCTAAGCTTTAATTTAAGTGCCTTTATTTGATGGGGGGAAAAATCACATATCAAGAAATAATTATTTTAAATGAAATCGTGTGTGCCACAATTATTGGCACCCCTGGTGTTAGTACCTTGTACAACCTCCTTTTGCCAACAAGACAGCAATTAATGTTCTCCTAAAACTCTTCCCAAGATGGGAGAATACAGAAAGAGGGATCTTAAATCATTCTTCTTTGCACAACCTCTTTAAATCGTCCAGAGTCATGTGTCTTCTCCTATGCACTCGGTTATTCAGGACACCCCACAGGTTTTTTATTGGGTTGAGTTCTGGGGACTGAGACGGCCATGAGAGGAGCTTGATTTTGTGCCTTGTGAACCATTTTTGAGTATATTTAGCCACATGTGTAGGGTCGATATCTTTCTGAAAGACCCAGTGATGACATCTTTAGCTTTCACTCAGATTCTGATTCAAAATGTCATATTTTAAAGAGTTCATGATCCCATGTTCCCAGATCCTTTGGAGGTGATACATGTCCACAGCATCACCAATCCTGCCCCATACCTAACAGTGGGCATGAGGTGTTCTTCTGCGTACTCATCCTTAGTGTTACACCAGACCCACTTTGAGTATTTGTTGTTCTATCTTGAAAAAAGCTCTATATTGGTCTCATCTGACCAAAGCACAAGGTCCCAGTTAAAATCCCAGTACCGCTTGGCAAACTCCACCTTTACACTTATGAGTATACCTCAGAAAAAGCTTTCTCTGTGTATGCCTTTCAAACAGCTTGTTGGCATGTAAATAGCACCTGATAGTTTGTTTGGGAGACCATGTAACCCCAAGATGCTACCATTTGATTTAGTTCTCTTACAGTGAGCTTTGGAGAACTTTTTACTTAAGGTCAACACACATCTGCCTTACTTGAATAGTGTGTTCTCCTGTCTTTTCCATGTTTAAGAGCAAGAGAAATAGGCATCTTAAAGGTTCCTAGATACTTTGCTCCACTTTATAAATAGATATAAGTAGAAATGACATAAATGGTTCAAATGCATTTATTTCCAAGAAATTGTTAGGCGTGCCAATAATTGTGGAACAGGTCATTTTATAAGAAATAACTTTTTCTTATTCAGGATATTTTCTTTTTTTCCCCCACCTGAGTTGAAGGTTTTCATAGTGAGATTATGCAATATGCAAGATTATGCAAGATTATGCTTCTGCAATGAAAAATAAAAATGTATTATAACTAGGGCTGCTAAAAATGAAGAAGGGTGCTGTCGTTAGGTAATAGATATCTTATAACCCCTTCTTAATGCTTTTAATAACAATACATTCAAGTAGCAGCAAACAAAATTAAGAGTTAAATACCAAAGTAAGAATGTGGCGAAGGTTGTAGCTAGTCGCATGCACACACTGAAACGCACCCACACAGAGAGCAACTAGTGACAATGCTGGGCATTTTGGTTATCTGCATTTAAACATATATTTTTTGACAAATAACATAGTTGTCTTTTATATTTTTATGATTGTTATAGTAACAGTACTAAAGTCTCTCCTGGTATTATTCCCACTATAAAGTGAGCACCACCAGTTTTGAGACTGTTAAATACAGCATTTTACCATGTTGTTTATGTCTGGTAGGCAAAAATGTCTCGGCTGCTTTTAAAATGATACTATCAAAGATCTAGTGTTAAAGCTGTTGAGATAGAAGCGAGTGCATTTTTTTTTATACCTGGCTCTGGATTTTATAAGGCCTTGCCCTGGCTTGCTGCTTGTCTCCTGAATAAATGTGTGAAAACATTCATGTTCTTGTTTATGACCTAAGAATGTATTTATGTTCAGTATCTTAGTTCATCATCTGTTGTACATTTATAAACTGAACTAATTTCACAAGCGGCGGAGGATACACGTTTACAAAAACTGACAGAAGGCATGCAAGAGCATTTTAAAAGCCGACCCCTTGTTTATGAGTGGGATTGTTGAAGTGAAGTATTTTTTTAAACTAAGATACAGTCCATGGGAGACTCTGGCTCGTTTAGTTTTTCTAATGTGAACTTACACACACAATCCCCTAAAACAAGCCCAGAAGTAAACATAGGTAAGTATTCCTGCACATCAAGTTTTCTAAACAACTGAAGTGGAAATAGGATGCACCTGAGCTCAATTCTGAGTGTCAGGGCAAAGGCTGACTTATGTACAGTGGTGCTTTAAAAGTTTGTGAATCCTTATGAATGTTCTATATTTCTACATTAATATTACCTTAAAGTAGATAAAGTTCTAAACGTAGATAAAGAGAATCCATTTAAGATTTAGACAAATATATTATACTTGGTCATTTATTGATTTAATAAAAACATTAAAGTTAAAGATAATAATTAAACTAAATGAAGTAAACTAAGGATATAAATATATAAAAAGTTAACACAACAGAATAGACAAATGCGGACATGAGACAGATGCGGACATGATGTGTAAGCAGAAGTGCAGAATAGTATATACCAGTTAAAGTGAGTGAGCCAGTTCTATTACAGAGTCAGATGATCATGTTACTGGTACTGAAAAAGGTGGGGGTGACAGTACCTGTATAACCAGGACTAGTATAAACAGTAGTGCAAGTAAAAGTATACAGAACAGCTTCAACTCTGGGATGTTGGTGGCTTTCCTCACGTTAACTACTCGCTTCAGGTCCTTCCATAACATTTCATTTGGGTTAAGGTCTGGACACTGACCTTAACCTTCTTCTTTAACCATTCTTTAGTAAAACGACTTGTGTGCTTACGGTCGTTGACTTGCTTCATCCAACCTTATTGAGATTCAGTTTATGGACAGATGTTCTGACATTTTCCTTTAGAATTCTTAATAATTGTTCTTATTTGTTAAACTGGGTTCTCTTTATTTACTTTATAGACATTTGATTATGTTTAAGGTCATATTTATGTAGAAATCTAGATAATTTTTTACAAAGGGTTTACAAACTTTCAAGGTCCATTTCTTTTTATAAATTTGTAAAAAAAAAACACACTATTGAAAGTTTTGGAAATAGAATGTAACATAATGTGGAAAATGTGTAGCACTATAAATACTTTCTGGATGCACTCTGTGTGGAAAAACTATTGCTATCGACTATATAAATGCAGGGATTGGTCAATCAACTTTACATTTGTTTCATTATAACCCTGCACTCTTATTCCACAGGCTATGCCTTTGTGCACATGGAGAACAAGGAGGATGCACTACAAGCCATTGAAGCCTTGCACGGAACTTCATTCAAGGGCCGTCCACTTTCTGTGGAGTTGTCCAAAGTCCAACCTAGCAAGCAGACACCAACTGGAAAGATCCCTTGTGTTAGTTGTGGTAAACAGGGTCACTATGCTGGCGATTGCCCCTCTGGGAAACCAGCTCTGGAGCAGTACCAGAGTCAAGCAGCAGTCCTAGCGGCGGCTGCTGCTGCCGCTGCAGGACTGCCACTTCAGGTACAACAGAGCGTCCACAACGCGGTCTACAACACCACGACCTTTGACCCCACCTATGCTGCTTTGACTGGCCTGACTGCTGCTGGAGCAAGAGCGGAAGGAACAGCCACTGTTGCTCCTGCTGTATATGGAGCCCTAGCTAACCAAGTTTATGGAACAGTTGCTAACCAACTCTATGGAGGAGCAATGGCTAATCAAGCTCTTAACACTGGGGCTGCTGCAGCAGCAGCTGCACAGGTCTATGGAACTCTCAACCCTGCCCTATATGGCCAGATGACAAACGGAAGTGTTGCAGCTGCTGCCGCTGCTGCCGCTGCCTATGGGCCACAGGTTTACACACCTGCAGTTGCTAACCCTGTGTTTTTAGCTGCAGCTCCTAGCATGGAAGTTCCTACAGCTGCTGCTGCTGCTGTTAACCCCACCTACACTGTAGCTTCAGCCATATACACAGCCAACCCAGCTTACAGTGCCTTGGGGGCAGCTGACCCAGCAGCTATCTTTGAAGCAGCAAGGGCTCAGTACTTCGCACAGGGACAGCAAGTGCTAGCAGAGCAGCAACCCACTTCTACAAAATCTGGGGAAAGAGACAGGAGCCCACTTAGGAGATCAGCACCTCTGCTGCCTGACCCAGTTATGAAGCCTTTTCTGTACCAGAGGGCAAAGCGCAGAGCACTACTGCCTACTCCTGCAGGCCGAGAAGAGGCTGCTGCCCAGGAAGAGGATGCTGTTGCCAGGTGGGTTTATACATTAAATTTTTTTCTTAGAAGAAATCTTAAATTTTAATAAATTAGAGAACATTTACAGGTGCTTGTAAATGTAAAAAAAGTTAAATGTACAATAAAAAGACTGAAGAAATTATCATGACATACAACTTTGTAATGGAACAAGTACACGGAATAAGGGGTTTGAAGCTATTTGACAGTTACAGATTTGCCATTTATGTGTGTGGTTTGTCCATTTGTGTGTGCCTCTTTATTTCAGGTATTATGCAGAGTACTATCAGCAGTACCAGCAGCTTGCCCAGTACCCACAGTACCCCACAGTCCATTATTCAGCTGCTAGCCCACTGGCAGCCGTGTCTGCAATCCCCACACTCTCTGCTGTTCCTGCCGCTCTCGACCCGCTCAGGCCAGTGCTGCCCGCCGCTCCCGTGCCTGCCGCTGCTGCCATCGCCATGGCAACATCCCGCGTGTATGAGCCGCCGCCGATTCCGCCGTCGCGCAAGGAAACTCTCCTGCGCCGCTCCGAACTCTCCCTGCACCCTCCCGAAACACCCTTTCGATAATGTGCACTTCTTCCCACTGTCTCCCTCTTCTATCCTCGCGCCATGTATCTGACTGTGTCTTGTGTGTGAACAGAGTGAATTTGTGGTTCTGTAAGTGGGGAGTTATCTGTGTGTGTGTTGTCTGGGTGCCTTGGCTTTTATTGACTGGAATATCTGACTTTGGTCCTGATCACACACCTGCTTTAGAAATTCATGAATAATAAAGGGAAAATGTAACCGTGTAACATTTTTTTAATGTCTAACCTTAAACCTGTAGTCAGCTTTAAGGTGAAGGCTAAACTATTAGCCTGTGATTTCTTTTTTTCAAATATCGTATCATATAAATCATGCTGTACTTCAGATTTTTAATATCTGCTTGAAATAATTAGAGGACTTGTAAACTAGTTTACATATATGTCTTTACATAGATATATAAACATACACAAGATAGAATATATATATACATCAATACATTATAATGAATGTACTAGTATGTTTACTCTGTGAGGTGTAGGTGCAGGACCAGGGTTTGGCCAAATTTTATTTTTTTTTCTTTTTTATTTACCTGTGTGTTTGTCCGTTTGTATCTTGGAGACATTGTATGTGTGTAGAAGTCAATTGCATTGGTTGCAATGACAGAATAACAATAGGCGCACGCACACAACAACACACGTGCATTTAAGAAATTTGCCTTGATCGTCTACCATGATGCTTACACATATCTTCACATCCTGGGAGGAAAAAAGTAGTGTAAATGATCACTGATGTGGTTAACTCCATTTCATTCCACATCACACATCCTGAAAGCTGAAAGACACTGTGAATCCTCTCTGCTTTTATTGGTTTTCATGTAACTGCAACAATCAGCATGTTGAGAAACAGGAAGTGGAATAATTTGGGAAACAATGATAGATATGCCATTAGCTGGGATTGGTCCTTTAGGATTTTTAGGCTAACTGGACCATCATTTATTGACTTAACTGCCAATGTGCATAGTAGAGACGTTTTTTGAAATGATTCATGTTTTTGTAAAGTACTAAATGGGACTCAATGGGACTTGGTCTCTGTAATTTTTGTTTACATCCATGAATGAAAAGTAGATTTTTATAAAATGAACATTTTTTTAACTTAGTGGCGTAATGCCTTTTATTAGAGAAATGTATACAAGTGTGTGTATTTTTCAATTATAGTCTTATAATGTGAAACTAGATGGTAGCCAGTTAGGGAGAGTCCGATTATGTGGTGTGGGATTCAAAGAATTGGGAGATCAGTTTCTTTCAGTCTTCTTTCTCATTCACTGTACAATATCGCTAGACTGTGCTTCATCCACCTCCCATCTCTCTCCATGTTTCTTTGCATATGTCTTTAACTTTGTGCCATCACCATCTACCTGACACATAACAACACAATGAAGAGACCCGTGTTAATGGGAATGCCTGAGAAAATGGCTTCATTTGTGTGCTTTACTTTTTATTTTTTTACAACTTCTACAGAATACTAGAGGTTTGTGCATGGCTTTTAAAAAAATGGCGTAACCAAGTATGTAATAAAAATGTGTGATCTTTATGAAAGTAAAGGGAGAAAAGGTTTTGGGTTTTGTTTTGCCATTTTTTTTTTGTTGATGTTTCATGATTGTTTTTCTTCTGTGAAATGACTAGACTCAAATGAATGGGAGCCTTGCGAGGAAGTGAAGGGACTAGAGACTACCCCTGTCCCTCTCTGTTTCAGTGGATGGGGTAAGTTGGGGATGACCCTCGCTCTGTCCCCTTAGCTTTACCAGCCCCAAAGGAGCTGCGCTACACAACGCTGCACCCTTTGAGTAAATAACTACCCAGCACCACCTTTCTAAACCTTCCAGAATGCGAGTGTGGTACACTGGATAATATTTTAGTTGTTTTGTGGCAGATCAGAACTAGTTTAGAGGTGTGGTGAAGCTTAAATATTGTGCAAAAGCTCTCTGAGACCATGTACCCAAGAGGGTACTTGAGAGTATTTTGAGAGTTGTTCTGCTGATGCTTTAGTTTGTGTGATTTGTACTATGTTGTGCATGTTTAAATGTATCATTTTTATTTCAAAGCTTAAAAATGAAATTTTCTGACTTCACTGTCCCAACTGAACCAGGTCCCCAAGGAACTGTGGATGCCGTTGGTGGGGTGAGGACTGTTAGCATCCGGCAATGCACAGGAAGCTCTCTGTCTCCATGCAGGTAAAAAGCACTGTGCTTCACCCCACCTCCCCTCCTCTCGTCCAACTTATAGCACCTGTACCGAACGCCTGCTCTTTCCCCACTACCCCACCTCCCCTTTTAGTCTCTTCACCCTTCTGTCAACATCACCACCGCCAGTGGGGATCATCTGTGGGCCTGAATTCCACCACGATATTTTGCTGAAAGAAAGCACTGACAGATTTTGCTTTGCAGCTTGAGTGACCGCAGGTGCTAACAGTTTGCTGCTGCTTCAGGGCTGATATTAATGTAGCTGTGAGTGAAGGGTGAATGTGGTATTGGCATCAAGATTGGGTGAATGGTAGCCATTACAGCTGATGAATAATGTGTGTGGGACATGGTGGAGTGAATGGTTATAGTGAGGAGTGCTTGGGTGTTGGTCTGTTCAATGGCTCAAGGCTTGGCAGTTCTAGACTTTGCTCAAGAGTCCCACTTAGTATATCGCCGATCCCGTTTGTCCCCCCTTTATACCCCTCCTTTTTTCTCACCCGGTCCCCCTTCTTCCCCACCCAGGCCATCCTGGAGTTTGTTCGCCGTACACATACAGCTTGCCGCCGTCCTCGTCGCCTTCCCAAACCCGGCTCTTGAGTTTGTTCGGTGGTACGCACTTTGCTGAGTAACCGCCTGAACTATCTCTGAAACTTCCCCTTTGCTGGACATGCTCTGTCAGCACATGAACTGATAGTTAACCATAAAACATTATCATACTCTGTAACTAGAGCTTCAGACATAAATAATATAAAGTTTTGCCTTTCCATCAAGGGACCACAAGTTTTATTCCCATGGTCTAAATGTCAGAACATCAATTTAGTCATGAAGGAACCATATTTAAAGGCAAAGATCAGGTGAAGAGGATTTATCACATATGGCTGCTGCTTGTTTGGAACGGAATTCCTCCAGACACCATTAGTTTGCTAAGATTTGTAGACCCCTGTTCTAAGGGGTCTAAACAAAGAACCGTTCTCTACAAGTATACAGCTTTAATCCCAGCAATAATAGCCACATCTATTGGATTGTGAATGCAAGAGGGAGCTAGGTATTCGATGTGCATCCGGTGGCTTCATTTGACTCACATTATCTATATTGTTTTGTCTCAAGCTCTGGTTACTGACTGAGATTTTACCTTGAAAATCACTTTAATGCCCTCCTGTAGGGCTCATGGTTTAAATCCTGTGTTTATACATTGAGAAGTGAAAGCCACCCTTTACCCCTAGAGGGTGTGTTAGTGTCAGATTTTGTTCCAGAAGACCTAATTCAATCAAGTATATATGAATTGGGTAAATCAGGTGTTCCTTTACTGGAACAATAGGCACATGTATTTCAGCTCTCTTGCATGTCTTCAAGTAATGTCGACCCATAGTATACACCAAATGTTGAGTTTAATGATATCAGGGTCATTAATGGGCTTCGGGTGTATTAGTTTACAACATCTGGTGAATACTGACTTGAAGATTAGTGAATTCGGTCGATTTTTAGTGATTATTTTCATACCTTTAACCCAGTTCCTATAAACACATTAAAAGTGTTGTGTACAACTGTGAAATCAGTCTTATTTGAGTTTCCAGAATACACAGAGGAGGAAATCTCAATTTGACCAGATAGATTCTGTCCCTCCTTGTCCATATAATTGTGTTTCATTGAATATTATTGGTCGTAGTCTTTTAGAAAAATGGGTTCTTTGAGATTTTGTCAAATAGCTAATCTTCTATCTTCTAAATTTGGATCTCTAAGTGAGGGGGAGATCCTCCATTGGCGATTTCTACAATTCTTTACATAATTTCTAGCTTCAGTGGGCATTTAACGACAGGAATAAGGTTCCATCCATACGCAATGTTACAAACATACAAGTCATGGACAAGGGACATACAAGTTATCTCCAATACAGGTAGCATGCATGTATTTGGACTATGAGAGGAAACCCATGCAAAATGTCTTGCTGTGAGTTGACAGCACTCCCCACTGTGCCACTATGCTGCACTGGGGGTTCAACAAGCTTCATTGTACACATACATAAAGCTTGTTGGTTCATATCTGTAACTGCAACAGACAGACTTGTCACCTGCAACAGCCGTTTCTGGGGTAATTACACTAGTGTAGTGTATTTGGTAAGTTCCAGTTTTGTGTTAATTGTTTCCCCGAAGACAAAGTAAATGATTAGTTTCCTCCTCCTTCTGAATTATTAAAGCAATGACAATAATTACCATCTGACAATTTGTTGCCATATATCAGGTTGTCATTGATTCTTGGCACACCCTATATAATTGTGATTCAGGTCTAATTTACAATGTTTTTGAAAAATATCAGATCTATGATGGGACACGTTAGAGTAGAAAATCAGATTTGTGATGTAAACTAAAAATGTATGTATGCAGCCATGGACAGCTTGGTGTTTTCTCCCAGATAAGCAACCTAAAAAAAACCTAATTAACCTAAAAAAAACAACGATCAACTTTGGAAAGGAAAGAAAAGACTTAAACACTCAGAAAAATAATCCATCTGTATGTTCAGTTACATCTTTGACAATATACAGTATAGTTTAAAAAGCCGGGTTGGTGGTACACCTCCGGCTCTCTCTTACAAAAGTTTAGATGAGTGGAGTTCGACCACAATACATCTACTGTACATCATTTTTTTGCACAAACCTAAAAGTGAAAAATGCAATGTGACAGCAATTAACCCTTATGCTTATGCTAACCGTTGCAAACATGGATTGTCACAGTAAAAAAGAAAATAAATTAAGCTGTTATGTTTTGAGTTGGTGCCTTCTAGTTTGGTTATGTTTACGTTTGCTACTACTTTAGAAATGAGACAAAATAGAGGTTTCAATTTTAAAACTTTGAAATACTATGAAATACCATTTTGTGAATTTCTGTCTGAAGCTACAACAAAGGCTCTGCATCAGAAGCCACACTGGTTCATATTCAGACACTAAACCTGTGCTAGTTCATGATGCCAGGGTCAAATGTTTTTTTATAAACCTTTTTTAATTAATTTTACTAAATAGTATTTGCACAATAGATATGTTTTTTTTTTAAATCCAATAAAGTTGCATTCTATATCTATTGGAAATCAAGGACTGATCATCTTGTACAATTGTATTACTAGTTGTATTCATTTGTTGTATCTATTTATGCTCGCCATGTTTTACTATTCAGCATAGTCTATATTTAAAATTTTTCTAGCTGCAGTTTTAAGATTTATCCAATGCACACAATGGCATTATTTTATAAACCCAAGACTAATTATTCAATTCAGTGACACTGAAATTCATTTAGAGTCCTGAATGTAAAATACAGGTGCATCTCAGTAAATTAGAATATCCTCAAAAAGTTAATTTATTTCAGTAATTCATTATATTATATACATTCATTACAAATACAGTGATTTATTTCGAGTGTTTATTTCTGTTTTTGTTGATGATTATTGCTTACAGCCAATGAAACACAAAATCATTATCTTAGATAATTAGAATAAACACAAAACACCTGCAAAAGCTTCCTAAGTGGTTCAATAGGTTACACAATCATGGGGAACACATTGACAGTCATTGACACACTTTACAAGGAGCGTATTCCACAAAAGTCATTGCTAAAGAAGAGGCTTGTTCACAGAAGAGTGCTGTATCTGAGAATATCAATGGAAAGTTGAGTGGAAGGAAAAAAGTGTGGTAGAAAAAGGTGCACAAGCAACCGGGATAACCCCAGCCTTAAAGGTTCGTCAAGAAAAGGCCATTAAAAATTTGATAGAGATTCACAAGAAGTGGACTGCTGCTGAAGTCAGTGCTTCACGAGCCACTACACATAGACATATCTAGGACATAAGCTACAACTGTTGCATTCCTTGGCCAGCAAATTTGCCTGACCCAATACCCATAGAGAATCTGTGGATATTGTCAAGAGGAAGATGAGAGAGGCACCAGGCCCAACAACGTAGATGAGCTGAAGGCTGCTATTGAAGCAATCTAGGTTTAACCTCAGCAATGCCACAAGCTGAACGCCTTCATGGCACGATGCATTAATTTATATTTGTATTGAATTACTAAAATAAATTAACTTTTTGATGATGTTCTAATTTATAGTGATGCACCTGTATTTATATAGAACCCTCTACATGTGTCCTTGCCATTTTTATAAGCGCAAACTATTTCGAAAAACAGAACTGATCAATCGAACGAAAATCTCCACGAGAAAGCATTTTTAATATTTAAAAGAAGATATAAAGGTGAGTATATGTACTATATGGTAGAATATCTCATTGGTTAAATGGCAGCTCTTTTCTTGCTGAATGAAATATTGTGTTCACTTTTCTCCTTTTACTCTTGTACACATAATCTCACTGCTTGTGTTAGCATTGTCTTCACTTGTTTCTTTCAGAAAACACCAATTTTAGCCAATTAACTAAACTTAAATATTACTTTCTACTAATTCTTCTTTGTGAATGTGATTTTTTTTTTATTATTGTATTGCTGAAACTGTTATGTCATCTGGACTAGGCTGTATATTGCCCATATGATACCGCTTTGGAGATGGTGGGGTAAATGCATGCTCTGTATTAATGTTAAATGCAGAAATGTGGTAACTTGATCAATGTACTACTTGATAAACTGTTCTACATCAGCTTGGGCATGCACACAGTTTGTTGTCGCATGCAAAACGTATAATAAACTAGTGCTTTAAAAGGAAAATTGTGCATATTTTCATATCTTTTACCTGCTTTTAAATTTTTATTGATGACCACAAGCCATGGGGCAGTCGTAGGCTTGTAGTTAAGGAACCAGCCTTGCGACCGGAAGGTCCCTGGTTCGATTCCAAGTACCGACAAGTCATGGCTGAAGTGCACAAATGTGTTGTGAAGATCAGACTTTGCTAGAATCCTCTTTTTTTAAATAAAACAAGTCTTCCACTTAAACCCGT
>JAOUQT010000039.1:2393779-2411112 GCA_025769995.1 Xyliphius kryptos
ACATAACTCCTCATGTGTTCATTCATAGTTTTGATGCCTTCAGTGAGAATCTACAATGTAAATAGTCGTGAAAAAAAAACGTATTGGATGAGAAGGTGTGTCCAAACTTCTGGCCTGTACTGTAAATCAATGCACATGGCTTTATCCACACAAAGTAATCCTTTCTGCAACATGTAGCACACTATCACTACAAGATTTCTTATTTGAATTTGAAGATGATGAAATGTCCCAGAGGGCAGCACGTGGCTTAGTGGCTAGCATGTCCACCTCTCAGCGCTGGGGATCCAGGTTCGAATTCCAAGCTGGTTGGAGTTTCCATGTCCTCCCTGTGTCTTGTGTGGGTTTCCTCTAGGTTCCCTGGTTTCCTCCGCAGTCTAAAAACCTGGACCAATGTAAATTGACTGCCCAATGTAAATTGCCCTTATATAGGGTCGGTGCCCAACGATGAATTGGTGCGTTGTCCTGGGTGTTCTATACTGGATGGGCATGGGGAACCCCTCCTCCACCCCCTGGCCTTAGTATAGAATAAAGCCAAAGATGAATTTGTTTCTGCATTGTGATGGACTGGTGACCTGCCCAGAGTGTTTCTGTCTTTAGTCTTTTTTGCAACCACCTGGAAACTTAGCTATGGTTGCAAAACCTTTACTGCTCCAACAACAGACGATTCAAACACAGTCCCACAGTCCGAGGCTGTATCATATAAACACATTCAGATAGCACAAATATCAAAATGTTGCATGACATTAAGTCATTTTGCAGACACTTTCATCCAAAGCTACTTACAAGTCTCCTAACTTCAAAGCTGGGGTTAAAGCACAGGGTTCAGCTGAACCCCTGGAGCAAAAAGGCAACTGTTGGTGGACTCTACCATGCCCTAAAAAACTCTTCTAAGGAAATGACCCGTGTTCTATTCTTCTGTATGTTCTGGATATACCGTTGAATTGATAAGGCATACATAGTCTACATACCAGAACCAATTACTGACTGACTTTTACACTGCTCTTATAATGCATTATTCAGTATCTGTTCCCAGGTGAAATGTATTTAGTATCTGAGGTCAGTTAGTGCTGATCTGGTCTTGGATGTCCACCAGATGATCTAATAATTAAGTATGAAGGGAAATAGTGTTTGACTATCCACTATCCAAGTTAATGTCATCAGGACAAAGCCTGTTCAGTTTATAGCTTTTTATTTAGTAATACGCAAAAAAAGAAAAACTGAAAAGACATTTTTAGATCTTGGGTAATTGCATTTTACTTTCTTGTGGGCCGATACCCATTAATGGCCCTGAACAGATTTAAATGCCACATTGATCAGGCTTGTAAATAACTTTAGGCTCTGTCTTTTTCTGTTCTTTACACAAGTGTGTTTAATGCTTGGCATTCCGTTCTAAATGTGTATTCCACATTCAAATCCAGAACTGAATTCAGATAAACGTGATGTAAAAACAAATCTATATATTGGAAATGAGAGTATTACACAACATGTCATCAGGACAGAAGGACAGGAATGGAATCATGCATTCATTTTCTTCTGCTTTATCCTGTACTAGGGTCGCGGTGGGTTCCCCATGCCCATTCAGGGGAGCACATTGTGGGCGCTGGGCAGATACACAGGGTGCCAGTCCATCGCTGGGCACACACACTGTATGAGGCAATTTAGAACATTTAATTAACCTTGAATCCATGTTTTTGGACTGTGGGAGGAAACCGGAGAACCCGGAGGAAACCCACGCATACAATGGGAGAACATGGAAACTCCATCCAGATTAGGATTCGAACCTGGAAATCGCTGAGAGGCGAACGTGCTAACCACTAAGACACTAAGCCACGCCCGATATAGAATCCTAATTTGTATAATCTGGGATTAGAGCTGTAGAAGACATGAATCTCAGCCTTTCACATTAACTCTGTATGTATCGTACACGCTCTTATGAGATCTAAAGCTTGTTAAAGGAATTATCTGTTCAGAAAAATCAGGCAAAAGCAAGTGTGTTCTAGAGGAAAGAATATTATTTAGTGTCGTTCACTTGTTTTCATAATCTAAACAAATGTGTCCTGTAATATAAATACACTGTAATAAAAATTCTGAATTGTTTATTATAAGGATGTTTAAATAAAAATAAAATCACTTTATTTAATGAGTGGGTAGCTCAGTGGTTAAGGTGTTGGGCTAGCAATCTAAGGGTCCACTGATGTTACCAATGTGGGTTCTTAAGCAAGACCCTCATCCCTCCTTGTTGACATCATCTATTAAGTGGGATTCTTGTGCGTTGCTTTGTCAACTAAATATGCAATCATGCAAGTAGTGTGAAAGTCCTATCTGTGTTCTTCACATACTCGTTTCCTTCCACATTTTAAAAGCATGCTGATGACTAATTTGGAGATTCTATTTGCCCTGATTGGATGGTTTGAATACCTGGTGACCTGCCTCATAAAACTACATTTAGTCATTTAGCAGATGCTTTTATCCAAAACGACTTACAAATGAGAGAACAAGTCAGTGGATTAAGGAAAAAACAGCTAAACTGCTGCTCCATCAACCCTGCGCATTACTCGATCTGGCTCTTTTTTATTTGTCTGTGGAAGAGGTGTGTTTTGAGAAATTTCTTGAGTGACTTTTCAAGACTTTTGAATGCTGTTGGGAAGGTCGTTCCACCATTTAGCGGTGGTAAAGGAGATGGAGTGAGAATTGGTGCCTCAGTGAGTTGGAATCACCAGATGACATTTATCACTAGAGGGTAGAACGATTTGGAGTGTATTTAGTAGACTGAAGGTAAAGGGGGGCAGATCCAGTGACTGTCCTGTAGGCCAGAGTCAGTACCTTGTACTGAATGCAGCAGCTACAGGAAGCCAATGGAGAGAGAGGAGGAATGGAGTGACATGAGTTCACTTTGACTGATTGAACACGAGTCGGGCTGCAGAGTTTTAAACCAATTACAGAGGTCTGATTGTTGACTTTAGGAGACCGACAAGAAGAGCATTACAATAGTGGAGCCGGGAGAGGATGAGGGCCTGGACCAGCAGCTGAGTAGCCTGTTCTGTTAGAAAAGTTCTGATGTTCCTGATGTTCTACAAAATGAATCTGCAGGAACGGACAGTTTTGGTGACCTGATCTGAAATGTCAATTGAAAAACCAAGATTACGGAGCGAGTCAGTTGAAGAGATTGTGGAACCCTCAATTTGGAGGTTCAGGTCATGAGGAATTGTGGGATTAGCTGGGATTATAAGAAGCTCAGTCTTTTCCAGATTTAATTTAAGATGACGGGCCTTCATCCAGACAGATATGTCGGTGAGGCGGGCTGATATCCGATCTGAGATTGAGGGGTCGTCAGGAGAAAAAGCCAAATGACGCTGAGTGTCATCAGCATAGCAATAGTAAGAAAAACCATGTGCCTTAATGACGCTGCCCAGCGATGACAGTTATAATGAAAAGAGGAGGGGTCCGAGTACTGAGCCCTGCGGGACTCCAGTAACTACTTGTTGAAGGTTAGAAAGATTTCCAACCCAAGACACTTGGAAGGTCAGCATAATGATAATCTTTGCTGGTTGTGTATTTTGAGTTTTCTAGACATTAATCTTACTATTCTGTTCTGTGGGAATCTAGCTACCTCTAGTACTTTCAGTTTCTTGTTCGGTCTTTTGCTAGTTAGCGCATGGTTAAAAATGTGTTATTGTGTATATCCCAACTCAAGGAAAAACACTCACATATACAAACATCACTCAAAATACTGCGTGCATTCCTTTAAACCGTCCACACCGGTAGAGAACGAAGACCTGGTTTGGGAAACCGCTGCTCTCAGAGCTGTAACCAAAAGCCATGTGAAGCCAAAATCGAGTTAGCTGAAACCCTCCACGCTCTGACTCCACACACAGCCTCACAGGAACCTGATCCTGCTGTCGTGGGAACCAGACTGTTCTGTTTCCTACCTATATCATTTTAACCTTCCAGTATTAGCATCTGCTTTTGTTACAGCTGTAAACCACAAATCAATAAAATCATAACCAAAACATTGATTAGTGGAACAAAAGAGTTCAGGTCATTTCCTCCTTATGCAGAGAAAATTTACTGCAATTCAATTTTTTGTTTGGTGTCAACAAAAAATTATTCATTTAATGTTTTTGAGTCAAATAATTTTGATCCTTTAGAGCCCCCCCCCCCCCCCGGTTGTCTAGCCGGGGCATTATTCACAATAAACCACACCTTCGACAACTTCACATACGTTTAAATGCACGATATATAATATATTGTTTTTTCAATGTTTTTCATGAACTGTTTTTTGTGGTTTGGCCACTAGATGGCATTGTTTGATTGTTCAAGAAACCAGAAATCTTTTTCCTGCATCAGGGTTCATTTAAAATAACAGATTGCATTGTTATCAGCGCAATTTGCTTTCAGTCAACGCATTTATGAATCAAACTTTGATATTTGATATTACACTGTGTTTCAAATTATTATGCAAATAATATTTTCTCTGATTTTCCAAAATGATCTATACGAATTGCAGTCATTGTAATTTTCCAGACATTAACTATTAGAGTACAATTGAAAGGTTTTTGAACAAACTGCCAATGATAACAGTATATTTAAAAAAAAATAAAACCCTCAAAATGTTCCAAATGATTCTGCACAGCAGAGTTTTCAACCTTTTCATTTTTATAAAGAACAGAAAAATGTTCCTTTGTGATTTTATAAGCATTAGCAGGTTCTTACAAACTGAAATCAAACTGTTTTCAAGTCCAAACTTTATTCTAGGTGATGTTCTATTTGCACATAGGACCCCTTGTTCTAAAGGAGCTTTTCTCTCTCTCTCTGGTCCATTGAATTTGTCAGGTTTGGGATGCGATCTGCTTCAATTGTATGAGGACAGAATCTCCTCCCAGAGCTGTTGCTTAGATGTGACACGCCTCCCTCCATCATAGACCCTCCTTTTCATGATGTCCTGAGGTTCTCAATGGGGTTGAGGTCAGGGGAGCATGGGGGCTACACCATAATTTTGTCCCCTTTTATGCCCATAGCAGCCAGAGATGCAGATGTGTTCTCTACAGCACGAGACGCTGCATTATCAGCATGAACATGATCCTGCTGCGGAATGCATGCTTCTTCTTCTTGAACCATGGCAGGAAGTGCTGTTTAAGAAACTCCACATACATTATGGAGGTAATCTTTCATGAGGAGAGAGATTGTTAACCCCTTTAGAGTTCCTAAAGGGGTAAAGATGACCTATAATAATGTGGAACATGCATTTTGAGGGTTTTATCTTTAAATATACTGTTCTCATTGGCAGTTTGTTTAAAAACCTTGTACTCTAATAGTTGATGCCTTGAAAATTACAATGACTGCAATTCATATAGATCATTTTGGAAAATCTGAGAAGATATTATTTGCATAATAATTTGGAACACAGTGTAGTGTGTGTTGGTAACCATTTTATAAAAGCAATAAGACACTCGAGGTTGTGCATTATTGTAAATAATCCACTGGAGTGTCGTACCTAATAACACCTCTTTCTGTGGATTATTAACAGTAATGCACACCCTCTCGTGCCTTATTGCTTTATTCTGCAATTATGTCCACGATAACAACCACGTTTTGATGAAACTTAATGCCAACCCTGTTTTTTCATTAATATGGACCAAGATGAAGGATTTGATACCAAACACTTTAAAATTGATTATTTTATTTAGAAAATGTAATTCAGGACTGTTTTAAAAACTGCGAAATGAAATCTACATTAGATGTTCATTAATTAAAGGTGCCGCAGCTTCTATCTGACCACAAATGCTGTATTCAGATTAAAATCAGTTGGCAATGTGTGTTTCTCTCAGTACAGGGATGTAAATCACACGTTTGTATCTTGTTTATTGTTCGCTGTTAGTAAATAAAGCACAGTATTTTGCTTAGCTGTCTAAAAAAAGCACAAACACTCAACATTTGGTCCTGACAGGAAGCTTAATACGCAGTGTTTTGTTTTACTTTTCCTCACTCTCTGGCCATTATATTTGCTACTCCTCCTCAGGTCTACATCCTCTTTGTTTTTTGATCCTGTAGATGGACTTTGTAGTTTTACAATTACATTCTGTGTTTCATCTGTTTCTCTACATAATTTGTTAGTCCACTTTAGTATGTTCTCCCATGATCTGAACCCCCACAGTGGAGGTATTAGGGTACTACATGGTGGTGGTGTGTTAGTGTGTGTTGTGCAGGTACGAGTGGATCAGACACGGCAGTGCTGCTGCACAGAGAACAGTCCACCAATCAGAACATACCGCGGTCTGATCCCCTCGTACCGTCATTTATCTGTCTAATGAAAGAAAATCTTGTTTTTATTCATTATCAGAGTCTAAATTACAAACTTATACATCCAATCATGAGTTAACATGAAGCAACCACCAAGTAAGACCTTCGCAGAGCTTAGCAATTTTTTTAATTCAGCTTTTCTAAAGTCCCACCCAGCCTCCCAGTCATAGGTATCATGTTCTGGACTTTTATTTGGTCAGTTTAACAACTATATTTTGCCATTAGCAGTAGCTCAGTGGTTCGGGTGTTGGACTATCAATCAGAAGGTTGGGGGTTCAAATCCCAGATCCATTGAAGTTACCATTGTGGGTCCTTGAGCAAGACCCTTAACCCTCATTGCTCCAGGGTTTTGTATCAAACCTGTGTTCTGACCCCAACCATCTAGTTGGGATACTTGTAAGTCGCTTTGGATAAAAGCGTCTGCTAAATAACTTAATGTAAATGTAAAATGTATGTGGTTGCCATCCTGTTGTGTGACCCAATGATTGTCGTTGAATGTAATCACTCTATTGATGACTGACAAGTCCAAATCCTTCACCACCACATGCTTTATTGTTGGAGTTGGGTGTTTGTGGTAACAGGCGGTTTGTTGTTTTTTTTTGTAGGAGAGAAGGTTCTGCTTGTGCCAGATTCATGCTGAACGATTTTATCCCCAATTTCCGGGTGATTGATCGCCGTGTGGGAACTGTTCCAAGACACTACAGAGTGCTGGCTGACTCTGTTGCCGATACGACGACATCTTGAGCATACTGAATATCTGAACTTGTCTGTGATGGTGATTCTAAATCCAGAACTCTGAAAGCCAGTGGGTGCAGCGACGAACTACAGCCACAGGGTGAGTACATCTTTACTTACTCTATTAGGCTCGCAAGGGGTTCACTATGCACATCCAGGGGAGAACGTTTTAGACACTGGACAGATACAGGGCACCAAATCAGCGCTGGGCTTGCACTCTCTCACTCAGACACAATACATACTGAGATAACATAGAAACACCTACATCAGGAATTGAACCTGGACCCCGGTGCAGAGAGGCACACATGCTAACCAGTAAGCCAGCGTGCCACCCTACACCATATACTACATTTACATTTAGTCTTTTAGCAGACGCTTTATTCCAAAGCGACTTACAAATGTATATATACTATATACACGTATTCCCGATCTCCACTAACCACATGCAGCCCAGGCGTGACAGCTAAATGGACCGTGATGCTTGTTCTCACATTTGTTTGGGTCCATTTTGTTACTATTATCTGATCTAAAGAAAAAAAACTAAACACAGCTTTCTCTAAATAGGATTCTAAAACGGGTAGTTCCGATACTTAAATCTGATTGCCTGAGCCGTGGCATTATTCACAATAACCCACACCAAGATATTATTAAAAAAACAAGTTTTTCCAATGTTTTTTATGAACTGCTTTTTGTAGTTTGGCCACTAGATGGCATTATTTGATCGTTAAAGAAGCCAGAAATCTTTTTCTTGCATCAGGGTTCATTTAAAAAAAAATGGAATGGTTTATGTTGGTGTGTTTATTAGCGATTTTGCTTTCAGTCAACGCATTTATGAATCAAACCTTGTTTTTGGTATCACAGTGTGTTGGTAACAGTTTAATAAAAGCAATTAGACACTCGAGGTTGTGCATTATTGTGAATAAACCTCTTTCCATGGATTATTCACAATAATGCACATCCTCTTATTCCTTTATTTTGCATTCCTGTCCACGAATGCCAACTCTGGTTCTTTTACTGATATAAACCATTTTATCTAGAAAATGTAATTTAGGACTGTTCTCAAAACTGCAAAATGAAATCTACAGTATGTAGAAGTTAAAATCAGCAATGTGTTTTTCTCTTAGTACAGGGATGTAAATCACACATTTGTTTTTAAATCTTGTTTATTGTTATATAACAGCCATTAGTAAATAAACCACAGTATATTGCTTAGCTGTCTAAAAAAAAGCCCAAAAAAAGGGAAATACAATTCTGTGTTTTTTACAATCTGGAACACAAACTGAACATTTGGTCCTGACAGGAAGCTTAATACCGCAGTGTCTTATTTAGTTTTCCTCACTCGAGCCAGACTTCAGCCGGAGCTATCCTGTTTCACTGCCTCTGATTTCAGGACGGGCACAAATTGGCATCTTGGGAGTAAATCCATTAAGCGAGTGAACTGGGAGACTCCATAATGTCCATTGCCGTTCTGTCTGGCAGATATTCATTTGTCCTTAAGTGCTTTAAATCATCCTCTTCTTTCTTTCCAGGTCCAGATCGTCTTGCTGCTTTGACAGGTCTGTACATTTATATGTTTCATATAGAAAGTGCTGCGACGGTGTTAGAAACTCCCAAAAGTCTATTTGTCATTCAGAACCGCAGTTTAATATCTCTGCTCTGAGCAAATTTCAGTTAAGACTGTGAAATGTGACTGATCCAACAAAAGAACCCCGGTAAGGCACTAATGATGCCCTCAAAAGAGTCTGGGGGATCATGGGTACATTGAATTTCTCATTCAAAACACATAATACGGCAGGTGCTAGAACATTGTGAAAGTATCAGTCCCCCAGCTGCATGACGTAGTTGACTGGAAAGGGCCCGCTTTTAAGTGGCTTTCCCTCCACATGGCCAACCTGAAACAGAGAATTCAGTTTATTAAGGTGACCTAAAATATCACATTTTATAATCTCATTTCACCAGATTACAGCCATTTATACATACAAGTCCATGTCATAAATAAATCTAACCTAAAATAGTCCCTAGGCTACTCGGTTTTAAAATGTAAGTTCTACACAAGACAATAGAAATAAAACGGCAGAACTAAAAACACCCGTTTTAAATACCCCACCCTCACTTTAAGAACTGAAGTATCAGACTAGACCACCTAAGCTATGTACAAATCGTTGATTTCTTTGATTAATAGGTTTTTCCTTCTCCTCCAGCGGCATTAAGAAGAGAAAACCCCAGTGTAAGTGCACTAATCATTAAACTGTATAATACCTGCATGCATTAGTTAAGAAGTCTAATTTAATAACATGACTTTTGCTGCAGGTGGCACGGCGGCTTAGTGGTCAGCACCTTCACCTCTGTGTTGGGGATTCCTGGTTCGAATCCCGATCTGGGTGGAGTTTCCATGTTCTCCCCGTGTGGGTTTCCCGGTTTCCTCCCACAGTCCAAAAACATGGATTTCAGGTAAATTAAATGCTCTCATTTGTCTATATAGTGTGTGGCTGTGTGTGTCTAGTGATAGATTGGCGCCCTGTCCCGAGATGTTCTCCCCGGATGGGCAACCCCACCGTGACCCTAGTAGAGGATAAAGCGGATGATGGATGGATGGACTTTTGCTGCAAAAGCCACAGGACAGATCTAAAGGGTTTGAAATGCAGTTTTTAACAGCATTCTACAATGTGCACACGCTTACTTTAATGTAAATAAGAAAATCTGCTCTGTTCAGAATCCCGGATCAACTACAGTGTGTTACATCACTCCTAATAAAAGCCACTAAGACTAATGCAGGAATTACGTGCCCCATAGATTAAGATGCACATCTGTGATACTTACCCACCAGTGTGGATCATCAGCAGCAGTGACTACGATTATATCGTCCTTACAGAAGGCGAGCTGCTCAGAACTCACACCCATACAGTCCACCAACGCACGGACCTTCTTCGACCGCGGTCGTAATGAGATCTACCACACGTACGGAAAAGAGAAACGGCGTGTTAGTCCTGTGCATTCAAAAATAAGACACTCAATTGTTCGTCTGGGATGTGTATCGTTACCATGGCATTCTTGCGTGATCGCGGCGGTGGCAGAATAATGGGCACGGAGGCGTTAGAGTTTGTGCTGCTGTTGCTGAGATTGCAGTATAGCTCCTCCACACTGCCCCCCGAGCTGGGAGATCCAGATACGCACCTCGTCTGTCCCCCACCACCACTGGCCCGCCGGTACGACGTCGTCTTTTCAGAACTAAACAGGGTGATTACATAGTTAGAAATCCATCAAAACATACTACAAGGAATTAAAAAATATGAATTTGGAATGTAGTTTTTTAAATGATAAAGTAATTAAACTAATACTGCATAACTACACATTTCATCTGTACACCATAAAAAATATTTTAGTCCAGATATATATAGAGCTGTAGGACAATCGAAATATTGTTTCTTAAAGCCGTTTGCATACCAACTATATAATGAGTTAAGGATACCGCAACAAAAGTTTAAACTTAAGATTAAATACTGTGGACAAAGTTGGTGTACATCCTCCACTAGATGTCAGTAAACAGAACAGCTG
This sequence comes from Xyliphius kryptos, assembly GCA_025769995.1. Taxonomy (NCBI): domain Eukaryota; kingdom Metazoa; phylum Chordata; class Actinopteri; order Siluriformes; family Aspredinidae; genus Xyliphius; species Xyliphius kryptos. Next base: position 2,404,370 of record JAOUQT010000039.1, read on the forward strand.
GTGTGTGTGCGTGTAGGTAATAAGTACAAAGCAGTTGTTCTTACACAACAGGCCCTATGGAGCTTTGCATTGCTGATGAACTTCCCTCCCAGACCACCGTCTGCCTCTTCAACATTCCACCGCGTGGGGAGCTGGGGGGGCGTGACCCAGCGACTTCTCCCAGAGGTGAGGGGGGACTGTTTCTGTAAGATCCCCCGGAGGAAGTGGAGCTGTGACGGGAAATAGGGTGAGGCTCCAGTGTTGATGAGCTGATTTGGGGGTCCGAGCGACCTGGAACAAACAAAAAAAAACACAAGGTGGTACATCTTTACAAAGCAGAACATATAATACAAGACCTTACAGTAAAAGCATGGGACGTGTTCAGTATGTGATCTACAAGGGAGCAGGGCAGAACGGTCATCTTTCAGCTACACTCAGCACAATCAGCTACACAATAGTCTCTTTTACATCAGCAGAACTCACAACGGTTATAGAAAGTAGTCCCTCTGTAACTGCACTGCAGAAAACCTAAGAATTATTAACAAAGGTAGGAGTTGCATGTATAATTTTAGGGTTTAGTGTTGAAAACAAAAATTGAGACTTGAATATGTACTGACAAAGTTTAGGTTTAAATAAATGTAACACATCTGAGGAAAATATACAAATCCTTACTGGCATTTTAGAACTGATTATATTACACACCCACTACGTTAAGCAATGAAGAGAGAAGCAGCACTGACACAAAATAAAATACAGCAAACAAAATCCTGACTCTCAGGCTGAAATGATGAATCACTGTGATGTACGCAGCATGATCATGTCAGGGCTGCAGCTGGAGTCAATTACAATGTTGTAATAAAATTTTACAGTAACATTAAACAAATCTAAAGTGGCTGTTATTTACTCAATATAGGATTTACATTTTTTAGGAGAAGGGGTTTTAAATAATAACGAGAGGTTCATTTTAATTCATTAGGTCATTTTAGCAGATGCTTTTATCCAAAGTGACTGAAGAATGTTCAGTAAGGTGAGTGGTAGCTCAGTGGTTAGGATTTTGGACTGTCAATCAAAAAGTTGGGGGTTCGAATCCCAGGTCCACTGAAGTTACCTATGTGGGTCTTTGAGAAAGAACCTTAACCCTCATTGCTTCAGGGTCCTGTTTCAACCCTGTGTTCTGACCCAAACCAAGTTGGGATACTTGTAAGTCGCTTTGGATAAAAGCGTCTGCTAAATAAATATGTAAATGTGAAGATGAAACACAATTGTTTTTTTAAATGAGTGATGGCTTTGGAATTTCTATTTCTTACAATAAACATCTGAGGTGTTGCATTCGATGACGAGAGAGAATCAACAATTAAACATGGGAACGTGAGAACCTACCAAGACGAGCCGAGTTTCAGACTTATAGGTACTCAACAAGACCTCGATGTGACGCTGGGGGGAGGAGGGCTTGCGTTCGATGGCGACACCGAACGAACCATCGAATTTAGGAAAGCGAGAACCTGGAACCAAGGACATGATAAGCAATGAGGAACTAACTTTTAGCCTTGTGGGTTCTCAGGAAGTGGGAGAATTAGTGAGGAGTCATTGAGGGCTTTGGTGTTCATAACTATAGATACCTTGATTTGGGGTTGTGAAGCTGAGATAAATTAGCCACGCCCACTGGACCTTATTGGAACTTGTATTCTGGCTTCGGATCCATTTGGTAAACAGTGAGGTTCAGGTTCATGAAATCTGAAATCTGTTACAGGAGGACATTTAGGAGGACCACAGCCACCACGGAGGAGTCAGTTATCTGAGTCAGGTCATAAATGAGTCAGTGATTCATTCAGCAGAACCAGTTTGAGGATTATATTTGGCAGGTGTTTGTTTTGCGTTACCTAATAGCTGTTGTTTTGACGTTGTCGTTACTCGCCGTGCGTGTTAAAGCCTGAAGGTGTGGAGATGGTTTGTAACAGATAAAAGACCAACATGTCAGGAGGATTAATCAGTACGCTAACACAAAGGGACCAGGTACCAAACCCAGAACCAAAATCTGAGTGATATAATAGTAACCTGATGATTCAAAGCAGCTCATACCACGGCGTGTGTTCACCACCGAAAACATGACACACTTTTATTTATACGCAGAACAAACATACACTGAACATGTGCACACCAACGTGCTAACATCTGCAGCAGCTAACAGGACCCCAGGGGCTTCGTTTTACCCCAAACCACCCCCCCCCCCATGTTCGGGGTGGGTTCAGAGGTTCCTCACACTCGTGTTTTATTCGGCTCGTGCGCTCACTCTTGGCGCTCACTCTTGGCTCTCAGACCCGGAGGGGTTCATGGAGCCTGGGATCCAGTGCAGGCCTTTCCAGTTCTTCCAGACTAGACTCAGCACTTTTCTTCTTAATGAAAAACGGTCGTGCTGGGACAGGAGACTGTTGTTCTTAGGTATCAGAAGCCGCTTTAGGGGGCGAGGCCACGCCCACACAGGGACGAGTCACAACAAGAAATCACTGCATTAGAAGTCATTTTACCAGAAGAGCTGGTATTGTGTTCTGAACCCAGTGACAAGTTTAGAACAACATCTCCATAACTGAATTGGTCTCAGTGTGTAGACATGTCCATGTGCACGTTCTCTAACCTAAAGGAGAACCATGATGTTTAAAAACTGGTCCCTGTTTCCCCATCACTCTGATTCAGAGTTCCCCAAAATGCAAACGAAGGCACCTGCATCGGTTTAGAACGAGAACATCCACCGAACAACTGTACAGTGTATTTCTATACGGAGACCATCTGTACACACACGGTATGTCCTACAGAGAAGGACTGTGGACTACCGTCCACCGGTGACTGAGGGCTGAACCGAGGGATGAACACCGGACCCCTAAACCACAGAGGGTACAATCCAGTGACAAACACCGGACCCCTAAACCACAGAAGGTACAATCCAGTGACAAACACCGGACCCCTAAACCAAAGAAGGTACAATCCAGTGACAAACACCGGACCCCTAAACCACAGACGGTACAATCCAGTGACAAACACCGGACCCCTAAACCAAAGAAGGTACAATCCAGTGACAAACACCGGACCTCCATTCCACACAGGTGATCTCAGCTCAGTGTGTTCCAGTATCTGTGAGAAATGGTTCCAGAACCTTGTTGGATCTCTGACATTGGGAGTGAAGGTAGTTGTGAGGTGACAGGAAGTCTAACCTGAATCAGGTGACCAGCTGTAGACATCAGAGGTTCCCATGGAACCCCGAACCTCAGACGGTACGGACCCAGATGAGGAGGTACGAGGAAGGAGAAGGTCCTGAAACCGAGAGAAGATATTCAGAACAATAATATGTGAAACTCTCCCGACGTTTAAGGTATCATGGGAAGTATGAAGCATACGGACCCATCACACTGTGTCCTATCCCATCATTACGCAAACATTACAGAAACATAAAAAACGAACAATTAAAGGATTTATTAGTCACATTAAAAACAAGTGCTACTTCCTCATCAAAGAGTTTTCTGAGTGATTACATCATCTAACAAATGACACTTTAATTCACTTTTCTACTCCGGTCTTCATGTAGGAGCTCCGGCTGGTCCTTCAGCATTGTGTCATGAAGGTCAGAAGACCGGTCATCAGACGTGACGTTCGCTCTGTGCTTTCAGTAACTGCTCACCGGTTTTCTGTTTGTGTTTCCTTATTAACGCTGCCTGGAAACATTTACCATCCCATAATACTTTTGGGGTAATGAGATCACACAACAGCTGTAAGCAGTGTTAGTTAAAGGAACTGTTTGGGGGTCAGTCTGATGTTCCTGAGTCTCTTTAACAGGAATGACACTGAACCTGGGCAGGCTGTCCATCTGCTCTGAGCAACCAGGAGTCCAGTGTTCAGATGAGTTACAGCAGCAGGGCTGAGGAGCAAGACCGAGGAGCAAAGTTGAGGAGATGGGTTAAGGAACAGGTTTGGAGAGCAGAGCTGAGGAGCAGGGTTGAAGAACACGTTAAGGAACAGTTTTTAGGAGCAAGGGTAAAGAGAGAGGTTAAGGAACAGTGTTGAAGAGCAGGGTTGAGGAGCAGGGGTGAAAAAAGAGGTTAAGAGGCAGGGTTGAGGAGCAGGGTTGAGGAGCAAGGGTGAGGAGCAGGGGTGAGGAGCAGGGGTGAGGAGCAAGGGTGAGGAGCAGGGGTGAGGAGCAGGGGTGAGGAGCAGGGGTGAGGAGCAGTAGTGAGGAGCAGGGGTGAGGAGCAGGGTTGAAAAGGGTTCTCTGACCCCCTTCACTGATGTAGTTCCCACCTCCATCAGCTCATTCTCAGGATTCTGCTGTAGAGAACCTCACATGGTTCCTGTTATTGGAACGCTGAGGCTGAGTGATCAGTACCTGCTGCTCAGACCTCTAAACTCTAATGTTGTCCACTTGCGGTCAGTTAGGTTTTATTTCAGGACCTTTGGTTCTGGACTGCAGCAGATTGTAGACTCTGTGAAAAAGGTTCCTCTAAAATAAGGAAGGCTTGGTGCACTGAGGTGGAACCTGAGCATGTGATGTTCTGAACGTCATGGTAAATGTTATCAAAGCAACGTAAAACAATCTGCTGACTGACTGAAGGTTAGCCGGGTTCTGCGTTCTGAGCCGAGCCCACGGGCAGGTAGGTCCACGCTCTGATGACTCAGGACTGAAGGTTGTGATGTCATCAAGATCACACCAACCTCCAGGTTTCCACCGTAAGTCCATTGTTCTTTATTGTTCACAATCATCTGCACTCAGCAGCTTCACTGGAATCTGCATCACAAGCTGCTAAGAAGAACACGCAAATGACTTTCCCAGCCAATCAGAGAAGGGCTGCTCCCATCCCAACCAATCAGAACATCCGGAGGATTCTGACCTTTAGACACGTTTCTGACACACAGGACCTGTAATTATATACACATCAGTCGGATTACAGTCTGCTTGATCCTGCGGTGCGGGGCGGGGGGGGGGGGGGTAGACGCTGGGCAGATACATCCAGCAGAGGGAACCAATTAATCGATGGGCACACACAATTTAGAGGAACCAATTCACCTTGAATCCATGTTTTTGGACTGTGGGAGGAACCCCACACAGACACAGGGAGGACATGGAAACTCCTCCCAGATCGGGATTTGAACCTGAATCCCCAGCGCTGAGAGGAGAACATGCTTAACCACATTATTAAATGTGTGACAGTCGGTTTTTAAACAACTCTTGATCATGCAATGATTAAGGAATCCTTTTTTTTACATAAACAAACATGAGGAGAACATGCAACCTCCACCCAGATTGGGATTCCAACCTGGATCCCCAGCGCTGAGCCCATATGTTCATTCGTTCATCCATTATCTTCAACTTATTCCTTTTTGAGGGTCGTGGTGGGGTTTCCCATGACCATCCAGGGGAGAACGTCTCGGGCGCTGGGCAGATAAACTCAGGACAGGGTGCCAATCCATCACTGGACACACACACACACACACTATACAGGGCAATTTAGAGCATTCAATTTACCTTTATGTTTTTGGAGTGTGGAAGGAAACCGGAGAACCCGGAGGAAACCCACGCAGACACGAGGAGAACATGCAAACTCCACCCAGATTGGGGTTTGAACCGGGGTTTGAATCCCCAGCGCTGAGAGGCGAATGTGCCACCATGCCGCCCGCCCTAATGTTAAATTTTAATAAAAATAAAAATTACATTATTGTTTATCCTCATTTCCTGTGTGACGGCAGATTCATGCAAAGACTAAGGAATCCTTTTTTTAATCGTTAAAACCGACACAGTTAATGTGAGTCTATTAAACCGTTTTTTTTTTTCTTAAAACGAGATTTTGCAGAACTTGCAGAACTAAACCATCAGGATCTGCAGTTCACCTGCAGTCTGTCAGTGAAACAGAGAAATTACTCAGAACTCTGACCCCTTCTGAGGACAAATGAGTTCATCGTTATTATTCATTTAGAAATCAATCGTTCGTAAATGAAGCTGATAGAACCGTCTCAGAAAGCTCCTCAGACCCTCTGCTCTGGAAACCAACCTTTTATCCGTGAGACACAGGACCATATGGCAGCAGCATATGCTGCAGTTTCAGACATGTCTACGTGTAATTTAGTCCAAAGGGACGAAAGGAAGCTCTAAGTAAAGCATGATGTCTGTAGAAGCTCCAGTGGGAGAGATTAATCCCTGCTCTGCCCCTGCACTCCTGCAGGTGAAGCAGCTGGTGCCCCTCAGAGACCAGATGCTGCAGGAGGAAGTCGCCAGACAGCAAGCCAACGAGAGACTGAGACGGCAGTTCGCTGCCCAGGCCAATATCATCGGGCCCTGGATCCAAACCAAGATGGAGGTGAGGGCCTAACAGTTCTCCGTTTGATGTGTTTTTTTTTTTTAAACCATTGTGATTTTTTGGGAGATTTTCCACTCAGTACAAAAAAGAGTATGTAATACAAAATTACAGACACGTAAAGAATCATTTTGAATACAAAATAAAATCCCGTATAAGACAGGGGTGTCCCAACTTTTTGTAAAGAGGGCCAAATTTGATTAAGTGAAGATGCCTGGGGGCAATAGTTTGACTTTTTTCATCTTTATATATTTATATACACACATAAATACAGGGGTAGGACAATGGAACTGAACCACCTGTCAGTTTAGTGTGGGAGGGTTCATGGGTAAATTGAAGCCCTGGTGGTCAGTCTTCATTAATGTCCCATTGCAGCAGTAAGAGCAGAGTGTGAAGGTTCAGTTAGCAGGATAAGAGCACAGTTTTACT
>JAOUQT010000039.1:2424872-2434925 GCA_025769995.1 Xyliphius kryptos
GATGAATGAATTTGTTATTGACCCAATACTTATTTTCCACCATAATTAAAAAATAAATTCTTAATTTTCCTGGATTTTTTTTTTTTTTTCTCTCAAAATTGAGGTGTACCTATGATGAAAATTGCAGGCCGCATTCATCTTTCTAAGTAGCAGAACTAGCACAATCAGTGGCTGACTAAATACTTTTTGCCCCATTTTAATCTGATTTCCCTGCCAGCTGCCACTGGTGTGCATGCACTTATGTTGTGATATACAGTATTTGTATAATTTGTGTCTTTATACAGAATTTTCTGGTGTGCAAGTGTACAGTCACTCAGCGGAAGGTGCTGTGTGTAAGGGTTCAGGAGAGCAATGTGTGTGTTGCACAATATCCTATCCGGGAAGAAGACTCCAGTGAGTTTACACAAACTACACACAAGCCTGCATATTCTCAGCAATATACCACTAAAATTGAGATACAACATGCAACAGGGACTTTCACATTTGTTTTATTTAACTCTGACCACCACAACCAACATCTGTAGCGTGAACCCTAGTCCCTGAAAATAAACACTATGCCTGATTCATAATAGATCATTTTGTTCACACTTTAAACGTAGACAATATCTAGGGCATCTCTGGGAATTAGGGCGAGTCAAAAACCTGCAGTGTCCTGAATGAATGAAAAATTATAACAGTTGTAAATGATTTGTACTTGTACTTTCTACTTATTCACTGGTAATTGTTATAAAAGTTGTAAGTTTAGAAGAACAGCACTTGTAATTATACTGTTTTATGAGTCTAATTTGTTCTTGGAAAACACTGTCACTGTGTCGTTGCAGCATTCTCTTTGGAGAGCTCAGCCCTGAGTTTTCCTGATTTGTGCAGATTAGTGGCCTTTTACTGCATCAGCAGGTACCAACACACACACACATACACATATGTGAGACCTTTCCAATGCTATAATTGTTCATGTGGCTAATTAATTCTAACCATAACCATAAACTAAGTAATGAAAAAGCTACTTTTTGGTGCCTCACAAGTTCAGAATTTCAGTATCTACAGTCCATAATATCAAAAGTTTCACAGAATCTGGATAAATCTCTGCAAGTGAGCAACAATGCTTAAAGCCAATTCCTGCGACGGTCTATCGCTCATGCGGTACTGCATTAAAAACCAACATAATTCTCTAACAGATATTGCCACATGGTTTCAGGAACACTTCAGAAAAACCATTGTCAGTGAACACAGTTTGTCACTCCGTCAACAAGTGGAAGTAAAACAAAGTCAAAGCCATATATCAACAACACCAAGAAACGCAGCCAGCTTCTCTTGGTCCAGGCTCATCTAAAGTCGGCTGACATACAGTAAATTAAAAAAGTATGCTGTGGTCCAAATTGTTTTTGGAAATCATGGACGTTGTGACCTCTGGGCCAAAGAGAAAAGGACTGTATTGTTATCATCACAAATTTAAAAAGCGAGCATCTATGATGGTATGGGATGTGTTAGTGCCCATGGCATGGGCAATAAATTATAGTGTTATCAGCATGAAAAGGACATTTTTCACATTTTTAAACAATAAGGTCAAGTGTTTGTGTCTTTACTAATAGATGTAATATTAAATGTATTTAATTGAATTTACACTTTAATATTAAAACTGTCTAAAGATTTACATTGTGTGGAATGTTGTATATTAAATATGTACTGCGCTGTGGAAGATGATAAGTGTGTGTGCGTATGTGTGTTTGCATGCATGTGTGTTTTTCTGTATTAAAGGGATGTCTTGCCTTTACCACTTGAACTTCCTGAAGCTATTGCACAGGCCACCAGCCACACACAGCTAGAGAGCATCTCACACCTTGGCTTGGGTAGGACCATGACTAAACACACACACCTACAGACAGAGGGGGGGAGGGAGGCAGAGACAGGGGAGAGGGAGGGACAACATTTATTTGAGAATGTAATAGCACAAAACTTAGAAATGTATAGAATAGAATATTGCAGCACAGTGTGTAGTGGCAGTGTCACCTCACAGCAAGAAGGACCCGGTTTGATCCCAGGGTGGGACAACTCTGGAAATGTCTGTGTGGAGTTTTCATGATCTCTCTGTGTTAGCTCAGGTTTACTTTGGGTGCTCTGATTGTCTCACGCATTTCAAAGACAATTAGTTGGTGTCTCTAAATTGCCATTTAGTGTGTGACTGTGTGTGTATGTGTGCCCTAAGATTGATTGCCCCTTTGTGTAGGGTTCCTTCCCTCGTACCCAGATTTCCTGGATGTGCACCGGCTAGCCCCGTGTGGATTTAGAGAAAGAAAAATGTTTGAATAAAAAATTAATATTGCAAAATAAAATATATATAAGTAAAAGAACAAAATAAAACAACTAAACAAGATAGAACAGACCTAAATGGAATAGAAAAGAATAGAATTTAATAAAATAAATGTAGTATATACTCTACTGGAACTCCACCAGATTACACACACACAACAACCAGGAATTAACACGAGATAACAGGATTTATTTAATGTAAATTATGTTTCTTTTTCTATTTATATATTATTTATAATAATCAATGTTTTTTTTTATTTGCTTGGTTCCATAATAGTCATGCCAATATTAAATTAAATGTAAATATTTAAATTATACTAGAAAATAATAGAATGTAACAAAATGAAATAGAACATCAGTTTTGAATAGAACTGAACAGAAAAAACAAATATAACCCTAACTTGGTTTTCACAGAGTTCTGGAGTTCCCAGGCTTCCCCTGGCCCTCCTAATGGCCCTCCTGCCGTGTCTGTGAACTGGTCATCTAGGCAGCAATCGCCCTGTTTCATCAATCCTCTCTTCCTGCAGCCGTCCCAGGCCAATCGAGGAGCTTCACACAAGCGCCACAGATTGAAACGCAGCCTGCGAATCCGCGTGTCCACAGAATCATCATTCTGCCTGACTCCTGGAGACTCAGAGTGGAGCCAGGGTGACACAGATGTCCTGAGGAACACAGAGAGGACGGCACGGAGGGTGGGGGGGCTGAGTGTGCTCAGAAGAACTGCTGCTCTGGCACCGACCTCGGAAGAGGAGGATGAACAAATGCTGGGAGAGGTGACTCCAGTAATTGTGGTTGCATGGGTGCATGTTTCCATATGCAAGTGTTTTTTTGTAATAGCGGGGGTGGCTATGAGCCTATGAACATAACCTTTGCATTTTAACCTACTCCTACTTATAACTATTATATTTTTTCAATGTTATAAAACAGTATACAAATTCCCAGGACAACTATATTATGTTTTTATAACTCAGGAAATGGTATACAATCAAATACATACTGCGTACTGTACATATACACTGTATTTAGCAATGATATATATTTGTTCATAGAATGAAGTAATCCAGGTCCTTTTTAAGATATCTAGTAGTAGTAAATCAAGGATTAATAACTTTTCAAGGATTAACTTGTAGCACAAACTTCTGAATGACTATGTACATGATTCTCATAATGAATGTCTACAACATAAATACATTATTTGATGAGATTAAACACACTTTCAATCAATTTCAAGAGACCAGTAACTGAACAATGTACAATCACTGGATTGTACACACCTGGTTATTAAGGGCTTGGTCCACGTTTTTGATTAATTACAGCATGCAGACATCAAGGAACAGACTCAAGATGCTTTTAAACATCTTGACAGGTGTTATCACTTGGCTGTTCTTAATCCAGTGATCATTCAGCTTGTTTATCTTAATCAAAAATGTAGCTCATTTTAGTTCCTGCAATTTCCTCTAATTAGATTGCTTATTTTCTGTGTGTCATTCTAGATATTAGCACCCCAGCCTAAAAAGCCAGAGCTTAAGGAAGTACCACAGGATGAGGGACTCTGTCTTGCGTTGGAGCGACATCATGCTCCGTCTCTCGCCGAATTAGACAGCAACAGTTCCTTCAGCAGCCTGGAAGATGAAGAATTGCAGACAGACTCTGCCCTGCAGTGGCCTCCCATCACACGGGGCACCCGTTTTCCTGCTGCTAACCCTGCCTCCACTCTGCGCCGCATGAGTGCTGCATTCGTGTGTGTTTTTGCTCCGGAGCGTCGTGTAGCCCGGCTGGTAGACGAGCTGTCCCAAGACAGGCGCTCTGCCTTTGGATCCCTCATCCAGGATTTCTTAATAAAGCAGAAGGAAGACATGAAGGGGTCAAAAAGGACCTCGTCTGTGGAGCTACTCCAGGGACTGAGGAGGTTTCTTTCACAGGCAAAGAGTCTGCTTCTGGAGGCTGGAGAACTGGAGCCTCCCATAGAGACCCTAGTGCCAGAGAATGAAAAAGGTTTGATGATGTATTTTTTCATTTTATTTTTGTAAATTTAATTATTATAAGGGTGTTATGGCACATTGTGGATCCAACTGCAAGAGATGGAAGTGTGATTGGATAAAATTTATATAAAAAATAAATAATATAATTGATTTAGGCAAATATCTAAAATGAAAAATTACATATATTGTATGCATTTTATTTGAGGAATATGTAAACAAACAGCCTGTGGCGGGTTTGAAAGTGTTAAATTAGGAAGTGCTTCTGTCCACAGACAACACAGTGAGCTACAGTCAAGCTAACACTCAAAGCCAAACAGCTGGGCTTAAGAAGGGATCATTAAACTGTCCTGGACACTAAGGTCAAATGTGCTTGGTAGCACAGCAGAAGAAACAGAAGTAATAAACGTGTTTATAAAACACATTTAAAAATGGTCAACAAATTCACAAGCATGCATACATACATATATGTGGTATATACAAACGGAAAGATAGACCAGCTGTGAGGGGAAACCCATCTCAAGAATGGTTATCCACCTTGGAGGAAACATCAATGAAACAAAAATATAGTGACTGGTTGCTTCTTTTTGCGTTTTCCATTATGATATGGAGGTTTGTGATCTCATCTCTCATGCCTCTTATTGGCATTCTTCAACCTTATTTGCAGCAGGATTCAGCAGGAGACCAGTGTGACGGTGCTGTAGTTACTGTATTGGAGCAAGTGGCAGTGGAATGCATACTGACTGTGTCAGATACAGATACAATGCATTCTTCTGTCCAGATACAGTTTCCCATAATTATGGAGCTTGTTCAGCATAATCTCATTTCAAACCTGAGCAGATAAACTGCTGTGTTAACTGGACCAGGTGCCTTTCATGTAGATTATATTACAAACCCGATTCCAAAAAAATTGGGACAAAGTACAAATTGTAAATTAAAACATAATGCAATGATGTGAAAGTTTCAAAATTCCATATTTTATTCAGAAGAGAAAATAGATGACGTATCATTTAAAGAGAAATATTAGGTGATTTTAAATTTCGTGACAATTTTTCGTTTCTTTTTACAAAAGTCTGTAAAATGCTGGGGACTGAGGAGACAAATCACTCAAGTTGAGGGTTAGGAATGCTAACCCATTCTTGTCTAATGTAGGATTATAGGTGCTCAACTATCTCAGGTATTTTCTATTTTATGATGAGCCAATTGTTTTGTATGGGTGAAAGATCTGGCCAGTTCAGTACCCAGACTCTTCTTCTATGTAGCTATAATGCTGTAATTGATGCAGTATGTCGTTTGGCAAGGTCTTCCCTGAAAGAGACATCTAGATAGGAGCTTATGTTGCTCTAAAACTTCGATATATTTGCCACATGCACTAATGCAATCCCATACCATCAGAGATGTAAGCTTTCGAACTAAGCGCGGATAACAACTTGGGTCGTCCTTCTCATCTTTAGTCCGAATGACACGGCGTCCCTAATTTCTATAAAGAACTTCAAATTATGATTCGTCTGACCACAGAACAGTTTTCCACTTTGCCACAGTCCGTGTGTGTGCTTCCTCAAGTATCTCCAATGCATCATATCTGTTGGCAAACTCCACTTGGTGTTACTGCTGGAACTGGGCTGTTCAGTTTTCGAATTCCGGTTGAATTGGCTTCTTCACTTGTTCCCTTTTCAGCCTAAGTTTCACTGTCTGACAGTATGCACTGAGACATGTGCATGCGTTATGGATTGAATATTTCCACTGCTTGTTGATCAGGATGTAGATAATTTGTGCTCTGGCCTCCTAATTTGGGATATTCCCTGTGTATCATTGCCGGTTAGAAAGGCGGAAAAGTGTGTTGGTGATGATCAATACATTTTCAGCACAGAAGTAACAAGGGTGCCACATTTCTGGTTATTCTTGAAAGTCTTTGCCAGTAAAATGTTCAAATCATTCATCTTGTTTGTCAGCAGTTGGTGCATAACACTGAATAATTCAGTTTTATTGATATATTTTGATCATTTTTTACAATGGAACATTGTCACAAAGCAGAAATGACATAAAGTTTATAAATATAAACATGATATTAAATAAGGTTACTTTTCCCAACGAGCAAGCCAGATGGTGACAGTGGCACGGAAAAACTCCCTGATATAATAAAAGGCAGACATATTGAGAGGGATGAGCCTCAGAGGGGAATACCATCCTCATTTGTCTTATATCCAGTTAACATCCTGAAAAATATCTGTGATGGATTTACTGTACTTTAGTGTAATTAAGATAGGGGTAATGTAGTGTAATTAAGATAGGGGCAATGTAGTGTAATTAAGATAGGGGCAATGTAGTGTAATTAAGATAGGGGTTATATGATCATATTTTTTAGTTCTAGTAAGAAATATGGCTGCAGATTTTGTAAACACCTGCCGGTGTATCCAGACTATAATCCATTACAATAATTCAATCTTGAGGTGGCAACAGCATGAATTAGTATTTCAGCATTATGTACTGTCAATGTGTTTCTTAGCTTGGCAATGTTTCTAAGATGAATGAATCCTGTCCTGGTATTATTATCTACATGAGCTTTAAATAAGAGACTGGAGTCAATAATAACACCAACATCTTTCAAAACTTTCAAACTTAACTGTGCAGATCTTAACTATCAAAATCAAATTAATTGAAACAATGCTATTAGGCAAAAACGACAAAGCTCTTTGATCTGAGCTGTTTGATGAGCTGTTTGATGAATGACCCTTTTCCGCGAAACTTTTTTGCGATGAGTTTTAATCAACATTAGCCAGTCCTCGAGTACAGTGCCCGAGTTTAGATAATTTCCGGGAAATTGGGGAGGACACCCCACCTCCTTCAAAACTTCTGGAATGAGAATTCACTTGGCTTTGCGATCTTTCTGTACAGACTTTGTGACCTTGCCAGCACCAGCAGTCTTCTTCTCAACACTCTTGATGACACCAACAGCAACGGTCTGTCTCATATCACGCACAGCAAAAGACCAAGTGATATGTAGAAAGCTCTCCACACACATGGGTTTTTCTGGAGTCATTTCAACAATTGCAGCATCTCCAGATTTAAGGTTCTTGGGTTTATCTTTAATCTCCTTGCCAGAACGGCGGTCAATCTTCTCCTTAAGCTCTGCAAATGTGCAGGAAATATGAGCAGTGTAGCAGTCTATCACAAGAGCATAGCCCTAAGAGATCTGACCAGGAAGGTTCAGGAGGCTTTCAGTCTCAATGGGTGGGACATTCTTGTCTCCTGCCACATTACCATGACTGATGTTCTTTACAGACACATTCTTTACATTGAAACCAACATTATCTGCAGGTGTTGTCTCAGGAAGGGACTCATGGTTCAGTTTAACAGACTTAACCTCTGTGGTCAAATTGTCAGGGGCAAAGGTCACAACCATGCCAGGCTTCAGAATGCCAGTCTCAACATGTCCCAAAGGTTCAGTTCCAATACCTCCAATTTAGTATACATTCTTAAGGGGCAGATGGAGAGGCTTGTCAGTGGAGTCGGAGAGAGTCAGGATAGCATCCAGGGCATCTTTGTGATCTATTTTCCATTCCTTGAACCATAACATGTTTGTGCTAGTCTACAGCATATTGTCTCAATGCAATCCAGACATTGGTACAAAAGCAGCGCCTGCGCTCGATGTAAGCGCTGACTTCCTTTGTGATCTCCTCAAAGTGGGCTTGGCTTTGGGGGCTCAGTGGATCCATCTTTTTGACTCCAATGATAATCTGCTTCACTCGAGGGTGAAGGCCAGAAAGGGCATGCTTACAGGTTTGTATATTCTTGGAAATTCCAGCCTGGAACTCACCCACACCACCAGCAACAATCAGCAAGGCACATTCAGCCTGTGAAAGACCAGTGATCATGTTCTTGATGGGGCATTAATGATTTTGATTTAGTACTTACTGGTCTCAAACTTCCAGAAAGCAATGGTGATACCACACTCAGCCTTCAGTTTGGCCAGAACCCAGACATACTTGAAGGAGCTCTTCCCCGTCTTAGTGGCTTCCTTTTTGAACTTCTTGATTGTTCTCTTGTTGATGCCTCCACTTATCTGATAAAATTCAATTTAGCAAAATGTATAAAGGGTAAATTAAATATTCAAAGAGCGTGATATCAGTAAAATGTTTTTTGAAGAATACCTGAAATATGAAATGATGAAAACTTTTCATTACATAGATATTGTAAAAAAAAATTACAACCCACTTGCACATCTAAGGGTTATCTTTCTTTCTCTCCACCCTCTCTCTCTCCCTCTCTCTTTCTCCCCCTCTCTTTCTCTCTGTCTCTTTTTGTTCTTTTTGTCTCTTTCTCTCTATTTCTCTATCTCTCTTTCTATCTACTCTCTTTTTCCCTTTCTCCTTCTCTCTCTCCCTCTCTCACAGATTGCTATGAACATATGATTCTACTATGTTCCTATAATAAAACAATGTTTTTTTTTAATTTTTATATTACAAATATAATTATATCTTGTTTAACATCATTTTTAGCATCAGTGCCACTCAATGCCATGAACAAGGTTACAGCCATCCACAAGGTATCATACATTGTAAAAAAAATTCATGGACAGTTCTTCAAATCACAGACAATTTCTCTAAATAAACTAATATGCATGTCTTTGGACTGTGGGGAAAAAAAGAGCACCCAAAAGAAGCCCATGTGAACACAGAGGGGGCATCTGTGTTCCTTCTAGATCTCACTTTTCAATATGCTGCTTTTTCTAGTCTGAACATAATTTGTACACCGACACATTCCATAGTACTTAAATTACTCCTTTACAATGACCATGTCTAATCATTTCTTTGTTTTGTCGCTTTTCTGTGGAGGTAGACATGCTACCACTGAAAGAGTGCTGGGCCTGACCTTGTCTCCTACACCTGCCTTATCCACTCTATATATCAAATGTCAGACACATTCACAGTCTTTTTTTTAGACTGTTAATCTGTTACCACCCAAGTGAGGATGGGATTCTCTTCTGAGTCTGGTTCCTCTAAAGTTTTTCCTTGCCACTGTCACCGTCGAGCTTTCTCATTTTGATAAAAAATTTCACATTTAAACTTCATGATTATGTCCTGTATATCATTTTTGTAAAGCTGCTTTGTGACATTGTGCCATTGTAGAAAGTGCTATATAAATTACACTGAATTAACTTCAATCCACACAGAAATTTCCCATGCAGTCAAACTAATTCTTTCTGTGCCTGGGAAATTTTAATGTGGAGTTTGCATGTTCTCCCCGTGTTCACATGCAGCAGTTCAAAGACATGTGGGCGGCATGGTGGAGCAGTGGATAGTGCTGTGTCCTCACAGCAAGAGACCTAAGAATTTCTGTCTGTTGTTTGCATGTTCTCTTGTGTTTGTGTGGGTATAAAATTGTCTAAAATTGTCACTGACTTGTGTATGTACAGGGGTTAGACAATGAAACTGAAACAGCTGTCATTTTAGTGTGGGAGGTTCATGGCTAAATTGGACAAGCCTGGTGGCTAACCTTCATTAATTGCACATTGCACCAGTAAGAGCAGAGTGTAAAGGTTCAATTAGCAAAGTAAGAGCACAGTTTTGCTCAAAATATTGCAATGAACACAACATTATGGGTGACATACTAGAGTTCAAAAGAGGAAAAATTGTTGGTGCACGTCTTGCTGGCGCACCTATGACCAAGACAGCAAGCCTTTGTGATGTATCAAGAGCCACTTTGGGGTGTTCTGGAGGAGCAAGTCAGAAAATGTTTTCTTCCCCCAGCTTAACGTAGTGACCTG
>JAOUQT010000039.1:2540106-2555138 GCA_025769995.1 Xyliphius kryptos
ATGGTTTAAAATCCTGCAGTGCACGAAAGGTCCCCCTGATTAAGCCAGCACATATCCAGGTCCGTCTGAAATTTTCCTATGACCAAATAGATGATCCAGATGAGACCAAATAGGTGATCCGTTTTTAATGTGGTCAGATGAGATAAAAATAGAGCTTTTTGGTCTAAACTCCACTCGCAGTGTTTGGAGGAAAAAGAAGGAAGAGTACAAACCCAAGAACACCATCCCTACAGTGAAACACTGAGGTGGAAGCATCATGGTTTGGGGATGCTTTTCTGCAAAAGGGACAGGCCAACTGCACTGGATTGAGGGGAAGATGGATGGAGCCATGTATCTCGAGATATTGGCCAACAACCTTCTTCCCTCTGTAAGAGCACTGAAGATGGGTCGCGGTTGGGTCTTTCAACATGACAATGACCCGAAGCACACCGCCCGGGCAACTAAGGAGTGGCTCCATAAGAAGCATCTCCAGGTCCTGGAGTGGCCTAGCCAGTCTCCAGATTTGAACCCGATTGAAAATCTCTGGAGACACCTGAAACTCTGTGTTCCCTAGCGACAGCCTAGAAACCTCAAGGATCTGGAGAAGATCTGTATACAGGAGTGGGACAAAATCCCTGCTGCAGTGTGTGCAAACCTTGTAAAGAACTACAGGTATTAAGTTTAGTTTTTCTGATCAAATACTTATTTCCTGCAATAAAATGCAAATTAATTATAAAAAATCATTCAGTGTAATTTTTTTGAATTTTGTTTTTAGATTCCGTCACTCACACTTGAAGAGCACCTATGATAAAAATTACAGACTTCTACATCCATTGGAAGTGTGAAAACCAGCAAAATCGCCAGCATTTCAAATAATTGTTCTCCTCACTGTAAACATTAACTGTAGAAACCTTCAAGAAACCTATGGACATCATTAATCAGAAGAAATATTTGGGAGCCAGATATTTGCTCTCATCTCTGACGTAATTTTCTGACAAAATAACAATTATGGTGCAAAATGTGTACTTAGGACTGTACTCTTGATTACCTAAACTAATTATTAATAAAAACTGATAACAGGCTTAACAATTCAGTGTATTTCCAATACTTGTTTGATGTATCATTTCAGCTGCCCAACAGTAAAATTATGCATAAAATATTTCCTATACGCGAAAAGTCTGGACTGCAGGCAGGGCAGTTCTGCACCCAGACTCCTCTTCTCTAAAGCCACGCTGCTGTGGTCGATGTAAAATATGATTTAGCATTGTCTTGCTGAAAACTTCCATACCATCAGAGATATAGAATGTTGGACGCAGTCTGAAAACAAGAGGAACAGTCCCTCTAATCCGCCTATTTTATTATTATTTTTATTAATATACCGATTGAAAATCACTATATAATTATTACTCATAATTCGTCTTATTATTATTTAAATGCAGCCCAAAGTGCTCAACATACAAATATGGTTCAAACACTGTTATGAAGATACACATGCTATCGACTGTGATGCCATATTTTGGAGCTGAACAGCTCCATTTTTAATGAAGAAGAAGAAGAAGAAAATTAAGTGTAAAAACGTAAATATTAATTTATATTGTATGGGATCATTTTGAAAACGGTCAAACATGACTCATGCACACCCAGAACCCATCATGTTAAATTACAGAGTAATCACCTTTTTGATAACAGTTGCTCACTGACCCAATACAATCCTACACAAGAAGAGTGTGTGTGAGAGAGAGAGATCAAAGGCAGAGTATATCTCAGAGTAGCTCTAATTTTCTATTTATTTCTTCACTTAAGCTCATCTAAAATCCTTAAATTACACCTAGAAACTCCATATTTATTGTATTTTGTATAGAACCCAGTTCTTTCTCAACCCTCATACAAGCACATGACTGAACATAAACACTGACCTCCTCCTGAGGCGACTCGGAGTCCAGTTTGAGTGAGAGGTACATTACGATATGAGAAACATGTGCTACACTCATCTGCAGCTCCATGGTGTCCTCACCCCACAAGAGACGCACCAGCTGGCTGACTGGGGCGGTAGGTTTTAGTCTTGACATCTCGGATTCCAAAATAGTGCCTGCAACACCAGTCTCCAGAGTCAAATGCACCTAAACAATTTACAATAACAAGACTTCTTATTTAGCAACTATAAAAAATCCAGCCTATCATCCATAATTGTTTTGTTTTTTTGAGAGTAACGCTACAGTTTAGGTGTTTTGGAGGAATTTAGAAAAAAAGTTTGAACTGAATGCTGAGAAAAAAACTAAAGAAATAGTGTTTATTTATTTATTATTGTTTAATAACATCCTCAGCATGTTCAGGCTATTCTAATGAAAGGAACACGGTCATACTATTATGATACAAAAGTCACACATATATATATATATATATATATATATATATATATACACACACACACACACACACACACAAGTTAATGGCAATTTAGCATTTCCAATTTACCTTCTGCTGTTTTTCCAGCAGCACATGCTATACCAACTGAGATATCAAGACTGCAATGATAATATTATGGGATGCAAATCAAGCCCCTTATCTGTTATACATGAACACATATTGGCAAGTGCAAAAAACATTCACAAATAACTTCTAATAGAATGATTTTTTTTTCTCTCCAGAGAAAATGTAGATACCATATGCTGCCCTGGCGGGCGGCACGGTGGCGTAGCGGATAGTGTTATGGCGTTACAGCAAGAGGACCAGGGTAAAATACCCGAATAGAGCAACTTGAGAATTTGTGTGTGGAGTTTACATGTATTCCAGTCAATAGAATAGCCATGGATGCTGAGAGTGACAATAAACAATAAAAATATACAATAAACAATAAATAAATATTCTGCCCTGGCATGTAATTTAATTCTAGTTTAGCAAACTAAATAAACAAAGAAAAGAGTGATCCAATTGATTATATTCTTGTAAAAAACTATTAAATATAAATTCCCCCAAACTTATAGTGAAACGATCCTAAAATTCTTATACAGCATAAATACACTGCATAATAAGAACCACCAGGTACAGCAAGATAATACTAGGACCAATCTGTATTTATTAGCTCTGTCTATTTACAAATATCCATTATCATTGAAAAAGTAACTACTAATGTATATCAAACGTATTTGCAATAAGGAGCTAAAAACCTGATACATTAAACAGATCCAACACAGATGATTTTATTTAGTCCCTTGTGCACTGTTCATATTTGACTCACATGCTCTCTGTCTAATATACTGCATGGGCTTCCATTAAATAAGCACTAATAATGCCATTACAGATAATAAAATGCTGAAGGTAATGCAGAAAAAAGATTTTAGGCTTTTCTTTTTTTGTCTCCCATTTGCATGTGATTTCTAGACTGAATGGTGAACAATGTGGTGTAAACACACTGAATGATCACTGGACTAGAAACTATTAGGTGAAACCACTAGTTGCTGGCTACTGTGCGACTTTCAGATGAATGTTTGTTGATGGTCCCTCCACTATTGGTTAAAATAACTTAAGATACTTAAAAATCCCACATGTACAGATGTTGCTGAAACACTGGAACCCCAGCTCCAGACTCCATCTAGTCGTCACTGGCCAAAGTCGCTGCTTCATTGCTACGTTTAAACATAGCTGGTAAGAGCTGAAGGTGATGTAAGCACCAATTGATGTACTTTATCTAACAGGGATCACAGGACACCTGAGAGGGGCTCCTAATCTAGTCATTCGGTGTAGATTTTTTTTCTATACTCGTATGATGGCCTACATAACAGCTCAAATGTTTTCAAATAACTGAAAATGTATTTTTATGCTAAGTTTCAGTGTGTATGCTAAAGTACTTGCCCCCGCATTTACATAGTTTCTACTTGGTGATTCCACCAACCATTGTGAAAACACACACACAGTAAATATACCTGTGTAGGTCCAGAAATACAAGACAGAACTCTGTCAATATTCTCTGTTGTAACATCCACGTCATCAACAGCTACAAGGACATCACCTACAAAAACAAGATCTGTTATCATCTACATGTAATAATCTTTACTACAGTACAACTAAAAACATCTTTATTCAGAGCTAAACAATAAAAAAAGATATTAAAATAGTAATAATGATTCTCTTGTTTTAAGATACATAATCAAATTCCACATGATTTTGTCCTTCTGTAAACCAAAATCAACTCCACCTGCTTTTCTTAGATCTGTGCACTCTTATCTTAGTTAGATCAGATTAAATAGCATAATTGCTTTAACATGGCCAGGCACTTCTAAGCCAGCTTGTGGTAATTTACTCCGTGGTGTAATTCCTCTGGAATCCCTTTGGTGTATCTGGAATTGAACATGTAAAGACTACTGCAGATTTCACATGCATGCCATTTCATTTACCATGGGTCAGAAAACCAGCTTCTGAGTGCAATCAAGCATTAATAATAAAGCATGGGGGCAGCCAGAAACAAACAGCTTCATGTTTAATCTCCATACTGGCACGTAGCATTCCTGGCCATTGAGCAAGGACCTAACACATTATTGCTCACTTTTCCACTAAACACTACCTGGATGGGTAAAATGCAGTCTGAAATTTCCTCACCGTGGGACCAATAACAGACTATATTTATTTATTTATATAAACTGGAGAGTACAATCAATAATTCTAAACTGAATTTTTTTTTTAATGTTTGAGTTTGATTGGTGAATGCTCACAAATTTGAGACAGATAATTTATATATTTATAGATAATAATTCGTGATTAGATCAGTCTGTAGAAGTATCTCTGCTGTGAGCCTGAAACTTTTATCTGTAGGCATTATAATATTGCAAATAAATATGTGTTGCAAAACAATTATGTGTAGCTTTACTAAAAGATATCCAAAGCTGAAAGGCAAATAATTTCTCTAATTAAATAAGAATTTTAATTTTATTGTCCCACCCAAATCTACACAAAGATAATGTGTTAGGTACTTTATTCAGATTTTATCTTTAAATCAGTCCTAATGAATTTATTTCTACAGGTTACTAACAATTAACAGGCGATACGGTGGTGAAGCTGGTAGCTCTGTCATCTAACAGAATAAAGGTCCTTGGTTTGATCACCAGATGGTGCGGCCTGGGCCATTTCTGTGTTGTGTCTCCCCGTGTCCATGCAGGTTTCCTTAAGGTGCACAGGATTCCTCTAATGCATGCTTTAGTGAATTTGAGATACAAAATTTCCATATCTCCCTAACTTGTGTGTGATTATAACCTTGCTCCTGTCATGGTTAGCCACAGGTGCAGCAATTAGGTTTAAATAAATAATAAAGTAACATTAAACTATATAATGTTTCTCAGGATCTGGAAAACATTTTATGTGATCTCATTTAGCAAACAGTAGTGATAATATAGTGATATGTACTGTAAGTTTGGGTGTGGAAAATGGTTCACACTCTGATTATATTTATAAATATATTTGCATATTCATAATGTTTGTAAGCATATAGTATGGAAAAATATTGGACCAGCATGACAATGATCTTTTCTGAAATTCTGATAAAATGTGGATAAATTTTGACTCACTCGTACAGCTGTTTTAGTGTTGCACCACTGTTTATAACAGGATTATTTAATTTGTTGCTCTTGAGTGAAGCCAAAGAAAAATTTCTTACCGATCAAAATCTGTGCGCACTTGCTAGCAGGGCTATGAGGTACTAGCCCATGAATGACGAGTCTCTCTCCATTACAGCACAAATCATTTCCTCCCCGGAGGACCACACCCAGTAAAGCCTCCACCAAGCCTCCCTTCTCTGAGGCGAGAAGGGACATACTACCCAAACGTTTAGGGTTAATGTAAACACACACATCTTTCAAATATGGCTGCTGCACCACCAGTCCTGTCCTCCACCCTGTCTGGTTCTTCAAAATAGACACTGGGTGTTGAGATGCTCTATTGTTCTTCCCATCAGCTCTGCCTCTCTGAGACGGATGTTGTTTGCATGTAAGGATTTTAGCAAGCTTCTTGAATTTCCTGTTGGAGTTGGCATGCTTGATTCTGCCTTTGTCAGTGATGATCTCTGCTTCCTTTTCACTGAAACGTACGTGATTGTTGGCAGGAGACTGAGTGGCAGTGATATGAGTGAGTAGAGCTTCTTCTTCACCATCACTCAGCTCTAGGTAGAAGAGCTCACCGTTCTTCTGAACATCATCAATCCACTCCGGCTCAAGCTCACTGTGGCAGAAAAACACAGAAATGTTTTTTGTAATTAACGTCAGACTGCATCATCTGTCATACAGCACCTGCAGTATAAATCAGGAACTGAGTGGTAATTTCATTCATTTATTTATTTTCTACACCCGCTTAATCCTAGTTATAAGGTCAAGAGGAAGCTGGTGCCCACCCGGCAACTTGCGAGGGCAGAAACAACTCTCGACAAGGCGACAATCCATCGTGGGGCGCACACACACTCAATCACATACAAATTCACACACTAATAGAGACCCCAATTAACCTATCATGCAGGTCTTTGGAATGCGGGAGGAAACTGGAGTACCCAGAGAAAACCCGCGTAAACACAGGAAGAACATGTAAACTCCACAATGAAATTTCCCGAGGCGCCTCACCCGGGGCTCAAACCCACAGCTCTATCCACTGCACCACCGTGCCACCCTCACAGCTAATTTATATTATAATATTTTATTATTTGAAATGACATTCAGCCTATTTCTATGAAAAAAACAACCGTCCATAAAAACTAAAAACTATAAATATGACATTTGACAGAAACAATATATAATGAGCTAAGTCTGGCTGTGCTGGTTTTCATGTGTGCACTAGCTGTATAGTCAACATTTCATACAGAACTCAATGACCCAGTTCAAAACTAACAGCAACAAGTCTGAAACACCACAAACTGACCATAATCCATACTGTTTTTACATTTTCCCCTAATTTAAATCTCTTCTAATAGTCATTTAAAACCACTCAACCATTCTGTCTGATGGAACTTACAGGGTGCATTCCAAAGTGTATGGTATTTCTTGAGGCTCAAGCTTTTCAGTACAAGATGCCTCAGTCTGCAGAAAGTATAAGACCAAATATGCACCTAAACATCCGTTTTTTTTCTCTCTTTCTCTTTAAACGGAACCACATAATTTCTGTGGGGATCTCTTAAAAAACCATAGCATAAATTTACTAAAGATGTGGAACAGCATGTAATTATTTATGAAGGATGGCTTTTTAAATTGGAAGCAGAGCTTTTCCTTCAAACTGATTTTTTTTGCATCCACATTATCTAGGGTAATGGGTTAATTACACTATAGTCTGTATGACTACAAAGGTGATTCAAAAATTATCCGCACCCTGGTTATATTAAAACATCTCCTGGTTGTATCCATGCGTACCATGTTATATCAGTTTATTTCTGACTGTGGTGCAAGTGCCTCATTTGAGAGTATGGAGACAATGTTCTGTTGCAAAGAAGTATGTATTAATAGATAGAAAAGTTAAAGAAAGGTTACAGTGTCAAGCAGAAATGTCTACAACTGAAGGCCACATTAGGCATTCACGTAAACTGATTCCTTTGGGTAGGAGAGTGATTAATTTGTACACCGAAAGAAGCCCCAAGAGCCCTACGAGGATGAGGATACACGTCCGATGGAGAGGTAAGTAGATGAGGTGTATTCGATCCATGCAGGTGAACCTAGGGTTACGAAAAGGGTTACGAAGGATTATAAAAACGGGTTGACTAATTAACAAAGGATATTGTAAAAGCTAATCGATTGTGTCGAGAAATGTATGAATCTTTTGTGAACAATGATTCTACAATATCTAGGGTGCGAAAAATTTTGACACACCGTCGGATATTTACAACTTTAGAGAATGATGCACTTTCTTGAACATATATGATTAGACACACAGTTAATATAAATGAGACTTTTTTCATAATTGCTGCTGTCTCTTACTCTGAATAATCCGAGGAACTCGAAGAATCGGACTGTACATCAATTCCATCGCAGACTTCATCTACACCGTTTTGTTCCTGTTCATCTCTCAAACTCGAATACTTCTTAAAACTTGCCGTAAACTCTCTATAAGCCATTAGTACATTTTCTTTCTTTAAAAAATCCTGCAACAACTTTCACTTTTTTCCTGTGTTTTTTTTTTTCCAGCATGCTCTTGTTTTTTAAATAGTTATGAGAAGTGAGATGAACACGCCATGTTGTACACATACGGGTCCTTATACAGGACACGTGACAAATTGACAACACCTGATTGGATATGACGAGAGGTTGCTCTAGCAACAAGAAGCTTTCAGACAGAAAGATACGCTTCAGATAAAAGCGTAAAGCTACATGGAGTTTCACTCGAAAGATGCTCCGAATATTCCGTTGTAACTTCCGCTATGATGAAGGAATCCTATAAAAACAAAATTCTACCCAACCTTATAAACGGCAAGAGTTCTCAAAACCCATTTTCTACTGTGTCGCAAATAAATTCAGTTAATATAAGAAACGTTTTTTAAGGATTCTCTCGGGCATTAAAACGTTTCTGAGAGACTGAATAAATAATCATTGAGCCAAATGCGTATATACAGTAAAACCAACTGTACAATATTACATAATAATATTCGGGGCATCTTACGGACGAGTCTCCATGTAATTCTGTCATAGAAACAACAAAACATTTAAAAAACAAGAATTGTTGGAGGGGTTTAAATAAATATTTATTAATAAACGAGAACATCTATCCAAGATGTATTTTACGGATTTATAGAATGTATGTTATTATTGTGAATAAACCAGCCTTTAGAGAGCACTAGTTCCGTTCCCAAGCCCTGGTAAATAGTGAGGGTTGCGCCAGGAAGGGCATCTGTTGTAAATCATTTGCCAAATCAATGATGCGAGTTTTTCAGTAATGATTGACTCGCTGTGGCGACCCCTGATAAAGGGAAAGGCCGAAAGACAAAGAAGAAAGAAGATGTGATTGTGAATATGACTTAAACATAAACTGTATACAGTATAGTTTAACTATTAAGTAATTAAAATATATATCTGCATCTTACATTTCTTAAGCGAATGTGGCAAAACAGGGTACAGTATCTGCAGATACCCAGAAAGTACCGGGTACAGGCAATCCTAGACGACAGTTATCGATTTTTTGTGCTTCATCTCATCTAGGACACGTGATTCAAGGCCCTCCGGGTGAAACTCCATAGAATAGAGAAAGAATCGCAAACATGCACAGGGTAAATAGTCATTTCGTTTTGACACCGCAGCGATGCAACGGCGATGTGCGGATGATACACACACGACTTTCGAAAATAGAACGCGATATTTTTATGTCGTAGGCGAAGGTGAGGTACCTGTGTGTCTAGGATGTAATTGACACATGCAGAATATGTACTGTAAATATGGTATATTAGTATAAAACCATATCAGTGAATGAATGAAAATTTTTGTTATAAATGTTTCATTATTTTATAAATTCTCCATTAATGAATCAGACCAGAATGTTTTTTTATATTACACAACTGACAATTGTATACTTTTTCAACAAGTATCACAAAATATTACATAACAGATCACTTTTCAGATGAAAAAACAGAAGAACGGTGTATGATTCTCCAAGACAGGCTGGAAAAGTGACCAGTTTACTAGTGTACAGTGCAGTGAAAAGTCTTATTCATATGTAAAGACTTGCTGTAAAGTTCAGACTCCATCAAGTAATCAATATGTTTCAGAATCTGACATTGTGCTGACAGGCTTGCTTCTTTTATGTATGCAAAAATCGACAGCAGCCTTCATTATGTTTGTTTTGCTCTGAAAAATTGTTACATAATATGATGCATGGCAGCACAGTGTACCAGTCCCGGGTGGGGCAACTTGGGAAATTTCTGTGTGGAGTTTACATGTTCTCCCCATAGTTGCCGGGTGGGCACCGGGTTCCCCGTGACCCTAAAACTAGGATTAAGCGGGTATATAAAATTAATGAATGAATAAGATGAAAATGTTTAAAGAAATACAGCAACTATTTTGAATTATGTTCTGATTTCTGGGGCTTACATCAGGTAACACAGGAGGACAGGAGGAAGGAATGGGGGGCGGGAGAAAAGAGAGGGATTTGGTAGATAAGTGAGAAAATAAGTGAGTAATGGCAAGTGGGAGGGAAAGATGGAGGCACATGACGTGCTTCATGTTGTTAGAAGTGAATCTGCAAACAAACTCTGTCAACCGTCTCTACCTCTCCTACCTGTGATATTCTTCACATTCGTCCTGCCCTTCTGGCTGGAAGCTGGTATGGATGGGTGGTGCTTTCAGCTTGGTAAACATGCCACGCTTGAAGCAGAGCACTGCTGGAGATCTGAGGGCTGGAAGACTCTTTCCTCCAGACTTCTGGAGAGTCAAAGCACACCTCCAGGTGTAGCCTTAAGGCCCGCGAGGAGAAAAGCATGAGAAGAGATATGCTAAAGGCGGATTGAGGGGGAAAGAAGGGAATGCAAGCGATGACCTCAAAGGGCTGATGGCAGGGTACATGAGTCACACTGGGATCGTGGTGGAGGATGACGTTTGTGTTTGCGACGGAGTGTTGGGGCGGTTTTGAGCTTGCCGAGGAAGAAGTATTATGGAGTAAGAGTGAATCAAAATCCCACATACTGTATCATTTTATTGCAATTGTAATAGTGTAATAAAGACTTCAACAATGCAAACTGTCCAAGGAAATGGGGAGTGTGTGGAAAAGAGGTGAGGAAGAGAGTACAGGCAGGATGGAGTGGACGGAGAAAAGTGTCAGGAGTGATGTATGACAAAGGATCACAGCAAAAGTGAAAGCAAAGGTTTATAAGAGAGTAGTGAGACCAGCCTTGTTGTATGGTTTAAAGACAGTGGCACTGACTAAGAGATAGAAAGCAGAGTTGGAGCTTGCGAAGCTTAAGATTTTAAGGTTCTCATTGGGAGTAACCAGGATGGACAGGATTAGGAATGAAAACATCAGAGGGACAGCACAGGTTGGAAAATTGGAAGACTAATTTAGAAAGGGCAGACTGAGATGTTTTGGACATGTACAGAGGAGGGACCGTGGATATACTGGTGGGAGGATGCTAGAGTTGAAGTTCCCAGGCAGGAGGCAGAGAGAAAGACCAAAGAGGAGATATATAGATATGGTCAAGGTAGACATGCAGGTAGTTGGCATGACAGCAGAAGATGTAGAGGACAGAGTGCAGTGGAAAAGATTGATTCGCTGTGGCGACCCCTGATTAAGGGAGAGGCTGAAAGAAGAAGAAGTCAAAACTAAAATTCGAGGAATGAAACCAAGCGGTGCAGGAATTCATAACAGTGGTGGCTCAATGACTGCAATATGAACTGCAATATGAACTGCAATATGGACTGCAATATGAACTGCAATATTTGTGAACTATAATTGTTTTTCATATTGTCTATTGCTTTTAAGTTTATTTGTATTTATTATCTATATCTGTTTATCTCAATTTCATCTTTGCTGTTGTGACTAATAAAGTATTATATTTATTTTATCGTGCATTGCCTTGTCTTATGATTGGGCAGTGTTATTATTGATTTAAAGCTCTGCGTTATTGGTTAAAATGTCAGGGGTTCCAGCCACCATAATGCCAAGCTGTTGGCTCTTGAGTTAGGCCCCTAATCATTTTTGCTGCAGGGATGGCATATTACAGTTGTCTGTAATATTGTTCTCTGCAATATTGTGTATGTTACAAATAAAGGCTTCTATTTTATTTAAATGATTTGCGGAGTGGGTACCGCTATCGCCTCACAGCAAGAAGGACCCGGGTTTGATCCCAAAGTGGGACGACTCTGTGTCTATGTAGAGTTTGCATGTTCCCCCATGTTTGCACGGGTTTTCTTCTGGTACTCCGGTTTCTTCTTGCATTCCGAAGACGTGCATGTTGGGTAAATTGGTGTTTCCAAAGTGGCCCTTAGTGTGTCAATGTGTGTATGACTGTGCGTGTGTGTGCCCTATGATGGATTGGCGGCCTGTCTAGTGTTGTTAATTCTCTTGCTCCCCAGAGATGCGGGCTGGGCACCGGCTGGCCTGAGACCCCATGTGGCTTAAGCGGAAGATATGAATGATTTGCTTGTAATATAATTTCTGCTAGTTCACTTTTGTAACATCAGCACTGATATAGATTACACAAGGACAATCCTTGTAGAATTGACTAGTTTCTCTTTTCCGGATTATTATAAATTCCGTCCTGTTGTTTAATGCTGATACGGATATTTGCTTTTGCTCTTCTCATATCTCCTTCTTCTTCTTTCGTCTCATATCCAGAGCAAATATCCTTTTAATTGAAAAACACTGAGGGATAATCAAATTTCAAGCTTAGACATGGATTTTATAGCAGAGGAAGCATGCAGCATGCATCAAGTTACGCCGGATTGATCTTCCGAAGACCATGACACGGTTTAATGTTCTAGTAGTATTAAAAAACGTGGCTGAAGGCTCACGTAATCATCGTTTTGCTTCCTACATAATTGGAGACAATAGTGTTTGAGTGCACCATATTAATCACTGAGCAAGAGCAGGTTTAGTTTGATACTTAATAAAGAAGTTATTCAGAAAATTCCAAAAAAGTTGGGACAAAGTACAAACTGCAAATAAAAACGGAATGCAATCAATTACAAACGTAAAAACTGATATTCTGTCCACAATAGAACATAGAACAACATATCAAATGTCAAAAGTGAGACATTTTGAAATGCCCAATACTGGCTCATTTGACAGCAATACATCTCAAAAAAGTTGGGACGGGGCAATAAGATGCTGGAAATGTTAATGGGTACAAACACTTGCAACTCATTAGGTCACTTGGCAATAGGTCAATAACATGACTGGATATAAAATGAGCATGTAGGAGTGGAAGCGGCTCTCCGAAGTAAAGAAAGGGAAGAGGATGTTTCTATGTTTCAAGGTCAACTCTAAAGCAAAGAAAAAGTGGTGCTGAGAGTTTTTTTCTCAAGAAGGATAAAAGGTCATAATAATTACATTAATTTGCATCATGAATATTCAAACTAAAACTAGCATGACAAAAGAAGCAGATGGAAAAACAGTGATATCATCTTCCCCACTACATTTCATCTCTCTTTTCATTTCTTTCTCACTGCATTCACATCCCTTCTCTGAAAAACCCTTCTCCCCTGCATCAGCACCAACGCTGATCATTTTCTGCTTGCGAAAACAAAAACATGAATACAGCCTTGTTTTTCTCCATATCTCCTGCTCTTCTTCACAGTGGAGTGTGATCTGTTGGCCCTCCTGTAACACACTGATGAACAATGCCTTGGCACAGGAACAATGTTTTCAATGTATTTCTATAAGAAATACTGTAAGATTCTGCAAAAATAAAATTCCTGTTGGCCAAACTTTCTTATCAGTGCTTTTAGTATGAAGTTGCTGACTCCCCGGTCACTGCTGTGCAGGTTTGAATGCACTATGTCAATTTATTTGTGACTGCGGATTGAAAGAAGTTATGAAAGAAGAGCAAAACGTTTCTATTTGTATTCGACAAAGTAAAAAAATAGAATGTAACACTTGCAACTAACTCAATAAAAGTTGGGACATAGGCATTATTAATTTGAACATTTATTTTCTATACTCGCTTAATCCTAGTTTTAGGGTCACGTCGTAGCCGGTGCTAACCCGGCAACTCTGGGCATGAGAGCTGGAACAACAGGGCGCCAATCCAATATAAGGCGTACACACATACACACAATCACACACATTCATGGGAAATTTGGAGACAACAATTAACCTAACATGCCTGTCTTTGGAATGCGGGAGAAAACGGGAGTACTCTGAGAACATTCAAACTACACACAGAAATATCCTGAGTCGCCCCACCCGGGTCTCAAACCCAGGAGCTTCTTGCTTTGAGGCCACAGCACTATCCACTGTGCCACAATGCCACCCCACAGAGACAATATTGAATTCATAAACTATTTGATCTGGGCTAAAAGGTTTCCCACTTAGCAATTTAACAGGTGAAGTCATCAAGACTGGGCATAGAAGGAGCATCTTCCAAGTATTGTAATATCATAAAAAGCGTGAGGGGAAATCTTACTGCATACGGTCCAAGAGTGATGCTAATTGGGCATAATCATCTAACCATCCAGAGGTTTTGCTTGAGAAACCGTCAAAAACATGGAAAAACACAAACTACAAACCAAACATAAATACCATAAGCTACATATGAGTGTACTAAACTATTACAATCACAGATAAATCACAGAAAAGCCCTTGATATTCTGAAACAGAAGAGAACAAATACATAACTAACAAACACAAAACAAGACACAGGTGAAACTAATATTAATGTGATCAATGCTGTTTTTCTGTCTTGCCACCATTTTGTGCTCTGTAGTTCTTGTTCTTGTGGGTCGACATCGGCAGATGTTCAGAGTTCAGAACTGTTGTTGATAGTACAGTCTGAATATGTTTGAATCTCCAGACTTATGGTTTAACATTTGTCCTAATTTATATTTTGCAAAGTAAAAAGTGGCCTGCCCTGTTTCTCAAGTATCTTTATTTTAAAGAGTGCTTACTATAAATAAATGATGTTTTAGACTGTATTATATGTCAGTGTATCACAACAACAATTGCATAATATGTTTCAGATATTCATCATTCGCATACAGTACGATAACATCTCTGTGAGCCCTTGAGTCATGATGACAATAATTGTTTGCAGTGATAGCAGGAGATCTAGAAAGGGGGACAATGAGAGACACCTGCACAACACTGCTGATTTATCTTTGCACATAACAAAACAGGTAAAACATACGCCGTAATTATAATATGTCTGGATAAAAATGATATTGTTTTGCTTGATTGCACTGGATTACTGCATGTACAGGGGTTGGACAATGAAACTGAAACACATACAAGTCTTGCACAGTGCTCAGAGGGATTTTAAGCTATTTTTCTTGCAGGATAGTGGCCAGGTCACTACGTGATGCTGGTGGAGGAAACCGTTTCCTGACTTGCTCCTCCAAAAAACCCCAAAGTGGCTCTTGATACATCACAAAGACTTGCTGTCTTGGTCACAG
>JAOUQT010000039.1:2555238-2566927 GCA_025769995.1 Xyliphius kryptos
ATCTCTGATTTATTGTAATTATAACTTTACACAGTGTCACATTTTTATTTATTTTTTGTTTTTGCGTTACTACAACTTGATTAACTAAAACAACTTTTTGTATAATAACACACGCTCTGCTTTTTAGGAGTTTTGTTTCTGTAGTGCACGGGGTAATCAGTATGTGATGAAAAAGATGAATACGAGATGACGTTTGGATGAGGAGGCGTCACGTGGTCGGATGTTTACTATGCACACACGATTTAGATCCACAGTAGAGGCGCAAGCTGGAAAATTGCGCACATTAACTGTAAATAAAGACAATACTTTACCCTCATTGAAATCAATGTAAGTGTATATTTTAAATGCACACTATGTCCGTGAACAAAGTTTTTATTCACGTCTATTACAAGCGTCACACACTTCCTCAGTGCACGTGTCTATCAGTTCGAGCCCTGTTTTTTTATTAATTTAGGGCATTATTTTTTTCGGTCTATACATATTTTATACCCAGCTGCAGTACATAATAAATTTCAAACTGATATTTGTGTGATATTTGTGTTATGGAGCATTTCCGGGTTTTGTTTGTGTTTTTTCACAGCGGATTCACTGTCATCTTCAAATAAAGTTTATTTCCCAGTTTTTTATCCGAAAATAGCGACACGCCCACTCGATCGCGGAAAACCAGTCAGACTTGTCAGTGTCAGCTTTCAATGGTTTTAGTTAAATTACATATTTACCAATAAATATTAATAAGGGCGCGAATCAGTACCGGTATATGTAGGTCAATTGGTACCGAGCAGTACATAAACAATACATAACTTACATTTTCCGTTTTGTTTATTAACTGATTCTGAACGATGATTCATTTTGGAAAAGTACAGCCTTACATGTTTATGACACTCTTGCCTCGGTCACATGCCGCCTTAAAGGGGCTGCTCCGGCCCGGTAACACACAATTTATTACCGCTAAATTGAAAGAGAAGAGCCTACGACTTCAACGAAAAAGAAAGCTGCATTTAAGTCAGTACCAGGAGTCATACTTAAAAATATGGATTTGTTGCGATCGCAAATGACGGCATTCTTAAAATTATGTTTGAGACAACTCTGCCGTTGTTCTGGATTAAAATCATGATAGTATACCCTGAGATCGTGATCTCGGCAAACTTCTAAACACTGCTGAAATAATTATTAAACTTTCACAAGTCTTAATTCTGCCATCAGTTACTATGAACAAATATTTCTGACCGACAACAAGCACTGTTCGTTGTCTAACTTTCTCAGAGACTAATAGAAACGTCTAATACCTTCCTGTACAATTTTCATTTGCAAGTAGTGCTCTATGTAGTCATTTGAGACATGACCTTCTCAGACGCGACTGCACGAACGTGCAAACATAGAATGCTAGCTGACGAAGCAACGGCTCGTTGGACATTACTAGCCTACTCGCATTTGAACGTGTAATGTATACGCATCCATACCGTTTTCTTCTTATTTGTTTAGTAGCCTAGTGATTATTGAGTAACCTCTCTGATTAATAAAACATCAAATAAAATAGCGGAATTAAGATGTAAAACAGCAATAAACAAATTCAGAGCAGGAGATAAACTCTTAAACTATTAAAAAATAATAAATTAGATAACATAAAATCAGCTACATAAACTTACAGTATAACTCTTCTTCTTTGGCCTCTCCCTTTTATCAGGGGTCGCCACAGCGTGTCAACCTTTTCCACCTCACTCTGTCCTCTGCATCTTCTGCTTTCACACCAACTACCTGCATATCTACATTGACCACATCAATATTTCTCCTCTTTGGTCTTCCTCTCTGCCTCGTAGCTCCATTTCTAACATCCTCGTATCAATATATCCACTCTCTCTCCTCTGCATACTACATAATATTACGTTCTGTAATAAACTATATGAGTTTATTCAGTTTATTTACTACCCTCCCACATTTATTAACGTATTTAGCAGTTTCAAAATGTGTAAAACCCTCGACAAAACTATTTTAAGCAGCCGCTCTATAAAGTTAAAAGCAAATTTAAGAAACAGCAAAGAGAATACGCATAAATAAAGTCAACTGAAGCATTTGTGTACGTAACTTAAACGCTTCTAGAGAAATAATCTGTTATTAAACCTTCTTACCGCTAATCACTCTGATCATGTTCTCTTCCTCTCGTGCTTCGTAAGAAGCCGAGAACGTTCATCAATGGTTTAAGCCCATGATAAATCATTAGCTAAAACCCGATTCACGCTCAGAAGAAAACATCACGTCTCATCATCGTGATTAGGGAGACGTAACACTTTCACACCACATTTCCTAGTTATGAACTATAGAAATGATCCCTGAAAGTATAGTCTTAACCTAAACCTTGCGCAGAACATTGAGGACTTTAAATCACATACACATCCTGAAGACGGTAAGTGTTTTATTTTACACGAAACACACTATCAGTAATTACCTATAGATACAGTCATATTGTAAGTAAAAAAATGTATATTAATTTTATGTAAATAAAAGCAAAAATCACTTATTATTACAATAAATATATGCTCCCATAATGCTTTGCGACACGGTTAGCACTCCTTCATCTTTCATTGGTGCACACAAACAAACATGATACATTTATTTTTTACAAATATATTTTGCACGGTGACACTGCGCATCTTAGCCTTTAATACATAGTCTTTATCACATCATATCAGCCTTAAATATGTTAAAAATATTCAGAATGATTTTCTTAAAAAGCTACAAATTAGATGCATATGGGAGCGAACGGATTCGGAAATAAGTACGTCGTTTACATAATACCCCGAGAAACGGTTCGTTTTTTTTTTGTTCCGTGCTGGGGATTTTAAAATGTTCGAATTTGATGTTAACATAATATCGGTCATCAAGCTAAACACACATGACACATGCACACGCGTATGCTGGTATTACTATAGTGGTGAGGACAATCCATAGACGTCAGTATTAATGTAGCTCATTAATGCTAGCCCTTACCCTAACTCTACACCTAATCTCAGCAATGAAAAACTATTTTTGCTCTTTAACGTTTTCTAAAAATTGTTAAAAAACAAAATGTCCACACAACACCAAATGCCTTTACAATGCTGGTGAATTGTCAAGAAGCGGTCCTATGTTTTATATAAACACAAACAAACAAACAAACAAACAAACAAACACACACACACAGCTTTATTGGCATTACACATAAGGACATTCATATTGCACAGAACAAAAGGGACAGAACAAAAACCATAGTTCAAATGATCCATTTCGGACTGTATGTTTTTTTCTTTATTTTATTTGTAGCTAAATGTCGTGTTAAGCGGAGAAAATGAACACTGCTGTTTAAGTGGCCCATTTGGGTATGTGTTTTTTGTTCCATTTAATTTTTTAGTTTAGAAAGGCAAAACCGCACTGGCACCGTATATAATAGTGCCAGTTCCAGGCAGAATTTATGATTAATGTCGTTGACCACAGCAAAATAATGTACAGCTGGTGCCCTGAACAATTAGACATATTTTATTATTAAAGTGAAGATAATGAACACTGCTGAAATTCAAGGGACCCATTTAAGGCAAAATATGTTCATGCTGATGAAGACTGGGAGAAACCGCCAATCTCATTCAAACCCGGAGAGCCCTGGTTATAATACTGATTTTATGGCATTGCCACACTGAAATATTAGTGTTACAGTAACAGTTGTAATACTGTTTTTAATTTGCTGAGTTTATTTCATTGTTTATGTAATTTCCGTATTTTCTTCCATTCACAAAATGAGTTTTTCAGGCAATATTATTTCAAACGATATCATGCTTGCTGGGGAAATTTTAATTTATTCTTGTAAATTCTGCATGCTGCATATTTTGAACATAAGTAATAATAAAAAAAAAACAGAGAAACAGTAATTTACTTTAACCCACATGCGGTGTTCAAAAAAACTTCCTATTACGGTGTTCATGGATGAAAACATCCAGTAAGATTGCTGGCTAAATAATCAAAGTGATACTCTGTTTATTAAACCAGGTATTGGTACTTTTGTCAGTGTTGACAGGTGCCAAGTCCTGCTGTACAATGAAATTTCCATCTCCAAAAAGCTTGTCTGCAGGATTGGAGTGTGTGTCTCTCTACTCTTCCTACAGACTCTGGGACCTTGATTTCCAAGTAAAATACAACATTTACTTTTATCTGAAAAAAACAACACATTGGACCAATGAGCAACAGTCCAGTTCTTTTTCTACTTGGCCTGGACAAGACACTTCTATTGTCTCTTGGTCATGAGTGGCTTAATACTAGGAATGCGACAGTTGTAGCATATGTTCTGGAAATGTCTGTTTGTGGTGGATCTTGAAGCACTGAGTCCAGCAGCAGTCCACTCCATGTGAATCTCCCCCAAATTTTTTAATGGCCTTTTCTTGACTATCCTTGCAATGCTAGGGTTATCCAACTTTTTCCTATAAATTTTTTGATGATATTCTAATTTATTGAGATGCAACTGTAAATAAAATATATATCAGGACCCTTTAAGTGCTAATTTAAAAGAAATATGAGGGGAAAAAATACAAAATGACCTATTTTTAATATAAAAAAATTATTGAAGAATGATTTTTACATGATATCAGTAAGATCATTTATATTTAGTTTTTGTGCAGCAACGGATTAAAAAGAAACTTCCTCTATTGGCGTTTCTAGCTCTTTTCATCCACTAACTGCTATAAAATATATCAGATAAATATTTTTTCTTTTTTTGCATAAATTTGTTAATAAATCTTAGTCCTAAATGTTTGAAAAAAATAAAAATGTTAACCATTTAATTGCCCATTTAGTTTTTGTGCAGCCACAGATTTTCAAACAACCTTTTACTGTGTCCATGGCTGTTTTTGCCCCATTGACTCCCATTATAACCACATTTTTTGAATGCAGAGACATAACACTAAATGAATATAATTTTAGTCAGGTGAATAACCCTGTTACAAAAGGCTCAAATTTTGGTTTATGAGCAAATTAGTGTTGTATATTTGTGTGTGTGTTGGGTGGAGAAGGCACAGTTAAAATGTAGGGCTGGAGTAACTGCAGGGTTGACCTCAGAAATGTAAGTTCGATTATGTGTGTGACCTTT
Source organism: Xyliphius kryptos (assembly GCA_025769995.1). Classification (NCBI taxonomy): domain Eukaryota; kingdom Metazoa; phylum Chordata; class Actinopteri; order Siluriformes; family Aspredinidae; genus Xyliphius; species Xyliphius kryptos. The sequence continues at coordinate 2,560,346 of JAOUQT010000039.1, forward strand.
GTACACTTTGGTATACTTTGATCTAACAAAAAAATCAAAACATGCACCCAAGCACTCAGAACTAGACAGTCTACATACAGTAAACAAAAACTAAATGGAAGTGTGATTCGACCGAGTAAAACTAAACATTAACAAAGTAAGTCTAATTCAGCATGTGCATGTGCATTCCTAACAAGAAGAGCAGGAGAAATCATGTAGAGCACTTCAGTATCAGAGAGGCATTATAGAGAGCCCATTATCCACTCCAGACAGCTCCACCACAGGATATTCTGTTCCAGACTTTAATCCATCCTCCTGCATGGTGTTAGGCTGTAAGCACAATTGCCATCTGTGGATGTCGGGCCCTCACACCATCCTCATGGAGTCCGTTTCTAACCGTTCATGCACATTTCTGGTTTGCTGGAGGTCATTTTGCAGGGCTCTGGCAGTGCTCCTCCTGTTCGTCCTTGCACAAAGGCAGAGGTAGCGGTCCTGCAGCTGGGTTTTTGCCCTCCTATGGCCTCCTCCACATCTCTTGGTGTACTGACCTGTCTCCTGGTAGCGCCTCCAGCCTCTGGACACTACGCTGACAGACACTCACATTGATGTGCCATCCTGGATGAGCTGCAGTACCTGAGCCACTTGTGTGGGTTGTAGGGTCCGTCTCATGCTACCACGAGTGTGAAAGCACCACCGACATTCAAAAGTGACCAAAACATCAGCCAGAAAACATAGTAACTGAGAAGTGGTCTGTGGTCCTCACCTGCAGAACCACTCCTTTATTGAATTTCCACCTGAAATAGCCACTCTTCCATTTGCACAACAGCATGTAAAATTAATTGTCAATCAGTGTTGCCTAAGTGGACAGTTTGATTTCACAGAAGTTTTACATGGGGTTATATTGTGTTTTTTAAGTGTTCCCTTTATTCATTTTGAGGTGTATATAAAGATTACTGTGCTTGTGCTACATACCATGAATTAAGTTATTAATAAAACAGTTGAGAGGATTAAATTAACCATGATAATTTTTCACCAGATGATAAAGTGTTTAAGAATTGTTCAAGTCTGGCAGTGACACCTAAGAACTTCATTAACAATCACATCAAATCCACATCTGTGCAGATTCATTTTACAGTTCTCAGAGACTGAGGTTGTTGTGCAGGTTGTTGGTCATCATGGCAAATCCGACTCTGCTTCCAAAGACACAACATATCCCTTTCCTGTAGGAACTCCACAACTGAGGGCTTTGCTCCAGCTTCCAGTGTCACGAAAAGCCAGCAGGATTTCAAATACTGCAAAACACCACATGCACTGTATATATAAATACATCTGCCATCATTAATACTACTGATATTAAATTATATAACTAATATTTACTGATAATAAATGCATCATTATACTGTACAGTAAAATTCCTTACTACGTTCTAGCTGCACAACTTATAATAAATAACTTAAGTATATACACAGTAGTGTAAATAGTACAAGATGAGATGCTAAATCCTGCACCTAAAAATTTCACACAGAGACCAGCTTGACTGCCAATTTTTGAGTTCTTCAGTGGGGTCATCAGGCAGGTACTGTACATCTCACCTTTGTTGACTAAGGCTATAACTAGCCTGTATAATGGATGCTCAGTGCCATCAATTTCAGGTATACTTTATGCTTTATCTCACTGACCGCAGCCTATAATGCACATCTGATATCTCCTACCAGACACTACCTTCTTAACCAAGATCTGTTCTTCCACGCTCCACTCAAGTCCTTCTTAAACACATCCATTGATGATCTCATTCAGCTACTTATAATAGCTTTTTCACAACCACCCCAACACTCAACCTCAGAAAAAAAAATTTTTTTTAGCCATGATGCATACCTCAACTTCTTCCTTTCATAAGCGCCATCTACCTCATCATAACATGGATCTGATACCTACCCGTTTTCTCTCAGTATATAATACCATATCTGGCCTCAGCATACTGTGGAACTTGTGGAAATTTAGTGCCTACATTTACCAAAAGCTTTTACCAGGAGCAATTTTTATCTACTGCACTGTCATATATCACTGGTGTATCAAGAGTGAAGAAACAGTCAACAAGCATCCAGCAGAAGGTCACATTGGCCATGTATGGTTGATCCAAGAGGCTAGCTTACAAACAGTGAGGTGATCTCTTCCCTTTCACTTCACATTGGCATCCGATTGTTGCGTGTGCATAGGAAGGGTTTATAAAATAATGTATAAAATTAAAATAAATATGATGCCCCTACTTCGCGGATTTTCAGCTATTGCGATGGGTCCTGGAACGTAACACCCGCAATAAGTGAGGGAACACATTATTATTATTATTATTATTAAGCAATTCTATGATGTAAGACTAAACCAGCCATTAGACAGCACAAGCCAATGTATTTCTAGTGCCAGTCCCAAGCCGGGTAAATGGTGAGGGCTGCGTCAGGAAGGTCATCCAGGGTAAAGCATTTGCCAAATCAACGAGATGAGTTCTTCAGTGATTACTGACTCGCTGTGGTGACCCCTGATGAAGGGAGAGGCCGAAAGGCAAAGAAGAATAATAATTCTATAATGTAAGGCTGTCAATTATGATGGGCTATTTTTATTATAAGTAATAGATCTCCTTACACACATAATAAATACATCTATTTGATTTCCATTAAGTATCGTCTATACACCGAGAATTATAGACAAAATACACACAGAGAAACTCACCTTGGTTAATGGCCAAAATTTTTGAATGAAAATTCTTGGGGTTGGGTCTTTTCATCATGTACTCGTCAATGGGCAGCCTCGCCATCCGCACACCAAGCTCTTTTGCTCGGGTGTAACTCAGTTTCTGTTAGAAGCACAACATCTAGTAACTAAACATCACGCAGCAATGACATCATATGGTATGAGGTAACAGTTAAACAACAAAATGATCAACAGGATTTGCATTTGACACTGACCACCAGTGCATCTGTTGCAATAGTTCTGGTTTTTGATTGTCAAGCAATATATGTACTACATATATGTTTAGGTTTTGTTTACACCTAGCTCAGACTAAAGAAGCCCTTTCTGGCAAGCATGCATTAAGACAATACTGAAGATTATTTTTTTCTCATACATACAAGGTTTATGTCTTGTTTGTGTCCACTGCATATCTAAAGTCAAATTTTACCAGATATATGTACACAGAGTGAATTTGACCAATGACAGATAGATGGAGGCCAGAAGGGTGGTGCCAGTGTTTCAGTAATGGATGCATTTGTTTCACGAGCGGATCAACACTTAGCCACACAACAGCAGCGCAAATGTGGTTGATCAGTTAGGCGAGCTTGCATGTCATGACTGGTTGACAGTAGAACATATCTTCTCCATAATGCTTTAATTGATTTAGAGTTGCACCTACTAAATGAAGTCTGAGCCTACAAGGTGTACCTCATATAACACCAACCTTCTGAATGCTCTCATCTACCAGGCCTCCAAGAATGTAGACCTTGTCCTCATTTACATCCTCTAATGCTGAAATGTAATACAAATATGTCAAAGGGATGTGATTATTTTCAGTGACTTTTGCAGGTATTGGCAGCAAATCAATAATAAAATTAAGACAATGTAAACCACAAAGAATACCACAGACCTTCACTTGCATCTGGAGTAAAATAAATGATATCCTCTGAAGAAAATAGATCAATCCAACTTTCCTCAGTGACATCAATCTGTTCAATTAAAAGTCACAATCAGTCAAACATTACATGTTATAAACCACATTTGGACTAGATACAGAACATTAACAACATTTTCAATAACAAAAGTTTACATTTCAGCTGCAAGATAATTATATAATTAGTCTTTCAAATGTACAGTGTCAAGAACACCTTGGAATTGCCTAGTTTTCTGCATTCATCTGTCATAAAATATGATCTGATCTACATCCAAGCTCCAAGTGTAGACTTACACAATTTGCTTAACATAATACCACTTAAACAATTATAATATTATAGGTCTTTACTGGACACATCTATCAAACATTCACAGTGCTGGTGGAAAAATTAAACAAACCCGTATGCTAATGACAACCTGAGTAAAATCAATGATACAATACTGAATACTAACAATACTAACAATGTTTATACATTACTTGTAAATGTTGCCTGTTGCTGTTACACATACAGGAAAACACCTTACATGGGAGCTGACTGTGACGTAACCACCAATTGGCCATTTATGTGATGACATGCCTTGTGTTCCTAATATAGTGAATGTTCAGTGTATATCTTTAAGTTTATTCAGTACTGACCAAGTAGTTCAGGAATCCTTCATTCATTCTGATGCACTCTTTATAAAGCAGACTGTCTTCTTTCATGTCTGTGAGGAAGAGGTGAAATGGCTGCATGGCTTTCTTATTAGACCCATAGAGACGTCTGATCTGACCAGCAAGACGACTGATTTCCTTGGAGTAAAAAAGAAGCGCAAAAAATCAGATATGTCTCAAATATGCTGTCTTTCCTTTTGATTAATTTTATAGCAACCTTTATTTATTATGTACACAGTTTCTCCCCAGAAGGTCAGTGCATGGTCAGCCATGTTGCATGGCCCCTGGAGCAAATAAAGTTAATGGTCTTGCTCAAGGGCTCATAAGTGTTAGCTTGGTGGTGCTCAGTCTTGAATGACTATTAAATCATTGGGGCATCACTGCCCCAAATCCATTTGGTAAATCCACCTGAATCTGTTGGGTGAGGAATTGACTAAACTGGGCAAACTGTACAATAGGACACATTAAGTTTAGTTTTTTTCTTTAGTTAAGTAATCTGTATAATGCTTTGAGACTTTTTCAGAATATTGTACAATAAATTAGGTGTCAGGTTGTACTAGTGTCTCTGAGAATCTGACACAGTGCTTCTGTAGACATTGACTGCTGCACTTGTTTCTTTCTAATATCATCGTATTTTTTTAAATAACTAATGTTTGGAAATGTAAAATATTTTGCTCTAACCCAGTGATGCTGAATTTATTAATTTACACATCTATAAAAAAATTTTATTAAAAAAGCGTACCCAAAGCAATCCTGTATATTTCTATGTAGCACTAATTTAGAGCGTCTCTCACTTTATTTGACATACAGTCACTCATGCTCAGATCCACACACAGTCTCGGTCCAGCTGCTCTTGCTTCTTCCAGACGTTCTCTTGTGATAGCCTTGAGCACACGTTTACTGAATTGAGGTACAACATCTGGATCCCCGGAGCAAAAATGTCACATAAAAAAACAATATAATGCTCATGAGAAGAATAAATATTACATCACAAAATACAGAAACAATGAAATAAGAATTAAAAAAAGTTTACCAATTATAAGGAATTGCACTAGAAGCAAGCATAAAACTATATTTACAAAATTTTATCACAGTGGCCCCTTACCTTAAAAAAAAACACAAGATATGTTTTTATTTTCAAGGTGTACCTCAATTTTCATGAAAGCTACCATACATATTATATACTGAATGTTCTATGGATTAAGAACACATGGATAGTAGCATATGATCACTGATTAAGTCCTCCAATTGGTACTTACGTCACAATCAGCTCTTATATGTTGTGTTGATCTGTCTACTGCACAGGAAAAGGAAACATTTACCAGCTATGTGTAAATGGAACTAATTGAACAACTGACTACAGACAGATAGTGGGAGCCAAATGTGTAATACTGTGTTAATCTGACAGATGAGTGGTGAACTAGTGAGGCAAACTACCTGAGATGCAGAACTGGCCATTGGTTGACTTGTATATGGAGAATGTTCAAAATTTTGTGGAGTCAATTCACTGATGTCCACATGCTTTAATTAATTAAAGAGGAGGACCAACCCGTTTTTATCCAGGTGTTCCTGATCCAGTGATTATTCAGGATATAAAAGCATATATTTACAATTAATTAAACATTTACATTTACAGAATTAGTCTAATAGTGTGTTAAAATGTATATTTTAAAATGTAATTGATGCACATATATTAATCATCACTAAATGCATCACTGTAGTTTGTGGATAAATTAAAATGGTGATGTTTAACTCACAAAATTCACAAATACTCCCTATGCAGCTGTAAGAAAACCACCTTTATTTTGCTGGTTTTGTTTCCTTCTCTGTTTCTCCTCTTTCCTCTTGCTCTTTTTTGTCTCCAGTATCCTCTCCCAGTTCCGCTGCTTTCTCATCACATTTTTCTATGTAATAATAGTAAAAAACAAAATAACAAAAGCTAATAAAGTAATATTTAGCCAGTAGCATCCAGCTTCCTGCACCTGCAATATTAGCTCCTTGCAGGTGTGATGTTTTTGTCTGTCTGATTGTTTATTATTTTTATTGAAATATGAAATATATATGAAAGGAACAAAGTTACATTTATCACAATGATACATTCATATTTCACAGGTCAGGGAGAAGAGACTGTATCGCAGATTCAGCCTTCATACAACATTGACCGCAATTTGGACTAGTCAGAAACACATCGAATGGTTAGGGTAAGAGTTATGCGCTACCTATTGAACCACTGTGCTGCTTATTGATACTTTATTGATCCCCGTAGGGAAATTCTTTCTCTGCATTTAACCCAT
>JAOUQT010000039.1:2578965-2599178 GCA_025769995.1 Xyliphius kryptos
GTCTGTAACTTCAAGATTTGAGTCCCTTGTCTTCCATTTTCTTACAATTGCTCCCACAGTTGATTTATTTACTCCAACCTGCTTGCCTATCATAAATTCACTCTTCCCAGCCTGGTGCAGGTCCACAAGGACATTGAAGGACATAAGGTTTTCACCTTATGTCCTTCAAAAGCTATCTGGTCTTGGCCATGAGTGAGTTTTGAGTCTTTGACTGTTTTGACTGTTTAAGGCTGTGGACAAGTGTCTTTTGTACAGATAACAAGGTCAAACAGGTGTCGTTAATACAGGTAATGAGTGGCGGTCTGTGAGAGCCAGACATCCTGCTGGTGTGCGGGTGACCAAATACTTATTCTACACCATAATTTACAAATAAATTCTTTCAAAATCCTGCAATGTGATTACCTGGATTTTTATCATTTTGTCTTTCATAGTTAAAGTGTAGCTATGATGAAAATTACAGACCTCTCTGTCTTTCTACGTAGGAGAACAATCAGGGACTAAATACTTTTTGCCCCAATGTATAATAACATTTATTTATATTCAACCGTGAATATTTTTGGCGGATGGGTATTTTTATTTGTTTGCTGTATACGCATGTTGCTAATAAACCTGAAAAATTCAGATTCTATAAATTCGGATAAATATAAAAATATCCTTGCCTTGGTATGATCCTGGAAAGATCAGCTAGGTTATGGAGCCAGTACATATCTCTTAGGTCTTGCTAACTACAAATAAGAAGAAATGTAAAAGAATAATTTCAGAAAACAAAATAAAATTAGATTTAAATTTAAATGACAACCATTCGGTAAAGGAATTTATTGGGAATTTATTTATTTCAACAACGATGGGCAACACCAATCTAGAATAACAATAGAATGAATTATTACAGAATGATAACACATTTATGGAACTGAATCAAATGTAAATCAGACAATTAAATTACCAATTAAAATGTTTTAGTTATTAACATGAGGGCAGTGTATAAAAGTTAACTTACAAGTTAAATTAAATGTATATTTCTGTGTGGTAGAGACCTAACGGGAGCAAATCAACCTCACTAGCAGTTGGCTGTCCTTTCTCCTGTCACCCATGTTCACAGTCGCCTAACTTTTATTATGTTAATTTGTACAACCTGTGTCTGACTGTATCTCATACTCTCTAACAGAGATAATCCGCTTAAGATTTTCAGCCAATTGTGCAAGATCTACACTCTTATTTAAGCCAAGTTCATGTTTTTTATATGTATTTGCTCTGTTTGACTTTTATTTGGATTTGTATTTGGATTCAGCGATTTTGTTTATTAACCTACACCGGTCTCATATTCCTTTGTCCAAGTGTTTCCATATTTAAAGCTTTTAATAAATATTGTAAAGCATGCCACTGACCAGGAGTATGAGTAACTGGGGTTTAAATCCCTGAAGCTGCAACCGCTGACAAGATATTGGGATGCACAGTCAACTTATACCACAGAGCATATCTATGAATCACAAAGTGTTGACAGTTTATAACTTTGGCATTGACAAAATGAACTTATGGCCTAAAGACTAATGGAAAGACTAATATTTAAGATGAGATTTGTCTGAATAATGCCAGTAACCCCATTGGCCAGATGCCAATGGTTGCAAGTGACTTAAAAAAACAGAAAGTAATGTGTTTGATTCTAATGATTAAAAAGTGATAACTCCTGCCCTATTGTGCTGTTTGTTGGTAGGTTATGTTATAATTTCCAAGGTAGCCATGTTGTCTTTGAAAATAACTGAAATAAAATATAGTGATATTCCATCTTATACTATTTTATTATAGTAGTGAAGTTACAGAATTACTATCATTGCATGTGAAGATGGCACTCTTGACTAGTGCCTTAACCACATGACATCCGCTTTTATGACATCCGCTTGCTTTATCTGTGTCTGTATGCTGAACCCATATGTGCTGTTTCCTGTGTTGCATTATCAGTAAAAAAACACAGGTTACTCACATGGCCTGGCTTCCACATTCTGCTTTGTATACTGCTCGGAATTGAATGGTCTGTTTGGATGAGATTATTTTAAAATAATAGGGAGAACGCTGCTATGAATGGATCCAAAAACACAAAATAAAGTAAACTGAGGCTGGAGGATATAGCAGAGTGATGGAGACACAGATCTCACACCCCTTTTCTAGTGGTAAGCTGCTTATCTGTCTGCACAGCATCAAAGCGTGTCTGAGCATCTGGAAGATACATTTAAGAAATCAATATATGTCACATTATGTAAGAGAAAGAAGCAGGTGTTTCTGGCTTTGCTGGTTTAAAACATAGCAGCATGATCTGGCACCAGGTTCATACAGTGAAGAATGGGGGTAGAGAGCTACATTTTGTTTATCTAGATTTAGGGAATGCATTTGACTCAGTGTCTCATAACCTTTTGTGGAAAGCCTTTGAATTTTTTTTCAAGTACCGGGCAGGATTACAAGGATGGTCAAAGCTTAATTTCATGATATTCAGTTTTTTAGTACATGAGAATTTGTTAGGTCATGGCAGCAATTGGAAAAGGGTGAAATGGCCAGATTTCACCATTAGCATTTACCATGGCAATGAAGGAAATTATTAGGTCTTCTAAGTGGGCTGTAGGTGGGGAGAGGCTTCATGACAGTTCTTGGCTCCCCCTAGTTAGGTCATACATAGACAACATGTCAACCCTGATGACTACTGTGCCTTGCACATGGAAGTTGCTGGAGAAGTAAGGCGAAAACCTTAGGTTGGCTGAGCAAGTCAAAAAGTTTATTAATAGTTATAGAAAAACTTTCTGATGGAAGGAGAGCTGATCCCTTTGGTAATGGAGAAATTGGGGAAGAGTTTAGGTAGATTGTACAGTACAGCACTGAAGGATACAGAGAAGATGTGGGCCTAAAGGCAAAACTGGATCATGCTATTAAAATCGCACGTGATTGCCACTGACAGTTTATTATTTTCTAATTACTGAGGTAAAGAGAATGGAAAGAGACTTGAACAAGGCAATAAGGTAATGGTTCGGGGTGCCATGTTTCATGTAGTCTGTATAGGAGAGGGATGGTATAGCAGTCGCATTTTTTATAATTGCTTAATCCTAGATTAGGGTCATGGGGAAGCCAGTGGAAAATGTAAGACACACTCCAGTTTTTTATTAGTCTCCATATCATCCTAGTATTTTTTTATTTTGGTTTTAGTTAAAATAGAATTTATTTTTCTGTATTGAAGTATAAATTTCTTTGCTTTTAGTATTTATAAAATGCAACTCTGGGCGTGAGCGCAGGAACAACACTAGACAGGGTGCCAATCCACCATAGGGCACACACACACAATCACACACACATTCACACACTAATTTGGAGACATCAATTAACATTTCATGCATGTTTTTGAAATGTGGGAGGAAACCTAATTACCCATAGAAAACCAACACATACACTGGGAAAACATGTAAACTCCACAGAGGGGCTCACACCAGGGATCTTCTTGCTGTGAGGCCACAGCACTATCCAAGTCAAGTTTAGTTGAGGAATTTAAATGTGCCACGAGGTGAGCCACAAGATGATTCTATTAGAATCAAAAGATGTAGTGATCACAGCAGTAGTGCCAGTCACAATAGAATGAATACATACATAAAAAAACAAAAACTACATAAATACATAAAAAACAAAACTTTAGTAACAAACGTTTTAATAACATGAACTTCATTGTTGAAATAGCTAGCATGATCAAATATTACATATTTGCAAGTGGCAAAAGTATGTAAACCTCTAGGATCAACAGATAATTTTTATATGAATTTAGAGTCAGGTGTTTTCAGTCAATGGAAGGCGTGAGTGGGTACCCTGTATTATTTAAAGAAGAGGGATCTATCAAAGTTTGCTCTTCATAAAAACTTGTGAAAGTTTATCATAACAGAAACAACGGTGATGTCTGAGGACCTCAGAAAAAGAATTGTTGATGCTCATCAGGTTGGAAAATTTTACAAAACCATCTCTAAAATGTTCGGACTCCGTGGACTCAAAGGAGGAAATTCAAGACCATTGTTACTCTCCCCAGGGGTGCTCCAAAGTAACTTATAAGCAAATGAAGGCGTCTCTTAAGTGGGCTCATATTAATGTCAAATGGTCCACCATCAGGTGAACACTTTAATAACAATGGTTTAGATTGCAGGTTTGCAAAGATTAAGACACTGCTCTCCAAAAAGAATATTGCTGCTTGTTTGCAGTTTGCTAAAGATCAGGTCACCAAGCCATTAACACTATTGGAAGAATGTTTTGTGTCCCCAGATACTAAAAGCAAAGGTTCATGCAGGTTTTGCCACTCACATGTAGTATTTGATGATTTTGATCCTCAAAAATAAATGACCAAGTATAATATGTTTAATTGTTTTTAACTGGATAACCTTCTTCAGGACTTATAGAAATATACACAATTTATAAGGAATTACATATTTTTCTGATTTGTACAAAATGACAAGACGAGACAAATTTCTTAAAAAAAAGGTTTTAGAAATAAATGTAATTAATTGTTATCTCTTACAGAAGCCAAAGAACAGGCTTCAGTGCAGCCTGCAGGTTGCCTGCATCATGACAACCCTCCTCTCCCAGAGCTGCGCCTGGTCCTACTGGGTCGCAAAGGAACTGGGAAAAGTTCTTCAGGTAACACCATTCTTGGTGCTGCTGGAGGATTTGAGAGTGGCAAGCCAACAGAAGAATGTGTCAAGAGACGAGCTGACATAGCAAGCCATCGTGTTACAGTAGTGGATACTCCAGGGTGGGAATGGTACTATTCTTGCAATGGCACGCCTGCCTGGGTGACAAGAGAGACAATGAGAAGTGTAACAGTTTGTCCACCTGGACCCCATGCATTGCTTCTGGTGATGCGGTCCTTTGCCTCGGTCACAGAGGACTACTATAGGCAGGTAGAAGAACACCTAGAGCTTTTGGGCAAGAAAGCATGGGCTCACACCTTGCTCATGTTCACACATGGGGATGAACTTGGCTCCATTCCCATAGAACAGAGAATACAGAATGCAGGAAAGTCCTTTCAAAAGCTTCTTGGTAGGTGTGGAAACAGGTTTCATGTGCTTGAAAACAAACGCTGTGGAAAAGATGGAGCTCAAGTAAAAGAACTGATAAGAAAAATAGGGGAAATGGTAGAACAAAGGGGGAGAAGACATTATGAATATGACCCTTTACTTCTAGGGATCGAGGTGGAGGGAAAAAGGCGAGCAAGAGAGAGGAGAAAGAAACAAAGAATAATGGAAAAACAAGCACAGAAAAGCATTGTAAAAGCTGTATTGACAGGTAAGGTGAGCTAATACATTATACTTTCCTATCAAGGAAAATGTATTATTATTTAAACTGATAATAATGAATCAAATAGAATGATTTTAGAGTGAAGTGCTTTATTAATATAGCTGCTCCAGCCTTTGTATGCCATTATATTTTCTTTATTTAATATACTATGAACCAGGGGCTCTCAATCTTTTGCAAACTGGGGCCCCCAACATAGTTTACAAATATATGTATATAGACAGACCTAAGCTAGGCTATTATTGTTAGGGCTGTTATTATTAATATAATCATCAGTAGTAATAGGTAGTCTTATGATCATTTCTAGTCTATTGTTATTTGTATATTATGATTATTATTATTATTAGGCATAGTGGTTGGACTGTTATCATTTCTAGGCTACTGTATTTTTATAATGATATATGGTCACATTCTATATTATTAAGAGTAGCCATAACATCTGCATTTTTAAGAGATCTTTTTTTTTTGCTAGCTTTATAAGAGTTAATGTAAGACCTGAGCTCGTTTTGTAAAAGTGAAAGGAAGGATAATCTTTAAGGTGATGTCATAGAGTTGAGGGTAGTCCTGAAACAATGCTACCCAGAATGACAAAAGATGGCAGGAGCGTTCTTCAGACTGCTGTCACTCTTTAGCAGCTAGGGCAAAGTTTTTTTGAAGCATAGTCTTTAAAAAGTCTGTTTGTGTGGATAGTATATCTAGTAAACTATGTGGTGGATTGCTTGTCCAACCGCTTACATTTCAATATGGGAGGAATTTTCTGCATTTCCTTTGTAATATTAATCAATGTTGTTTCAGGATTTTTCATAATTATTCACCCTCCCATCCAGTGCTTGCATCCCCCTGGTTGAGAACCACTGTCATGAATGATCACTGGATTAGGAACAGCAGAGGGCAACAGTGACACTGATATCATATCTAAATAAGGTGACTTGAGCAACTTTGACAACAGATAGCCAGTTGAAGCCCGGTGGTAGCATACTAGAGTTTCATCAACAGCTACACATGTGGGCTGTTACCGTTTCACACGTGTACCAAGAGAAGAGGAACCATCAACAAACATCCAGCTAAATGTTACACAGTGGCGGCGATGTGTAGTTGGGCCGAGAAAATTAGTGAGATAGACTTGCATGTGGAGTTCCCTAACAAATATACATTAGAATTAATCTATAATAAATTAATTAAGTTATATTAAAAGGTGGATTAACTGGTTATTAGCTAGTTGTTCATAATCCAGTGACCATTCGGTGTATTTCACATATTATCATTAAGTGATATTAATTCAATATGTGGGGAAATAAAAAAATGTGTATTTACATGATATCATGATGTCTCAAACAGCTGATATGTCACAACCCGAGGACCTGGATGAAATTAATCTGTTCTCCAGGGGCTTCCGGCATCTCCCAGAACTGCGTGTCATCCTCCTTGGAGAAAGAGAGACAGGGAAAAGTTCTGCTGGGAACACCATACTCGGAGGCTCTGCATTTTTCCAAACAGGCAAGGTCACAGAGGAATGTTCAAGGCAGCAGGCAGACATTTCTGGAAGATTAGTGACAGTAGTAGATGTTCCTGGATGGGAGGGTGGTCCTGAAGGAATCACACCAGACAAAGTTATGAGAGAGATCTGCACTAGTGTGAGTTTGTGTCCTCCTGGTCCCCATGCCCTTCTGTTGACACTAAGGGTGGATGCCATAGTCAGCGCTGCAGCAGTAAAAAGGCACTTGGTGTTACTTGGAGAAGGAGTATGGAGGCATACCATTCTGCTTTTTACGAGAGGAGATCAGCTAAGAGAAGGGGTATCTATTGAACAACACATACAAGGAGGAGGGAGAGATCTTCACTGGCTCATGGAGAAGTGTGGAAACAGAAATCATGTCATAAGCAGTGTCTCGGAAGGCAAAAGCTCCAAAGCTCACGTGACTGCACTCTTCGAAAAAATTGAAAAAATGGTTTCAGGAAATCGATGTGAGGCTTTCTCTCCAATCGTGCAAGAGATTCAGGATTTAGGGAAGCTAAAGAATGAACGGTTTAATTTAAAGCTAAAAGAAGTCAATGAGAAGCTTCAGCGTCAAGAGCTGGAGCTGAAGAGGATGAGAGAGAGGGAGGTGAAGAGCATTAGGCGGATTTTTGACTGGAGGAAAGACAAAGTCAAATCAGCAGGAAAGACATGCAGAGAAAGGGAGGAGACAATGGATAGAACTGAAGATGACAGAAAGAGCATCACAAGTGAGCTGGAGGAGAGAATGGCTTGGTTAACAGGCGATAGAGAAAGAGAGATACAGGAGTTGAGCCTGGAAAACAACAGACTTATTTCAGCTGTTAATCAGGGCTACAGAGAGAAGGAAGAGCTAATAATGAAGTTAGAAGAAAAAGAAAGAGAGAATGAGGAATTAAAAGAAAAAGTGGATGAGTTACAAGTAAACATCCTGGAGATAAAACGTGTCAGCATGCTAAAAGTGCAGGAAGAAAAAGAAAGAGGAGAAGAGCTGAAAAACAAACTGGATCACAAACAGAAAGAAGAAGATGATTTAAGAAGAAGAACTAAAGAGATGCATAAGATGGTGGAAGAATTGAAACTAAGACACGAAGAAGATCTGTTTAATGCAAAGCAAGATCAGAAGAGAAGACAAGCAGAGAAAATAGAAATTGAGAAACAACTTGGCGAGAAACAACAAGAGATGAAAGAGCTAAAACAAAAAACTGAAAACATTCAAATGGAGCAAGAGGACAAATTAAGAGAATTGAATGAGAAGAGGGAAACTGAGAAGAACAAACTGCGTGAAATGTTAGAGATGATGACAAAAGAAATGGAAGATCTGCAGGTTGCTTACCGAGAGCAGCTAAAGTCTTCAGAAAGTGCAAGAAAAATACACGAAAGTACCATTTTAAAATACAATAAGCTTGTTGAAAAAGTTGGGAATGATGCAGAACTTATTGAAATACAGCAAAGACAAAATCAGCAGGAGAAAGCTAAAAATATTGAAACTGAAACTAAACTGAAGAAGAAATATTCAGAAATAGCCGAATTGGTTATAGAAAAGGAACATGAGATTGAAACTTTGAAACAAACAATTGCTGCCGAACACAGAAACATGGAAAATGTGAAAAATTACAGTGAAGCAAAAATGGTTGAGTATACTTCTAGGATACAGGATTTAGAGAGGGAATACAAAGAGATGGAAGAATTTTTGAAAAGAGAAAACTTTATAATGAAGGAGGAAATAGATGTAATAAAGAAACAGAATAAGGAGAATGCTATGAAAATGGAGGAAACAAGAAAGATCTTAGAGATGAAGGAAGATATTATTAACCAACTGCAGCAACAGAACAAAGAGATACAAAGTCAGACAGAAGACTTAAAAACACATCATAAAGAAGTCCAAATCTATGTGGAGAATCTTCAAAATCAGAATTCATCACTTATTCAGGAATTGGATGGACTTCATATAATCTTTGAGGACTATAAAAGGGACCTTCAGGTCCAAATAACAAAAAATGAGAACAGAGAGAAAGAGATTAAAGATTTGCTCAACCAATCTGAAGAAATGGGGAGAATCAAAGATTCGCTTTACCAAGATAATATTAAAAAGAAGGAAAATGAGATTAGTTTGTTGCACCAAAGAAATCAAACACAACAAACAGAACTGGAGCTAATGAGTAAAAGGGGTAAAGAGTTGGAAAAGAAGAATGAAGAGATAAAAAAATTCTATAAAGGAAGGCTTTTGGAATGCGTTGCTGAAAGAGATGCAGAACGAGAACAAATGCTTCATAATAGAGAGCTGGAGCTGTGTGATAGAGAGCAGGTCTTGGATAAAAATATGCAAGAGCTTGAAAGAAGTAAAACTGACCTGAAAAATCGAGTTGATGACATTAAGCAGAGAGAACAAGAACTAAGAGATGAAAAACATCAACTGGATATAAGAAAACAGGAAGTAAGAGACCAGGAAAATGACCGGAATATCCAATTACAAAAAAGCAAAGAAAATTTGCAGGTGAGAGAAAATCACCTGATAGAAAGAGAAAAGGAACTTGAAAGGATATATGGTGAACAGATGGATTTATCTGTCAAGCAGAACTTGGAAAATGAGAATATAAGAAAACATTTAGATGAGAAAGAAAAGGTATTTAGAAAAATGGAGGAGCATCTTGCAGGAAAGCAATCTGATCTTCAGGATCAGTTACAAGCTTTGGAATGCCATAAAATGAATCTTGATATCAGAGATAAGGAATTGAGCAAAAAAGAACATGAGATAAAGGAATCTGAGCAGTTTTATGATGTCAAGCTAGAAGAACTGTCGAAAAAATTGCATGAACTGGAAAAAAACAAGCATGGCATTGAAAGCTGGCAAACAGAACTAAGCTCAAAGGAAAGTACTCTGATGCAAAGATCAATGGATATTCAGAAAAACGAGCAGGAGATTTTACAGAGAGAACATAACCTTCAGACCAAAATACAAGATCTGTTTATAACAAATTTAGAGACTGAGGCACGTAAAAAGGAGCTATTGAACACAGAAGAGATATATACAGCTACAACTAATCAGCTGAAAAAGGAAGTAGAGACTCTAAAAGATGCATTATCAATAAAAGAGCAAGAACTGCGGAATATTGAGGACATGCTTGATAAAAGAGACAGGGAATTTAATGACAGAGAAAAAGACTTGGATATGAAGGAAAAACAAATTGGCAAAAAATATGAAGAATACGAGGCTGCAGTGAACGCACTGGAAAGAAAGCAGAAGGCGCAAAGGGAACTTTATAAAAAGCAGGAAGAGGAAATTGAAAACATCAGGCAACATCTTGAAGTGAAAGAACGAGAACTCATAACAAAGCAAGATGATCTTCAAAAGGAAAAGAAAGAAACTGAGAGTCTCCGAGATAATCTAAAGAACAAAGAAAAGGATTGTAAACAAATTAAGCAAGAGGTAATGAATTCAGAGCAGTCTGAAGTCAAGGCACATGCAATTTTCAAAGAAACAGAGGAACTGGAGAAAAACAAACAAGAGAATGAAAAATGGCTAAATGACCTGCATAATAAAGAATGTAATTTGCTAGATCAGTTATGTGAACATAAAAAAGAACAGGAGCTTGAACAGAAAGAACATGATCTTCAACTAAAAAAACAACAGCTACTGTGCAAAATCCAAGAGCTTGAGCCAGTTCAGCAACAACTCTTTGGCAGCCAACAAAACCAGATGAACGAGAAATTAGAAAGCCAGTTAGAAGTTTTCAATAAGATTTTAGCAAAAAGGGAAGAGGAACTGAATAAGAAAGAGTATGACCTTCAGAAAAGAGAGCAAAATATCAGGAGTGCAGAAATATATTTGGACAAAAGAGAGATAGTTGTGCAGAAAAGGGAAGGAGAGGTTAAAATAAAAGAACAAAATGAGAGCATTATTAGCGACCTGAAGAAAAAACAAGAAGTGATACAAGAATTAAAGTGTTCATTAGAAACAAAACAGTGTGAACTATGTGACAAGGAGAAAGAACTAAGCATCAGAAATCATGACATCACAAACAAAGAGCAAGACCTGAATAATCGATATGAGGTACTGGATATAAAGGAGCACAGCATTGAAAAACATGAATTAGATCTAAAGGCAAGAGATAAAGCATTTAAGAAAATAGAGCAAGAGTTGAATGTGCTAAATATAAGACTTAATTCCGAAAATAAATATATAGAAAAACATGCACTTGAACTGGAGAATCAGAAACGTGAGATGAACATTGAGAAAGAAATGTTAAAGATGAAATCTGAGCAGCTGGAAAAGTGGGGGAAATATCTGTATAACATGGAGCTTAAAATGATTAACAGTAATCCAGGTCCATATTTTCCACCTTGGAATGAAATAATAGCATCTAATCAATCACAAACAAGGAACAGTAGTATAATGTATCAAGAAGAAGGAATCGATAGTAGAAGCTATGATAATGAAAATAGAAATAGCAAGGCAGTAGAGGATGACCAGAATGTGGAAATGGCTGCATTGTCTCAACCCATGAGTTGTAGACTTGAGAATGAGGAGATAGAATGCCAAGTTAAAGGCAAAGAGTACATGTATGGAGCAAACACACAGGAAGGCATCAAATTAAAGGATGAAGATATTGAAGAATTCGATGAGCCATATGTTTCTGATGGTAACGGTTTATTCTACCAACTTTCTGAACTCAAGCTAATGCTCATAGGAGAAGTCTGGTCATCATGCCAGTCTGCCACGCGTACAATCCTGGGGCAAGATACTAAAATTGGTGTCCCATGGCATGGAAAGATATCTGGCAAGTCTTTACTGGTTGTAGAGCCTAGAGGGATAAAATGGCGAAGTTCAAAATATATCAATATGACTTTTCAAAAGGATCTAAAACGCTGTGTTTCTTTGTGTACCCCTGGTCCTCATGCCTTTGTCCTTCTCCTGCCTGCTTATTTAACTTTCACAGGACAGTACAGGAGAGCAGTGGAGAGCACTATGGCCATGCTGGGGGAGGCTGCATGGGGACACACTATAATTCTGTTTACTTGGGCTGAGGCTCTTGGGGAGAGTAAACAACAACACATAAAGAGGAATGGGGACTTGGAATGGCTCATACAGAAATGTGGTGGTCGATATCATGTGCTGGATAACAGACACAGGGAAGCTCATTTAGTAGAGCTTTTAGAGACTATATATAAGATGGTTGCAGCAAACCAGGGGCAATATTACCATGCACAGTGACTGACAATTTTACCACCATTATGACCAAATATTAAATGCAGGGTCTGTCAGGTCAGAGGTGGGCTATACTGTATTTTTCAGGGTTGCAAAACCTTTGGTGTAATTTTATCAGGTATTTTTTGTTATCATATATTTTAATAAAAACTAAATGATCTAAGTGTTACATTGTTGCACTAAGTCAGTACTGTATACTGTATAAAAACTATTTGTAATTTGTTTTAAGAAAGTATACTTAAAAACTCCCCACTATAATGATAATTATAAATATCAGTATTGCTTTTCTTTATTTTTTAATACACATAATCGGTCATTATCAATAATCTGATAGACAGCTTGTTAACTAACCAGTACTGTGTTTGATTTTATTAATAAAAAGAAATCAGACTGACCCTGTCGAAATTGTTTCAATTAATGGGTTAAATACTGCTTGATGTGGGTTTAGTGGTGTTTAAACTTGAAAATGAATCCTCAGTTACACTGGTTGGTGGTACCTTAGTATATTCCTTAACATTTGAAATTTCCATTTAAAATGTCAACCTTCATTATTATCCAGCCTTGCGCTACTAAGTCTGTGATCTTCAGTTTGACCCCTCCGCTTATCACCATTTCTTAGAGCCATAGCGACATCTGGAGACTCTGCATTGCTGGTTCATTTAAATAACTGCAAAAATAAGTGGACAAAAAAATATATATATATATAATTAAAGAACTGACACTATATGGATTATATTGCTATTTGAACTGCTCTTGAGTGGTTCTTGGGTAAAGACTACAGTTCTACTGTATATAGGACCATAAACACTTAATGAACCTAAGCCTAACCAGTTCCTGGAAACTCAGTAACTGATATTTTGTTATTAGATTATACCACAATTTGATGACTTTGGTGGACAGACATGGTACAATTTAATCTATTATTATTATTTAATCTATTATCATATTATCTATGGAGTCGCTGGAGCAGCATTAATAATAATAATAATAATAATAGACAGCAATAGGCTATTATCATGCTTCATAAAAGTATTATGATAATTATCCCAGAACAACATCAAAGTATAAGGCTTTCGGCTTATAATTAACACATTTAATTGATTTTGTGAAACATTTCAGAAAATAATATTAGGTACGGCTAGAAAAAGTTATTGAATATTGCTCACAGATCTAAGCACTTTTGTAGGGTATCGAAAAGGAATAACAGTCTTATTATACAGTTCAATTACACACAGCAGAAGCCTTTAGTAGAAAAATAAAGGACTTGCCATTAGCCCTGTGAATAAGTGATCTCTTGCTCTGTGATCTCTGCTGACAGGTAAATTATGATTTCTAGTGTTTCAATTGAAAGAGCCCTGTCCAGTCTCAGAAGCAAAGTTTGGAAAATGAACCTCCGTCAATGGCCACATAGATAAAAATGACAAGCAGTGAGTCGCTCATGTAATCAGCAGTAATTGAGGCCTGCGGCTGTTGCCTGTGGCACAGATATCTGTTTACTTATACACTACAAAAGCTGTCAAATCAAACACCAGAAACTGCTCTTCCATAGCACTTAATTTCACTGGGATGAGATACCTCTCAGCAGGGAAGCCGAATGTTTGTGAAGATGGAAAAACAGCACTTACCATTCATGCAGTAAAATACATAGTTTTTATTCTCTACTCAAAGACCACATTTAAGGCAAATGTATCACTTAGATGAATGTAACATGCAATTAAATAGCACATTTGCTTTAAATGCATGAGTGCATTAGCCGAGTCCATTACAATGTCCATTAAGCCTTCTATTATTTTAATTTAGTGTCTGCTCCTTTTCTAAATTAGAATCTTAAATGTTGAGGTAATTACCCAAGCAATGTAATTTCTACCGATTTGATTAAATCAAATGATTTATGATTAACAAAAGGGAAAAAAAACAAAATGTGAATTTTGCCGGTACAATAATCATTCACATGCAAACTTTTGTGTTTAAATATGTCAGTTTCTATTTAATTACATTACGGGGAATGGAGTAGTGAATGAAGTGGCTCTTTGGATTGCATAACTGAATACATATTTGACACCCCCTTTTTATATATCTGAAAGTAACTTTGTTCAGACATTGTTTCAAACCTAAGCCTCAAATACTCTTAATAGTTACAGACCTTTTAAACACTTCCACCCAGTTCAAATTGAATTTAATATGTTATTTCTATCAGTGGCTAATAACTCATTTGAATAATGGATTTTCTAATGTGAGGTTTGGCACTCGACTGGGTACGTGAATGTTTGATTTAGTATATCATTATTATTCAAGAGGTTTTAAAACAGTCCGCAAAGATTTTATAGTCTATAGTCCACGGTGAATTCTCATTGAAAATAATAAATACTTGTCCATTAACTTCTACATTTAGAGCACAGTGTAATACATATCAAAAGCCTGTTCAGCATACATATTCTGTATGTTCTGACTTTACATTGCTGCTGTACATCTAATAGTAAAAAGGCAGAAGTCTTATATAAATAATCATGTGGTGACAGGCTGAAAATATATATGGGAAATCTACAATTTTTGTGACATGTGCATAGACTGTACAATAATGTCCTTTATTAACTGCTGAAACCGGCTACAGTTCTTCAAGGCTGCTGCTGTGATAACAAAATCCTCTGTAAGGGCAGAGCGGAGATAAGTTCCCAAGGCCTTCGAGATTTTACCTCACCGTGGGCGAACTGTCATCACACGTAGTGAATTTATCCCCTCATTACACCTTATCTTGTAGCATGTCTAGTCTATTGTTGTGTAATATATTAATGTGGGGATTGGTATTTTAATATTTTCTTGTCTTTTTGGTGTTTTTTCCAACTGCTTCTTATAGTTATCCCATTAGGAATTGTGTGTTGCGGTATTTTTTTTGGCCCCCCTCACGTATAATTTTTTGTTTTCTAAGAAGGCAGTGCACTTACGTCCAGCGGCCTCTCTCTTTCCCGATTATTTTTCCCGTGATTATTTTTGTCCTGTATGGCTTGTATGGCTTGATTCTGCAGGATGCCACTACATGCATATTACTATAGCAAGAGCAGATAGTAAGTTACTGCATTTCTTTACTTAGCTTCTATTGCTAGTCATTATTAGCAAATAATTACTTTGTTACTGCTGTAAACTAGAAATCTACTGTGTTTGTGTCTAATTGTTGGCTCTGCAGGTGAGTAAAGGCTCCCAGCTATAGACTTGTTTAATTCTTCGCGGCTAGATTTAAGTCTGGAGTGAGCGCAGTCACCAATTCAACAGCAGGATAAACAGGGGAAAATTTAATCAACCTCACCACAAGACTGATCTGTGATTAAAATAAACAAAGGTCTCCTGGTATTTCGAGAGAATTACATATGCCAAACATTAATCAGACCAGTACCAAAATTATATAACTAAATGCTGTACTGAAATATTATACAATTCTTTCATTTATTCATTAACAGTCAAGTTCCTCTTATCTGTATGTTACATTAAATGTACAAGAATCCTGTCATGCATACATTTTTTGGCCAGAAACACAGTGCACTGTGGCTCCTTTAATTTGACACAAAGGTTCAAACACAAATATCTATTGTCTGTTTACAGTAGCGTATGACTCAATTGGCTTGAGCTTTAGGAACATACAATATATTGCCAAAAGTATTCGCTCGCACATCCAATTTATCATAATGAGGTGTTCCAATCACTTCCATGACCAAAATTGTATGAATGCTTTAGCATACCAAGACATTTTGGACAATTCCATGCTTCCAACATTGTGGGAACAGTTTCCTCCTCCAAAATGACTGTTCACCAGTGCACAAATCGGGGTCCAAGCATGGATGACTCTGGAGTGGATGAACTTGACTGGCCTGCACAGAGTCCCGACCTCGTCCAACATTAATGTGTTGCCTCACAAATGCGCCTCTGGAAGAATAGTCAAAGTTTGTATAAAAAACACTCCTAAAACAGACTTCCCAGAAGATTTGGGGCTGTGCGAGCTGCAAAGGGTGGACCGACGTCAATTGAACCTTATGGATTAGCTCATATGTGAGCGAATACTTTTGGAAATAGTGTATATGTACAAGCATGATTACACTACCATTGCAGGAAGTAAATTGGCACACCTCATACATCAAAAATATTTATACTCATATACTTTGTACTTAAAAAGCCATAATCAAACAGAAGGTATTAGAGTGGGCTGAAAGAAAGGGTCTTTCCTGACCATCCCATAACAGGATTGTGGGCATGAAGCCATCATGGCTGAAAATCTACCAACTCTGTCAAGAAACAGCATGCAACTGAAATCTGGTAAAATGTGGAACATTCACAAACTCCTTCAGCTACCATCAGCATTTTGAAGACAGTCAGAATCCACTTAACATATTAGACAAACTTGACATATGCAAGTGTCTTTGCACTGTTTATGGAACAGGCATATCAACTCCACTGAATCACTGCATGGGGAACAGGCACATCAACTACACTGCATCAGTATATTCCACAGCAATTACCTGGGCTGCCACTGTATGTGTTTTAGAAATATTTGCTAAGGTTATGACGATCCGGTTACACCTGCCATTATTTTTTATATGTAACTTTATAAAATGTTTTAGCTGTGTGTGCATTTAAAACACATCCTGTCTTACCCCTGCAGGAGGTGAAATCCCCAGGTGCAAGTATGTTAAAATAAGTGAGCGAGAATTATTAAGATTAAAATAACCTCTAATGGAACTCACACTTCCAAAAGTAGACACATTAATGCAAAGGGTAAGGGTAATGGGCAATTCTGAAAAACATGACTGATAAAACCACCATAAACTGCATTTTATTCACTAAATGTGTGAAAAAACATCTGAATAAAGATTATGGTCACTTTTACATTATAAAGAAGACTAACAAACTATACTTTATATGTAGAAATCATTGTTTGGCTTCTAATTGATGAATGTAAGAATAAAATGATGCATGTAGATATTTAGATTTTTATACTCCATTACATTTTAAAGTTTCATTAACTGTGCTTATTTTTGAAAT
Organism: Xyliphius kryptos; assembly: GCA_025769995.1. Classification (NCBI taxonomy): domain Eukaryota; kingdom Metazoa; phylum Chordata; class Actinopteri; order Siluriformes; family Aspredinidae; genus Xyliphius; species Xyliphius kryptos. Next base: position 2,596,005 of record JAOUQT010000039.1, read on the forward strand.
ATTTAATTTGTTCCTTTACAGCGTACAAGTGACAAAAATCAGGACCAAATTGCCTGGATGACTGTGGCACAACATATATATAATAATTTATAAGTGGCAACTACTTACAGTATTGCTCTTATCAAATTATGCAAAGAAGCCCATACCAATAATCAAACAATAAGCCCAATAAAGAGAATGCATCACATATACATTATTTAAGCCTTTAAAAATGAAAGACTTCGCGGATAAAAATCCAGACACAAATTAAACAAAAATCTATACCAGAATTGAAGAGATTTCAGTCCAAAATCAGCCTTGACTTTGCCTACCAAAAACCAAAGCTTGAAGACATCCCGTGGCCAGGGGTAACTTATGGAGCATTGTCCGAGTGTGCTCACTTCATTTAAAACAGACAGAAGAACACACAGACAAGTTAGTTCAGTTAATGAGCTTGTATATCCTTGGCAGGTTGTGTGCATTCGCCCAGACACAGTACCCACCACAGATTTTATTCTTAAGTTCCTTTTCTTTTCCCGTCTTTCTTCATCCCATAAATCCACTTTACAAGAACATGTGGAAAACCTGCCCATAAACCATCTCTCGCCCCTTTATTAGATGTCCACCTGTCCTCAATCCTTCAGCTGTAGTTATTCAGTACATTTTCTGCCTACTTGGTAAAACAGCTTCTTTCAGAAAAGAGAATATCAACAGAATCCCAGAGCGCTTGCCCCGCTTCCCTTTGGTAAAGTAGTTTGACACCACATCATCTGGAGGAAAGAGCAAACAGATGTTAATATTTTATATCTGACATACTATTCAACAGAAAGCAGACTACAAAGAGGATAAATAATGCAAATGTCATTGCTTTTTCTAATCAGTTAGGATATTTACAATTGTGTACATGTGTTTAGCTTAGGTGTTAGAAAACTGCAAGTCTATTTAAAGACCAGATCAAAGCATTTCTCGAATACATTAGAATTTTTAAGAAAGATTAACAGCATGAAGTGTTAATAACAAGAACACACTATTAAAAATATACACAATAAAACAAATATAACATTAATAGAAATGAGCTTGTTAAGAAATTACATGTAAAATACCAAAACCTTAATGGTGAAACAGATTGAATGCAGTGCTCATAAAATATATATTGAATTGTAAAAATATAATTGTTGTTGGATTTAGAAAAGCATAAATCAGGATTGTGATACTGACCTCCCTGCTGCATTGTGGATGGAAGAACGTTCTCGCCAGCAGACAAGGATACAAAGAAGGCAAATGGTATCACCCACAAGCAAATTGTAAAGTATGCTAAAACCTAGAACATGAGAAGAAAAATCTATAAATCTGATGTATCTTCTTCTTCTTTCTGCCTCTCCCTTTTATCAGGGTTCGCCACAGCGAGCCAATCTTTTCCACCCTACTTTCCTCTGCATCTTCTACTAATATATATTTTTAATGAATTATTACAAGGAACACGATTTTCACTCACCTCCGAAAAGCCATAGTACTCGTCTGCAAAGTACTGGAAGGCCATATAGTGATTTATCACCACTAGTACTGAGAAAAGGAAATAATCGCCAAAACTTTAAAAACATCAGTGCGACATTATAATAAAGTCCAAATCTAAATTGATGCCATTCTATCATTTGTAAAGTCATAAATATACATGGACACAACCAACCTCCCAAAATTGGACACAAATGTTTTTTTATATGTTTTTGTTAACATAAGCACGTATGGTCCAGCATTGTTTGTTCTGGAAGTATGAGGCAAGTTCAAAATTTATAATGGAGCTGATGTTGTCCTTTTCACAGAAAACATTGCCACGAATAACTAAGACACATCTATATTAGATGTATACACTGGGTACTTGTGCATCATTTCTAAGAAGACCCATGGCTGTACTCTCTCAAATGGGTGCATTTATTCAATACTGAATAAAGGGTCTGAATACAGGGTCTGAATACTTTTTTCCATGTGATATTTCAGTTTTTCCAATTTAATAAATTTGCAGAATGTGAACATTTCTGTTTTTTCTGTCAAGATGGTGTGCCGAGTGTACATTCATTGAAAAACGAACATTCTTTGTTTTTGGCAAATGACTGCAATGAAACCGTGAAAAATTTAAAGGGGTCAAAATACCCTGTGTAAACAGAAGTAAATATATAAGTAAATATTTAAATATGTATTATTTTTCTGTTAACAGCACAGCAATCAACATAAGTAACTTTTTTTTAGTTACCCTAATTTAGTCTTTTTCAAATAGTGGTGCGCGCCCCCCTGGGGGGGGCTCGGGGCGATGCCGGGGAGGCGGTAAGAATGCTTTTTTTGCACCGAACAAGAGCACACAACACAGAGCAGGAGACGTCCAGAGCAGATAACAAACTCTTAAGAAAAACCATGGAAAAATATTTAACAGGGATGGCAGAGAAAGGCAGAGAGATGAAGATAATGAGACAAACTTAAGTCTCCCGAAAGATAAGACGAGGATATATGACGAAGCGTATGTAGCGCTTGGTTTCACTGTTTCTACAGTGTAAGACAAGTAAAGAACAGTATGGTTACTGTGTCTAAAAATGTTGGCAGCGGACGGCATGAAGCCAAATAAATTGAGTCATCATTTAAAGACATTACACCCCAATTATGCCAATAAGCCGCGTGAGTATTTTCAGAGAAAACGTGTTGACTATTGCCAACATTCTTCCAGCTTTGTGAATGCTATATCAGTAAACCAGCGAGAACGCTTCATATAACGTCTTGTAAATTTCTCGGTGCAAAAAACCTGTTACAGACTTCAAATTAATAAAGTTATTCGTTGTTGTAAATGTATCAGCATTTATTTTTGTTTCTTCAATGCTAATAAGGATATAGAGTGTTATACATAATAATTTAGAAGCACTGCCTTAATTAATAGATGTTATCATTTATGCAACTGTATTTAATAAGCTTTTTTTTTTACCAAGAAATTGTGTTAATGTAATTAATCTACAAGGTGGCTCTTGATCATCATCACAATGACTAGCTGTATTGGTCACAGATGCTCCAGCAAAACGTGCACCAGCAATTTGTCCTCTTTTGAACACTGGTATGTCACCCATAATGTTGTGTGCATCCCACCAGGCTTGTCCAATTTAGCCATGAAACCTCACACACTAACATGACAGGTGTTTTAGTTTCATTGTGTGTGCG
>JAOUQT010000039.1:2603285-2615139 GCA_025769995.1 Xyliphius kryptos
CTTGTCCAATTTAGCCATGAAACCTCCCACACTAAAATGACAGGTGTTTCAGTTTTATTGTCTAACCCCTGTATATACAGTGTCATTTCTACTGAAACCTAAAGGTTAATATTTAACAGCATATAAGTTCTTATCATAGTTTAGTGTGTGAGTGACAGATTGGGAAATGAGAAGTAAAACTGAAACATAGATGGCTAAAAGAGGACATGATTACCAGTATTCCCTGCAACTCAAGGACAGCAGATTTCCTCTTCTCATTTCTTGGATCCTATAACAAGAAACAGATCTTATTATATGGCAGCCCCACTCTATTATTAATAGATGCAAGAATATACAATGCAAGTCACTTTATTTAATGGGTAAACTTAGCATTGTAAAGTATAGTACAGAGAGTATGAACACTGCAGAATCCCATAGTCAGACTGAAGTTTCAGTAATCTGATAGACATCCTGTTGATTTTTTTTACTTTAATTTGTCACAGATCTTATTTGCATAAATGTGCTATCAGCGAGAATATGTATTTTGTATGTAAGAGTTATAATTCTGTAAGCACAAACCTTCCATAAGTCTTCATCCGAGGCAGTCTGTAAAGTTAAAATAATAAAGGTGATGTAGTTTTTTCCTCATTAAAATCTGAGTTGAAAAAACATGTTTACCTGGGGTGAGTTTTTGGTGGGCTTCAACACAATCCCTTTTTTTATTCTCTCCATCATTTCATCCACTGCTCTGGCTTTCACATCTATAGACAGTGCAGGCTCTGTTAAAAAAATGAAATGGGATACCAGAAACTCATTTGTGCAAAGATTTCATGAACTAGAGAACTCAGTATACATAAAGCACTTACTTTTTAGTTCTGTTGCCTTATTTCCATTTTTATTTTTGTTCTTCAAAGCATCCAGTGGGCTACATGCATACATCAATAAACTTATCACAAATTAGACTGAATAAAAAATATGTAAAAAAAATAGACAGTATTATCAATATTTACAATCTATTACAATTACAATCTAAAAAAGTTGGGACAAAGTACAAACTGTAAATAAAAAGAATTGCAATAGTTTAGAAATCTCAAAAACTGATATTGTATTCCAAATAGAACATAGAAGTAAAGATGGGAACAGGATCACCAATCCTCTGTGGTTAAGGAACCGGAAGGTCCCTGGTTCGATTCCAAGTACCAACAAGTCATGGCTGAAGTGCCCTTGGGCAAGGCACCTAACCCCCAGTTGCACCCCGGCGCTGTGCTGGCTGCTCACTGCACACTGTGTGTATTTGTGTGTTTCACTGCACGGATGGGTTAAATTCCGCTGTGTGCAAAGAGTTTGAACATATCATCATCTACAGTGCATAATATCATTAAAAGATTCATAGAATCTGGAAGAATCTCTGTGCTAAATGGTCAAGACCAGTAAACCATACTGGGTGCCCATGATCTTTAGGCCCTTAGACGGCACTGCATCACATGCATGCATGCTACTGTATTGGAAATCACAGAATGCGTTATCTTTAAACACAATTCACTGTGCCATCCGCCGTTGCCAGTTGAAACTCTACAGTTCAGAGAAAAAAGCTGTATTTAAACAAGACACAGAAACACAGATTTCTTCTCTGGGCTCAAGGCTCATTTAAAATTGACTGTGGCAAAGTGGAAAATTGTTCTGTGGCCAAGCAAATCAAAATTTGAAGTTCTTTATAGAAATCAGGGATGCCGTCTCATTAGGAATAAAGAGAAGAAGAACCCAAGTTGTTATTAGTGCTCAGTTTAAAAGTCTGCATCTCTGATGGTATGGGGTTCCATTAGTGTGTGTGGCATGGACAGCTTACAGATCTGAAAGGGCACCATTAATGCTGAAAGGTATATCCAGGTTCTAGAGCAACATAAGCTCCTATACAGATGATGTCTCTTTTAGGGAAGACCTTGCATTTTCCAACATGACAATGCCAAATCACATACTGAGTCATGTCTACATAGTTCTACGTAACTTCCACATCAGTACATATAATTTTTATTTACAACTTGTACATTGTCTTTTTTGGAATCAGGTTTGTAAGTAAAAAATTATCCGCACTTTAATCTTACCAAAATATCTATTTTGAACCTTCTGCCTTGTCAGAACTTTTTCGACAAGTTCACCGCAGTCACTGCTGTGCAGTTTTGAATGAATTCCATTTTCAATTGTGACTGCGGTGCAAATAAATTGTGTTGACTACACTGAGCATGCATGTAAACTGATCATGATGAATACATACACTGATCGGTGATTGAATGAATGAATACACTTGTAACGGTGGATTATATCGCAAATCATTTGCAAATCAGCCATGGCTATGTCATGTTACATCATATGCCGTCATTATAACACCACTGTTGTCCTTACATAGTGATGGTTTTCTTCCAGGATATTCTTGGTCTTTCATTTCTTATTACATTCTCCACAAGGCCATGGCTATGTGTATGCAATAATCAATGACAGCGGTGCATTTGTGGATTGCAGTCCAGCCTGAAATATTTTTAATGAGGGACTTCATAAGCGTGTTGACAGATCAGCAATGTATTTTGAAAAGCCGGAAGATTATGTATATATCTTTTATGAAAGTTAATTAAAAATAAATTCAACAGCTAATATTTGCTGTCTGGTTCTTTTTATAGTGTACTGTATTTATGATTGTTATGTATAATGTACATGTCATTGTGACAGAAATAATTATCATATTGATCTTACTCAATAGGATTTGTAGAGAGTAAAGGAGGGGGTGGTGGTGGTGGTGGAGGAGGAAGAGGAGTTGCCGAAAGTGGTGCTGGAGTGTCATTCTTCTCATTTGATACATCAGATTCAATACTGGGATTTTCTTTGATGGTTTTTAGCATCTCCTGGAGCTGCTCAACTAAGTACATGTTATTAAAATATGTACAGATTTGCATGCAATGCAATATTAAAGTCTCTTGCTTTTGGCAAAAAATGTGTGTGGTTTAATTACATTTAACATAGCACATTTGGCCTTACCTTTCTCCTGCAGTACTGCCACTGAGTTTTTTGAGTCTCGCAACTGATTTCCTATATCCATTTTCTCCTGTATGTGGGATTTGAGCTGAGTTTGGACCACTTGCAGCTCAGCAAGAGCATCAAACTCCTGCATTACTGCCTGAGACTGACTCCACTAAATGAGACCACAATCCAGAAGGTCAGTTAGGAATAATTTAATACCGCAAATTGTACACACTCAGACACCCTTATGCACAACAGAGGAGAGTTTCAATTATGTTGAAACTGCACGTAAGTACATGTCCAACTACAAAGGACGTTCTGCCTCCTCTAAAATAGTACAGATTTTTAAACATATCTATAATACTTCTCCAGATAGTAAATGTTGCATTTATATTGCTATAGAGACCGTGTTAGAAAGATACTTTTCTGTGGAAGCAGATTGGTAAGTGAATTAGCTTATTTAAGGGCGACTATATACTTAAAAAGGTACAACCCAATGAATCTACCAATTCCAATGAAGTTTGGATATTGTATTAAAAAAAAAAAATAGAATACAAGGATGGGCAAATCATCAAACCCATATACAGTTGAATACACTATAAAGACAAGATATTTACTGTTTAAACGGATAAACTTTATTTTTTTTCAAACATTCTCAACTTTTCAAAATTGTTGGGACAGGGGCATGTTTAGCACTGTGTTACATCACCTTTCCTTTTAACAACACTCAATAAGCATTTGAGAACTGAGGACTTTGAGGCTTTGTAGGTAGATTTATTTCCTATTTATTTCCTATTCTTGATTGATGTACAACTTCAGTTGCTCAATAATCCAGATGATCTACAGGGGTTAGACAATGAAACTGAAACACCTGGTTTTAGACACAATAATTTATTAGTATGGTGCAGGGCCTCCTTTTGCGGCCAATACAGAATCAATTCTTCTTGGGAATGACACATACAAGTCTTGCACAGTGGTCAGAGGGATTTTAAGCCATTCTTCTTGCAGGATAGTGGCCAGGTCACTACGTGATGCTGGTGGAGAAAAACGTTTCTCTTACCCTGTTAATTGAACTATCACACTCTGCTCTTACTGGTGCAATGTGCAATTTAGCCATGACTACTACACTAAAATGACAGGTGTTTCAGTTTCATTGTCTAACCCCTGTACATTCTCATATTTTTGCTGCGTTTTTGCGCCACTAATTCTTTAGAGGGAGATAGTTCTGGACTGCTGGTAGGCTAGTCTAGTCCCCACACTCATTTTCTATGATGCAATATAGGTTGAAAAGGATTTGCAAATGATTTTATTATAAATTGTTTTAAACTAATTTTCCTCATTGGAATTGGGGTTGTACAAATAGAGGGCTTGAAACAAAGGTTGCTGGTTTGATCCCTGCTCCTGGCAATTAAAATTTATGGCTGGAGTGCCAGTGAGCTTTGGGTATTGATGTGTACTAAATTCACGCCAGGATGGAAAAAATTTACTTTTGCGAATCAATTAAAGTATCAATTATTATTATTATTGTTGTTGTTATTATTATTATTTAGTGATATTGCTTAATGCTTTGATTTCTACATATTATATTGTAAATAAAAAGTACATTTACTATTCCCAAGATTATTCTATGTTTGTTAATTTCACATAGGATGTTAAAGACAAGAAAACTAGCTATCAAGTTGTGCATAAAGGCAGACAGTGATAATGTTCTTAATTTTATGTGTTTTTTTTTGTTTACTCAAGACATAACTTGCAGGGCGAAAATGTGTAAGCTGTGTAATTTCTGTACACACATAATGTTATAATTTAAATAATTATTGTGATGTAAGCTCAAAATGTGCCACTGATGTCCACACTGTCTTTTTACTGTTGTACAATAATCTCTACTTCATCTCGACTACAAATTTAATACTATATAAGTTATTATGCTACCTAACATTTAGGAGATTAGCACTCAAACTGTTCTTAGTCTAAACTAGGTTTTTGCCATCTTCTTTAAGGCACTAATTTACAATCTGTAATAAAAGTCAATGTATGATTTGAGGCAGACATATTATTATTATTAATATTTTGTGAATTTCAAATTATTATAATCAATAAAACTGTAATCTGTAAAAATTAAATAATTTCTCACTGCTCAAAATTTAACAACGCTTATTCATACCCTCATTTTATCTTGCTTGGATTACTCTTTACAAGAGTGTTATTAAAACCTCACTGGCTCATTTAAATCAGTTATTACATACTCCTTCCCATTCCCAATGTTTTTTATTTAAATCAGCTGCTTTTGTCTGTTTAGCTGTCTTAGCTAAGCGGCACAGAAACTTTATTTTTTTTAACAAGATTAGAAACTTTTATATGCTATTGTGTGGGTTAAAAAAGTATTTTTGGTAAGTAATTCCACTTTATCATTAGTAAAGAATTCTGGTAAATATACTGTACTCTCTTTCTCTCTCTCTCTCTCTCTCTTACATGCACACACCTGATACTGGTGATATAGTCTTATCTCCTCCAGTGCTTTGTTGAGCTGAGATACCTGTTCAAGTGCTTGCTGAAGCTGTGCATCAACTTCTTCATTTTGTACTGGTATCAAGCTCTGCTTTTGGCTTTCCTTCTGCTTTACCAGTACCTAAACACATTCATTTTCAATTACACAACCTGTTAGGTCTTTTAATAGTAAATCAAATGTCTTATGAATTATGAATAGTTTGCTTTCAGTAGATCTGTGCATCTTTTACCAATTTATGACTCTTTCAATAATCCAGTGTTTAAACTAATGGTTTAATGATTAGGTGAACAAAGTCAGTAATCATTAGGTTAAGTAAAAAGGACAACTGATATATTCTCAAAGCACTGAAACAAACATTATTTCACATTCAAATATCACATATTCTTCAGTGATTGCTGACATATAAAAAGAAGGAACCAAAGGAAGTCCATGAAAGTGAATCTGTTTTAAAACATAACTTCCACTTCCCGCATGTATAAAGAACTCTTAGTTCACTATATAACCACCATAGTTTCAAAGTTCACCAGTGACTCTCACGCCAACAGCACTGCAATTAGACAGACTAAAAAGCCTGGCTCTGACAAGTAAATAGTCGCAGCTCTTTGTATGAATAAAAACCTGCATTTACTTTCTGTTTGAATTAGGCCTTCATTAAACTCATTGAAACAGAAATTCAAGTAAGGAAATGAATGTGTTTTGAAAACAGCGTAAAACACACAAATAGATAGGACTAGCAATAAAGAGCCTCATTCAAGATGTTTAGTGTGTGGTGGGCCATTGAGAGTGAGACTGTAGTGAGTGGGGTATAAACAGTAGGGGTCCCTTTCACAGGTGAAATTCCCTCCTGCAAGGCCCTTATTATGCCATCTGCAAATGGTGAACAATGCATACAAAGGCAACAATGATGGTTGCGGATATAAAGTGTCAACCAAGCACAGGGGGCTAAAAAGCTCCAGTTTACAAACTGCCATCTTGATTGGTGCTAATTATTGGGAATGGGTGTGTGGGGGAGCAAGCAAGAAAACATTCTGTGCAGAGATGCTCACTTAGAATAAATGCCAGAACAGCTTGAATTTAAAGAAAAAAGGTACAGCTTCTGTGTGTGTGTGTGTGTGTGTGTGTGTGTGTGTATGCGCACAGGTGGGTATGAATACCATAATCTTAATATATGCAAAATAAAAGAGTTGTTGAAATGGTGGGAAAAAGACAGCTTGCCGTGATACTCATATGTCACTGAATAATAGACAACATCCTATTCACGTTTAATGCATTTAATGTTTGCATTTTTGCATTGTTTGCATAATAAAATATCTCATAATGATTTAAATATCTATATGTTTAATTATACATAAGCTGTAAAACTCAAATTTAGCCTAGATATACCTGAATTTGACAGACCTGGAATGACACTACCTGTTGCGCAAATGCTTCTGCATTATGTCTAAGCCCTTGCTCCATTTCCAGCTCCTGGGACATCTCTGCAAACTCTTCTGTAACCAGCTGGGACACTACGATCAGCACAGAGAGAAAGAGAGAGATAGAGAGAGAGAGAAATATGTTGAAAAAGTAGAACAAGAATGTTCAGAGATATGAATATGTATACAAATAAATAAATAAATACAAGTTCACCTCTTTTCATTTTGTTCAGTGTTCGGCTTTTTTTACTTAACTTGCCTATGATGGCCTCTTTCTCCTGAATCTCCACTGCAAGCTGTTTAGAGGATGTTAATAGGTGTTTTTATAAATCATTTCAGATGCTTGAAGTATATAATCTTTCTGAAGGATTATACACCTGCAATCTCACATTTGATACAGTGCACAGCACACACTCCCAGCGCTTTGTGTACCTGTTCTTTCAGTTTTTCCTTTTCCTTTTTCAACACTTCTACCTGCTCAGTCAACTGCATCTTCTCTCCCAAGAGCTGATCAAGAGAGGATTGAAGCTCTGACAACACAATGGGTATATAAACATTAATAAAATACTAACAATAATATGAATGTTATGTCTGAATGAATGGCTATGAATGGTACATTAAAATTAATTCAACAAAAGTTATATGTATTTGAATTTATATCTTTTAATGCAATTACTGTATCACATGTATTCCAACTGTTCTTGAATCTGAAAGGCGTGATTACTTGAATTAGCTGTGCTGATAGCAGAAAAATAGTACTATGTATATAATACAGTAAATGCACAAAATAATTAGAATTATTATTTTTATTTTATTACGTGTAATTTAAAAATGATTACCTCCAAGTGTTATTCATTTCCATGTGCAAGAGGTACTTTTGGGTACCCTTTTTTACTTCATTACATAAAAGAGCAACATGCTATCTATATTTTAAAAATGGCTGTAAATATACAGGAGTTTTTTATTATGCCTTATACAATATCATATTAGAGAAAGGTCATTGCATTAATTTATAATAAATTCAAGTTAAAAGTGAAATAAGATAAAGTAAGACACTGTACAAAATATAGTACTTTGCAGGCGAAGCTGGTTCCAGTTAATTACTGAATTTACAAAACATTTGGGTCAGCCGGGGACCAAAGGATCGCCTGTTTTATCCCCAAATTCAGCAAATCATGGCTGAAGTGCTGTTGAGCAAGGAAAACTACTCCCCCAACTACTACCCGTGTGCCTCAATGGGGGCAGCACACTATACCTGGATGACTTAAATGCAGAGAATAATTTCAATGTGGGGATCAATAAACGTAATCAAAATCAAATAAAAAAAATATGCAGCTTGAGAATTACCTCTGATCTGTGCCTGACTTTTAAGAAGAGGGTCTTCCGCCTCCCAGGTGTTAAGCTCAGAATCAGATTCATCTCCAAGTACTAGATCAAAGTTCAGAGCAGCCAGGTCTTCCGACAGCTCTGGGATAAGAGGAAGGAGAGCCTGGCTTTTTCTCTTTAAGACTTTGTTCTCTTTCGTCACCTGTAAGTCAAGAATTCATTTAGTCATTTAGTAAGCTACACGTGCAGTCATCTATTTTTAAAATAATATTGATTGCTTTATGCAATACAAAATACTGAATCTCTATATGCTTTAGTTTGAAATCCAGAAATGATTAAATCAAAAATAATGTCCATAGCAATGAGAAAAGATATCTCATGATCATAACTGAACAGCCTACTGAATAATTTGCTTTAATACTTCTGAGTCTAGTTATTAGGCAGAGCCTAATAAAGTGAAGAAACTCACTAAAATTATGAAATTCACTGTGTCTTACAATCTTTATATTTCTTAATATCTTGTTTTCAGTTCAGTCAGTAAGTCACATTATCTGTAATACTTATGATGTAAACTGTCAATCTTTTACTCTCTCTAAATGTATACATAATGAAAGAAATAGTCATATATATATAAGTTTAGGATTAAAATAACTTAATAATAATTTTATATTTATATATTTTAGTTGCAAAAGACAGTGCCGGCAATGGCAATATACAACCTAACTAATTATGAATAAATATCATATTTATTCACTTTAATCATAAATGAGCACATCATTAAATCAGAAATTAATTTCTGAATCTTTTGTAACAGTGCAATTATGTGGTACATAGTTTAACCTGGGTGCTCTTTGCTATAAGGCATTCTGCAACTGTGCCACCTCCTAGGAAATAGAAGCCCTGACTTCTAACTGGTCAGATCGGTTATATCCTCTCTTAATTAGTGGACCCACCTTTAAGGCAACAGCCTCAGCATTCTCTCTGCATGAGCGTTCAATCTGAAACTGAATCTCCAGCAGGTTCATTTCATTAAGAAGTTGAGCAGATGCTAAATAGAATTCAGGCAAAAAGTAAAATTAGTAAAGCAGGATTATAGCCGTCGGTATAAGACAGTGTGTTTCTTAAATTTATTCCCAATAGCTTTTGTACTGTTTTAATAACAGAAGTGTTTTAACCTCAGTTCTGCAAAGACAAGCAAAATATACTCTTCATTACATTTCACTAATTAATAGGTGTTCATAATGACCACTTACAATAGAGCATTAAATTAATTCTTAATAAAAAGATTTTCAAGAGTAAAGCCAATGGTTCTTTATAGAACCCTGAACATTTGAATAATCATCTAAAAATAATAATAATAATAATAATAATTATTATTATTATTATAATAAGATAAAATAGTTTTTAAAAACATTAATTATTATCATTATTAGTAGTAGTAGTCGTAATTGTAGTAGTAATTGTAGTAGTAGCAGGTTTTTTATACCACCATAAAATATTTTATATACAATGTTTATTAGGGTTCTAAATGGATCTCATTTTAAATGGTTAAATATAGTAGCAAAATGGGGTGCCACTAAAATTTTAACCCAAACAATCAATTTTTGCTAAGAGTGTAATATGATTCAAAAAAACTAAGACATCTATTACAGTTAATAAAAAGGTGTGAACATAAAAGTTGTGACAAAGATGGAATAGAGAGAAAGTTTATTTAATATGTAAATTAGACACGTATTTAAAGAAAATTTATTTGCATTCTGTATGGAGCATAACTATGGGACATATAGGCAAATAACAACATATTATTCATTCTTAATTATATTATTGCATATAAGTAATTGTAGCCTTTTAAGATGATACCTAATTAGTCTTCAACTGACACTTGCTCTTATGAATTTTGCTCTTATGTCTGTTAATGTAGTACACATGTGCTGGTCATAAAATTAAAATATCATGACAAAGTTGATTTTGCTGGCCAATTAAGAACAGGGTTACCATGGTCCTTAAACCAGGTACTTATAGCTTTGGCACTGTGTGCAGGTGCCAAGTCCTGTTGGAAAATATAATCAGCATCTCCCGAAAGTTGGTCAGCAGTAGGAAGCATGAGGTGTTATAAAACCTCCTGGTCGACAGCAGCTACATTGACCTTGGACCTCAGAAGACACAGTGGACCAACACCACAATACAAGGGAAGAATTAACACAAGCCAATGACTAGGTTGGTCCTTAATCCAATCTATATCATGATCGCTAGCAGTTATAACGATATTGATGTCAAAAACTCCTGCCAACAATGAAAGGTTACATAATTCCTCATGGGATGATGTAACTGTGGTAGCTGAGAGGTTAAGACGCTGAATTATAGACGCATTTTTGTCTTGAAATAAGAACTCGGTACCACAACAAGTGTAAAAATCAAAACATACAAAACAGAAAAAACAACTATAACACAGAGACATAAACTTGGCTATGAAACTATGAAAAGGAAAAGCAATAACTTACAGACAAACATTAGGTATTTTGTGTCCAGTGAGTAATTGATTATATCAGTAAAACTGGATTATCAATTCAAATGACACGCTATTAAGCCAATAAGGTTGTTTACATAGTATTTAATAATAATAATAATAATAATAATAATAATAGAGAATCATCTCAAATGTTCGTTTGCTCACCTTTTTGTAGTTGCAATACAGAAGCCAGCCCTCCGGGTAGATAGACAAGAGACAGCAGAGTGATTGATGTCCAGGGGAGAACTTTATTTAACACCAGGATGGGAATTTTGTAGAAGTAATTTTTACTTTGAGACACATAAGGCTGTAGCACATCGCGGAGGAATGTGTACACAAAAGCCAGCGCCAAAAAAACTGCCATGAGCTTGAGAGGGAGGTGCCACTTGTGAAAGAGGGGCATGTCATTTATTTGAATGCCAACAGGGAACTCAAATTCCTCCAGGGCAGATGAGGACATCAGGTTGTGTGAATTCATCCTTGACAATATGTTCTTAGTCTCCATTTCTCCCTCATTCTGCTCCTGAAAGACAGCAAAGCTGTAATCAATGTATTAAATCTAATGTGGACTACTGTAATCCTAAGAGCATATAATGTAGTACCAAATAAATGTACTTAGGGGTGCAAAAAAGCATGCAGTTCTGCCTTGATGTCAATATTAACATTACATTACCGTGCAATTTCATGGTTATATATAAAAAAAAACGATTACATTTGTTTTATATACACAATTAATGGGTTATTAAATGGTCAATTTCATGCCTTTCGTGTGAGCTGTGGTTGTGGTTCCAATTCAAAGAGTTGAAGTGTTTCATCTCGGTGCGTTGTATCTTCTCCAAAATCAAGAGCACGTCTTTCCATAATAGGGCAAACTTCATTAAATCCTACAAAATTACCCACAATACACTGTTATGCTAGTTATAATAATTGAAATAATATGTTATTACACTGTTATGATAGTTAGGACAAAGCAAACATGTAAAAACTGTAAAGCAAACATTTGCAAACATCAAAAGCTGTTATTGTATTCACAATAGAATATAGACATATGAATATATAGACAATAGAATATAGACATATGAATATATAGACAATAGAATATAGACA
>JAOUQT010000039.1:2618716-2632777 GCA_025769995.1 Xyliphius kryptos
TAATAGTATTTTATGTATGCATTTTTAGTAATCAGTAAGGGCAAGTGAGAATGTTAGAGAAAGACAGACAGACCCAGACAGATAGAAAAAGATAAATGTAAAACAAAATACAAAATTTAAAGCAGTTTATGGGGGAATAGATAGCTAACAAATTAGAAATCAGCATTTGAAGTTGTAAACACTTGCCATTGTGAAGTGAAGTGGGCTTGCAGTCCCGCAATGTAGACAACACAGATGCAGTTTAGTACAAAATATCAGACCATAGAGTCTCTCCTAATTTTAAGCAACTGACATTTCATACTGGCTTACTGAGTTGCTGGAAGTTTGCAGTGAAATTAATATAAATAAGAAGGAATATTAGCACTCACAAAATAACTAAAAGCTTATATTCAAAAGCTATTTCCATAAAACCTAAGTGTGCTCTACATTTCCCCTGACTGATATCTGAGCATTTAAGTAAAAGTGCAGAATACTAAACAACTTCGGCAAATTGCATGCAGGGATGCTTTCAATATATTTAGACAAAATGAAATATTTTGAATAAGTAAAGCATAAAACCCACAGAATTAGTATACCATAAATTGAGCACAAATGATTTGTTAGGATTAATAAAATATAAGTTGAATCATCGGTTTAGTTAGTACACCCAGATCTAATTAAATTAATAAAATGTAGTTTATCAGTGTTTTTGCTGTTGATGATGTTGTTTTGGCGATGTTTAAACCTATAATTTTTACATTAAAAAATAGATAAATTCTATTTAAACATGCTGTTATTTTTTTGTATTTATTTGATTACGAAGTGTTCATTTACTGACTGTTGAGTACTGACTGTTGATAAAATGAAAAACATTCTCATCATTGCAAAAGAATAATAAAAATCATTATAAAGCACAAACAATAAAATATTATAATATAAATATTACCCATCTTATATATTTTACATCTAAATATTAGCCATCTTTAACTAATAATTTTATCTATACTTTACAGTCAAGAAATTTAGAAAAACCTATATAATATATTTCTGCTCATGTAGTCTATTTTATATTAATGCATGCTTTATCTATTGGTCCTTTATACGAAAACTAATTTTAAGCTTTAATTTGGAAATAATACATTTCAATCAGTAAAAAAAAATATGCGTCAGGAAGGGCACCTGGTGTAAAACCAGCCAAATCTGTATGACTATATCAGTGACACCGAAAGTCTGACTAGAATCTTAGAGTTTTTCACATTTTTTTATATCAAACGAATACTAACAAAGCTAAACGAATAATTTTAGCTGCTTAAAAATATATTTTTTAATCTTTCGGCTTTTTCGCTGTCAATGTTTGATGTAAAACTGTTTAAGAAAAAAGTGTCAAAATTGACGTCAGCTTCATTCTCATCACTTGGATCCTACAGGCATTATTGTAGCTGAGCATGGCATGATTGTAAAAGGCTAAATAATGCTAGTCTTAAATTACTCAATAGCAAGTCCTGTTTTCAACATTGTCTGCTGAGATTAATCTCAAAAGGTACACTCAAACCGAACGCTACCTAGATTATTCTTTTTGAAGATCATTTTTACACATTTTTAGAAAGCCAAATAAATCGTTTAATGATGTTCTCCATCCTGCGTAGGTGTTCGTATTACATATTAAATGAACTCCACTATTTTCAGCTATATGAAACCTAAAAAGCCCAAGTTAAAATGGCTGTTGTTTAGCTTAAGTTAAAACTGCTGTTGCTCTGTATATAATCGTTTTAGTATATAATGTATTTGTTTTTAACTTTCCATAAATTATTAATAAGAACACAAATAATTTTACTCCCCATGACAGGTTTCATATACAGAGTGCTTTAAACTAACGTGTTCCGAGTAGTTTCAGAACTGTAGACTAGGCTACATAGATAATGTTCGATTTACAACTATCGCATCACGTGGGTTGCGGAAGCATACGTCATTGTTCGGGATCCACGGCCGTGTTTGTTGGTGTATTTGTTTATATACTATTTGGTTTTGTTGATTGAGGGATAAAGGTCCTTAAAATATCTGTCGTTAAGCGAAAGGGCATTATCCCTGCAATTAAAAATTAAAAATCAAATAGGCCTACGTTTGATCACCTTTATTTTAGTCATGGTTGTATATAACTAGACAATTGTATAAAAAAATCTATAATTTAAGACCCGTTTTATATTTGGTAAGGATCCTATGAGTGCATTTGTCCAGACTATTTGTGGAATTCCCCCCAAAAAAGCATATCAGATTATTTGTTGAGGACTTTGTGTCTTAGTATAGATAACTATTTAAAATGGACACTGTCTGCTATTATATTTTAACTTAATGATGCAACAAAAGGCGTCAAATAAAGCGTTTTAATTGCACTCCTAAAATAAATACTAAATATTTATTTATTATTCAGATTTATTATATATATTTTTTCTTATTCGTTTTTACTTACTGTAATTTAATAACTGCATGCGTTTAATATAATGTGTTTAATATAAGCATGCCATTATTTACATTCAATTCTGTTAAACGTGCTTATAAAATACAACACTATAAAAATACTCACTGTAAAAATATTTTTCATTGTAATATATTTTTAATTTCATGCACCGCTTTTTTTTCTATTGATAAAGCCCTTTAGGCATAAATTAGGCATATCACGCTTCTAGCTATAAATGATAATATACAAAAAGAGGGTAAAAACTAATTTCAGTTCGATATTCCATTAGAGAAAAAAATATATATATGATTCATAAGCGTACGGGATCTAACCAAACAGGAGGGTTATGGTGAACACTAAATCGTCAATTCCACTTGAGTTTAAAATGATTGGTGCTCATAATCTGTGGTAATTAAATATTCGTCATTTATGCTTCGGGCCTACCTGAGTTTCTGAGAGGTTGAGCAGGCGCGCGAGTTCCGTACGCTCACGCCCCACCACATACTGACAGCGCTGGAACTCAAGCTCGAGCCGGTAGAGCTGCTCTGCTGTGAATGAGGTGCGTGTGCGTTTCGGCCGGTCCAAGTCCAGACCTTTCGGTAAAACAATCTCACGAATTGTTCCTTTAGCGTCTTTGGAACAAAACACAATTTAAAACAATCAAAAAATCCTTTTTAAGAACACAAAATGATTAAGAACTAAGGCTAGATTAAATGTATATCTACTATTACAGATAAACATATAATACTTGTACTACTACTACTAATAATAATAATACTAATAATACAAATACTATTAATAATACTAGTACTAATAATAACAATTCATTCGTTTCCTATATCCGCTCAATCTTATTTCTAATGCAATTCTGGGTGAGAGGGCAGGAACAACCCTAGACAGGGCGCCAAGCCATCATAGGGCGCACACACACATTAACACACTAATGGAAAATTTAGAGACACCAATTAACCTATCACGCATGTATCACGAAGTACCCGGAGTACAGGCAAACTCGACAAAGTTTCCGAATCGCCCCACCCGGGCTCCGACCCGGGATCTTCTTGCTGTGAGGCCACATAATAATAATCATATAATAATCATAATAATAATAATGTAATTACAGTAATACTACTACTTCTACAACAACTACTACTAATAATAATAATAATTTACGTAAAGTATACGAGTTGTAGATGTTTATTACAGTTTTCATAGAAGAATAATGAGATAAAAGCGTCACACACACATATGAAACAAAAACATGTAACAGCCTATATGAGAAAAGTATAAGCCTTTGTTGGTTAAAGTTGAAACTGAGGTTCCTTAAAATTTGAAATAATAAATAATAAAACTATAATGATAACATTTCGTAAACGACACTATCATTTTATATCCTATATTATCTCATATCAAAACAATTTCCACTAGACATTTATTGACTTAATCGGCATTTCCTGTTCATTAGAAAAAATAAATAAATAAGTAAATAAATAAAATACTATTGTCTATTTCAGAAAAAAATATCTGAGCCTGCTGAACTTTGTGTGACCCCGTCTCTCACGCGTTCGATCTGTGTGTGTGCGTGCGTGCGTGTGTTGTAGTAGTAGTAGTAGTAGTAGTAACAAAAAAATTAAAACACTGCAAATATCTTACTGTGGCTATTTCATCAATTCATTTATTTATAACTCATATTTTGTTGACCATACCAAAAACTCCAGGTAACAAAGTAAATAGGATTTAGGAAAACACAATAAGGTTACATTTATGTAGGACTTTACTTTATTTATATACGTACTAATTAAATACATGTTGTTTATTTTCTGAAAGAAAATAGTATTGAAATTTTAGTTATAGTTATAGTATATAGTTTAGTTATAGTATCAGCGAGTTAGTTATAATATAAAAAATATCCTGCCTCAGTAATTGGATACATATTATAACACATTACTATTATTAGTATTATTATTATTATTATTATTATTAGTAGTAGTAGTAGTAGTAGTAGTAATATGCATGTATGTATGTATTTCTTATATGTAATCCTTATGTAATCCTATCTACACAACCACTCACCTCGGACTAAAATCCTGCGGCAGTAATCAGGATCTACTCCTAACAGTTTGTCGTGTCCGTCCTCGCTGGAGGAGCTTGGTGTGGACGCGGAAGTCCCAGCAGCAGCATCGCGGGGACTGCGGCTTTCCACATCCGCCAGTGCTTTAGTGCCTTCACTGCGCTCCCGGCGTAGCGAATTGGATCCACAGTGGTTTCGGTCCTCGACGACTCCATCACCCATAGTATTGGATTGGTCAAACATGTAACACAGGTGCAGTGATCTTATTGAAGCTTATTTGTCCACTTAATAATGGTATCTGAATATGCACCCACTAAGATAGTATTTCGTTCCTCTTGACTGTTTTGTCTAAATTAAGGAATCCGTCCCCGAAACAATCCGGTCAGATTCCACTTAGGTCCTACCGGTTCCGTTTGGCACGCTATGTTTAGACCAGCTTTCATTGAGTTAAGATTGTATAAGGAATGAAGGTCATGCTGCGGAGGAAGCCCTCCGGACAAAACAAACGACCATCAGCTATAAGGTAGCATTCATCTCCCTAACTTGCATAGCATGCTGCATAAATGCAAAGAGTTTGCTAGTCTGTGACAGAGCCACTGGGAGGTGCTACACTGCTTAAAACGGATGTGTAAGACAAAAAGACTGAGTGCAGGCAGCGACGGGTAATAGCGCAAAACACAAAGAACATTTCACTTGTTTGTCCCTGGATGTTGTCTATGCTCCAGTTAGTTTATCCCATAACATCTCTTAAAAATGACGATCTGGTCACAGCACATCGTATTAGGTGTGGGGCAAGAGTTATGGATGCGCTTTAGGGGTAAGGATAAAACTAGGAATTATATATTTTTCCTCTTAATTGCAAAGAATATTATTCAAATAAACTAATTTTAAACGAACCTACGCTATTTTTTAAAAATAACTTAACATTTCCATAGTAAATATTTATACGCATATGATCTCGATATACAGGACAGGGCGCGTTTTTAAAGTGACCATGAACCGGTACGCAACATCCTGTCTATAGACCAAGTCGTTGATTGGTAAACATGGTGGTGCTGGAGCACGTTTTACAAGAAAGGGAGGAGTGCGGCGTAGATTAACGGTGTTACCGAAAGGGGAAACCCAGATTAAGCATTTTGTATAATCCTGTCTTTGTAAAATAGTTGAACGAAGATGTTCCTAAATAGGTAAACTTGCATATCCGTGTTACTGAAACGCGTATGAAGCGCACTTTGCTATATTATAACACTTTTATAAATCATAAACTCAAAGTTTTAGGATATAGGCAATCAAATTAAGCTATTAATGTCTATGAGTAGTAGTTAGAGAAACTAAGCAAATCATAAAGCTTATCTTTAATCAAGTTTTATCATTTGTAGCGAATGTTTATTATTGTTTCCCTTTGTATTTATTTGAGGAAATATGAGTAGTATGTATTTGTATATAATATATTTATTATACGTATTTAAATTCGTCACTTCGCACTTTGCCTATATTTCGTCTAATTTATTATATTTACTATGATATCGCTAAATTGCTCTTACAGCTGATACAAGATTGGGAAGCTCAGTCAACTGCGCAGCCAATTATTCCGGAGTGACGACTGGTTATGACATGACATGGCAGTAGTAGAAATTAGAAGCTTTTCGATAATATACAGTACACTGTTAATTTTCTATACAATTCAGCAATTGTTATTGTATTGTTGCTGCTGGTGTGACATTACAAAAGTATATTTGCTATGTTATTTTTATATTTGCTTAAGTCATTGGTCGTCATGATAAGCACATGCAGAGAAATAATAAATAATTATTATAATAATATAGTTGATAATAAAATAAAATATAAATATAATAATACATACTATCATAAGCATCATTTGACGACATGCTATGAAAACGGTTATGAAATATGGTGTTACAAAATATATAACATGTTGTGTTTTTGTATGCATATACGGTCAGTGCAGTGGCGGTTCTCATTCAAAGTGACCATATTTTTTCAAAAACTTCTGAGATTACCAGAAATAAACATTTACTTTATCACTTATGATATTATAATATCAGTACACGTATTATAACACAGCGCTGCACAACAGCCTTGTATGTGGTAGATGTTACCAAAGTTATCTATGATAAGATTGTTAGTTCATTTTAATCAAAATAACTCACAGTACCCATGGGAAATGTTTAATTGTTTGTATATTATTGAATTTCAAAAAATAAAATGAACATTTTTTTTATTAGGCTCTGGGTGAAGACGATAAACTACCTGCTTTACTTGTGACGGTTTTATTAATGACCAGTTTTATAATATTTTGTTGCGGCTGTTTATAATTCTTAATGTGCCATCACTTCGCTATTACATACAGAGTGCAATGACATAATTACAGTTTTCCCATTTTGTGCGGTGTTTATTCTACTGAGAGACGAACTGGCTTATTATTCAAGTCAGCTGCTGTGCACAGATTAAACTGTGAATGTAATGAATGGAGCTGTCAGACAGATAGACACAGAGACTTCCTCCAAAATGACAACACAGTCAGGTTTAATTGGCCTCTCTCTCTCTCCATCGATAATTTTGCGTACTGGTTCCAATAAACTAAGTAATCGTACACATGTTTTGTTTAGCACCTATACAAGCTAAACCCACCCACATAACATCGCCCATCAGTTAAATTGATTCTTGTTTAAATATGGCTTATTGTTTAACGTGTATAATTACTAAAACGGGCCAGGAGGTCCATAGCATTAAGGGATAACGCTTAATATTACTTGTCAAGAACATTTACATCTCATTGTACCACTGCGAGTAAGAATATTGTTAAATTGGAATCACATCGAGGAATTGATTTTCTTGTAGTCTAATAGTTAAACTATACACCGATAGAGTGCATTCTAAGCTACATGCATATGAAAACAATTCGTCGTAACAACATGCTCTTGGGGCATACACTACTTGTTAATGCAATTGCAGAAATACCCAACGCTATAGTTTTTGGAAATTGTATTGTGAAGGAATTTTATAATAAATTATAATTTATTATTATAATAAATTATAAATTATTATATAATTTATAATAAAATAATTACAACTATGAAAATATTTTGGCATTGATAATCACAATTAGAGCTAAATTACGTGGGCTTTGTTTTGGTAAATTTGGTTTATATATATATATATATATATATATATATATATTAATATTGACATTGCACTAAGAAAGAAAGAAATAAATATATTAAAATAAAGAATTAATGAAAGAAGCAAGCTAAATAGTTATCAGAAGGTGTCTGAAAGAGAATTGGGCACCTCCATTAAACACACCACATAATTAAATTTAATATTTTAATATAAATTATAAACTTTAATATAAAATAATACAGGACAATTAAGACTATTTTTCGGCTATTTGGCAATATTTAATGAATATAAGGGAATTCCAGTTTTTTTAATATTTAAATATTATATGAGGATAATTTTGTAACTTCACTCCTCAGTCATAAAGTAAATTACAGAAACAAAACAGTTTAAACACAAAATACACATGTTAATTTAATGATTATTAATTATGTAATCTATACTTAAAAACAAATGTGGGTTTTAGGAGCGGAAATGTGCTCCATAATAGTCAAAATAATGAAAATGCAAAAAGAAACATAACATAAGAGTTCTGTTTAAAAAAATGCGTCTTAAACCTTTTCAAAGTGTTTGAGTGACTGGTTGCCATCGTTACAGGTATAGAATTCAAAAGCTTTGGGCCATAGTGGCTATTCGTACAGCTATTATTTTACTGATGACATAAGCTCATGCCATGAATCAATGCATCATGTTCCAGCTGCAACAACCGGGGTGCGTTTCCCAAACAACGACTAGCATTTAACTTGAAGGATACAATGCACGTCAAACTAAAACTGTCGGAAAACGTTGGTAGAACAATAATTCGAACCGTCCTGGTCTGAACCACTTTAGTCAGAACTACGACGTTTCCAGACAAGTTCGCTTCAACATCAAAATACGGTAACTTGCAAAAACTCACAAACTGTGTAATATTAGATTATTAGCTAATAATAGCTATTAATACCTATTAATAGCGTAATAATTTATAACTGCCATCACCAAGAACAAAAGAATTCAAAGAAATAACAGCAAAATCGATTAAAAAGTAGTGATTTTTTATTATCGTTATAATTATACAGCTAAATAGGAAATTAAAAATAGAAATATGAAAAATAAGAAAAACAATCGAGATGATTCCAACTTAACTAGGAAGCATGGATACGTATCCTAAATGTTATTATTTCTCCGAATTGCTTGTAATATAATATTTTATTATATACTTGACTATATACTTTACTATATAGTACTTTATACTTTGTATATACTTTACTATATACTAATTTACTATATACTCTATTTTATATAAAGATTAATTTACATATTTTAAATATACACATTTACCGATAAATCTTAGATCATTGAGAACTGGTGGCCTGCAACTGGACCCTAAAAAGTATTGTGCTATGGTGTTTGAAAAACTTGCCCTTAAAGCAAATGTCCAGCTGCCAGAAAATATTATGTAATTAATGCTAATTATGTTAATTATTGACAACAAAATTTAACATATTCATCCCGACAAGAAACACGTTATTAATTCATTAATTTACGTAATTAATTTAATTAATTCATTTACTGCGGTTATATAAAAACGACTTGAAATATTTTAATAAAATTAATTATAATAAAGCTTCACAGTGGCGCCGTGTTAGTACTGTCGCCACGAACCAAGGACCCGTGTTCCCAGGGCGACATGGGAAATTTCTGCGTGGAGTTTGTTATTTTCGTGTTTGCGTGGGTTTCTCCTAGTCCAAAGACATGCATGCTATAGCTGAATGGGAGACGCTAAATTGTCTGTTCCTAAACCCGAGAGCATGAATGTGGCGTCAGAAAAGGCATCCGGCAAAAAACTGTACAGCGAGTGGCACGCTGTGGCGACCCCTGGTGGGAGAGAAAAGCTGAAATATGAAAAAAGTCGTATGCTTGTGGTTAAGGAGCCCTTCGCTTTTATTTCACTTTCACTTTAGCTACATTACAAAGCTGACAATGGCGTCAGCAATGACGTAGACACCAGGAACTCCACTTCAAATAACAGGTCTACAGTTGTAGTTTTAACTACACAACTTGACCACAGTAATTGCAAACGTTTATTCAGTGGCGGTTACCTGCCAGGCGGGATTATTTCATGGCATTTGGGGGGTGCGGGCGTACACTTAAATAATTTATCTGCGCTGCAGTATTCTATTATCTATCATATCACTGTATGATGAAAACCGGTAGCACCCCACGCAGATATTTTTGTCATATTGCTATCTTGTTAGCAGGAAACAAAGTGTGCCACTGACTGAAAACAACCTAACCAGACGTCAACACTCAGATGTTCATTGCTATCTTGGCTGTGAATTGCCAACACATGCAGTCATTTGACAGGTATAAAAACTTTTACATCAACAATAAAAAGAATACAAAATAAACTAGAACATCAAGCACTTAACTATTGTTGCATGCTGGTAGTCCAAGCCACGCCCACAGCCTATTCCATAGTAGTGGACACCACATCAATTTACAGGAACAGCAGGATACAAATTGGGGGTCTTCTCCCTGCCAGTGCTCGCAGTAAAGCGTTGGACAAGTCATTAAAATAACAATCCAACAATGTCCGAACACACCTAGCTCTTAAAGAGAAAATAGAAAATGATTGGTATATTGCAGGTTACACACAAACCACACCATTAGTAATAAAATAAGTAAGTAATAAACTCAACTAAAATAGTGCCTTATACAGGTGCATCGCAATAAATCAGTATATCATCAAAAAGTCAATTTATTTCAGTAATTCAACACAAACAGTGAAATACATACATTATATAGATTCATTACAAACACAATGATTTCAAGTGTTTATTTCTGTTAATGTTGATGATTGTATCTTACAGCCAATGAAAACCCGAAATCATTATCTCATAAAATTAGAATATTATATAAGACCAACTAAAAAAGTATTTTAATGCAGATATTTTGGCCTATTCAAAAGTATGTACAGTAAATGCACTCAATACTTGGTCGGGGCTCCTTTTTGCATGAATTGCTGCATCAATGCGGCATGGCATGGAAGCAATCTGCCTGTGGCACTACTGAGGTGTTATGGAAGGCCAGGTTGCTTTAATAGCAGCCTTAAGCTTATCTGCATTGTTGGTTCTGGAGCCTCTCATCTCTTGACAATACCTTTATAGATTTTCTATGGGGTTTAGGTCTGGCGAGTTTGCTGACCAAAAAAGCACAGTGATACTGTAGTTATTAAACCAAGTATTGGTCCTGCTGTACAATGAAATTTCCATCTCCAAAAAGATTGTCGGCAGAGGGAAGCATGAAGTGTTCTAAAATTTCCTGGTAGACGGCTGCACTGTCTTGATATAACATATTGGACCTAGACTAGGACCTAACTATTGTGGAAACTTCACACCAGACCTCAAGCAGCTTGGATTGTGTGCATTTCTACTTTTCCTTCAGACTCTCAGATTTACAAATTAAATGCAAAATTTATTTTTTATCTGAAAACAACAAATTGGATCAATGAGCACCAGTCCAATTATTTTTCTCCTTGGCCCATATAAGACGCTTCTGGCATTGTTTCTTGGTCATGAGTGGCTTGACACAAGGAACGCGACAGTTGTAGTTCTGGATATATCTGTGTATGGTGGCTCTTGAAGCACTGACTCCAGCAGCAGTCCACTCCTTGTATATCTCCCCCAAATTTTTCAATGGCCTTATCATCACAATCCTTTCAAGGCTGGGGTTATCCCGGTTGCTTGTGCAAATTTTTTTCCTTCCACTCAACATTCCATTAGTATGCTTGGATACAGCACTCTGTGAACAGACAGCTTCTTTAGCAATGACTTTCATGGCATAAATATCCTTGTAGAGTGTGTCAATGACTGCCAGTGTCTTCCCTATGATTGTGTAACCAAGTGAACCAGACTAAGGGGCAATTTTAAACACTTAGGAAGTCTTTGCAGGTGTTTTGTGTTAAATATTTTAATTTTCTAAAATAATGATTTTGGGTTTTCATTGGCTGTAAGACCTAATCATCAACAGTAACAGAAATAAACACTTAAATAGATCACTGTGCTGCTTTGGTGTTGAATAAATTTACTTTTTGATGATATTCTAATTTATAAAAAAACACCTGTACATTTTGTTTAGACATGCAAATAAGCAAAGATATTAGTGAACTAATATAAGTGAAACGGCATGCGAGCTAAATCAAGGATGTGAGTATCTAATGGGTCAGTTAATTCACCAACGAGATTACATACATCGTACTTTCGAAAGTTTGATTTTCTTTGTTTTATTTAACTCAACGCAGTACTCTCCAAGGATATTATTAAATATATGTTATTTTCTTAGAAAAATGATCAAAATGTTTTAATTTAATACAAATTTTCAACAATATCTCTTATGCTTTGTAACCTCTAAATAAATGTCAGGAAATTCTACTCAAACTGCTTAACTTTAAATAAGGTTATCTAGGGTCTGTTTTAATTTATATGTATTAAATACTATTTAACATAAATTGTTTGTGATGGGTTAATTCTGAACACAGCCAAATCCATAAATATAGCTTTATGTGTACAATTATTACCTGCACAGACAGCCACATAGATGTTAAAAAATCAATCTATTCTTTCTGACCTCACAAACTAATAGAATTTTAAAAAAGAATCTGTAGAATACTTATATCCTGCTTATATCCATCTAAATATCTAAGCACTGTGTTACATAAATTTGGTGATATTCCTGGAAATGCAATATATACCGTATTTTAGACATGCCCTCCTATTTAAACTGTGAGACTAAAGATATAAGAGAAAGACTTCAGGTGAAAAAAATAATCAAACTGTCACATACCAAATAACTGCCACCTTCTGAAAATGTATTGCATGGAATGAACAGAGGAATCAGATTATGTTAACCTTGGACTGTTGAAAAGCTTCTTGTATATGGCAATAATTGCAAAATGGTGATTAAAAGAGTAAAAAAATTAGTATATTCAATTCCTAAGCAGTTAAATAGTAGCTAGCACATAGTGTCAAGCATGCCTCTGTCCCAGTTTGTATGTTGTAGGCCTATTTTTTTATTTATTGTGATTAAAATTTGATAATGCGAACATTTAATTGATTTATTCATTGTCTATACTCGCTTAATCCTGGTCAGGGCTCCATGTCATCATAGGGAACACACACACACAAATGGCCAATTTAGACACATTAATTAGCCTAACGTATGTCTGGAAACCCACGTAGAGACAGTATTCAGAATGCCCCACAAATTGGAATCAAACCCAGGACATATTTTTTTTTGAGGAAACAACGCAACCTAATAGCAACTATCAATTATGAAGAAATGTTTGAATAAATTATAAGAAGCTTTTTTATTTATATTTTACTAGGACCGTCAAAGAATTAGGCTGTATTCCAGGACTTCTGATAGTTGGGAGAACAAAAACCTTTCCAGGTGGCCTGGTATGTGAGGCTAGATGACATTACAACATATTATGAACTAAACAGCACAGCAAAGCTTGTGAACAAACCCTGTAGCTGCAGTTTTTTTTGTGATTTTTGCTTTACTCCCATAACGTAGCATGAAAACAAAACTCATTGACTGCATGTGTGCAGTACAGCTACAGTTTGTGTTCAGTGCATCTTACAAGAAATATATAAGAAAAGGAAATGTGCTGCAGAAAAAAAGAGAAAAGCTTTCAAAGAATCTTCCACATGTTGGATCAATGAGCACTAGTCCAATTATATTTCTCCTTGGCCCATATAAGACGCTTCTGGCATTGTTTCTTGGTCATGAGTGGCTTCCACATAAAAAATACTGATTTATGTAACAGATGTAAAAAGAGCTTATTCGTAAGCCTAGGTTAGCTCCATGTGCAGCATGTACAGTATTAGGCTATCTAATATTTAGAAAATAAACAAATTGTCTTTATAGGAGAAACTGTTAAATAGTAAATTGGGTGGCGCAGTGGATAGTGCTGTGGCCTCACAGCAATGCTAAATTGTCATTCTAGGTGAATGACACCTACTGAAACAACCAGACAACAGTGCATTACAGTAATCCAACCTAGAGGTGACAAATGCATGGTTTTTCTGCGTCATTCAGTGCCAGCATATTTCTAATCTTAGCAATGTTTCTAGGGTAAAAGAATGCTATCCTGGTGGTATTATCTACATGAGATTCAAATAAAAGGCTAGAATCAATAATCACACCATGGTCTTTTACAGCTGTTCATGGTGTAATTGAAAAACCATCCAGAGACAGTAAAATATCATAAACTTTACTTCTAGCTGTCTGTGGTCCTAACACCAGTACTTCAGTTTTCTCAGAGTTAAGCATAACAGTGGAAGTTGATATTATGTTTGCGAATAATATTACCCAGAGGTAGCATATATATAGAAAATAGTAACGGGCCTAAGACAGAACCTTGTGGGACACC